>LR738715.1:316875353-316896228 GCA_902687465.1 Secale cereale
CATGATGAGTTATACATTATTGTATGAGATGATCATGTTTTGAAAGTTATCGGCAACTGGCAGGAGCCATATGGTTGTCGCTTTATTGTATGAAATACAGTCACCATGTAATTGCTTTACTTTATCACTAAGCGGTAGCGATAGTCGTGGAAGCAATAGTTGGCGAGACGACAGTGATCCTACGATGGAGATCAAGGTGTCGCGCCGGTGATGAAGGTGATCATGACGATGCTTTGGAGATGGAGATCAAAAGCACAAGATGATGATGGCCATATCATGTCACATATTTTGATTGCATGTGATGTTTATCTTATTATGCTTCTTATTTTGCTTAGTACGGCGGTAGCATTATAAGATGATCTCTCACTAAATTCAAGGTATAAGTGTTCTCCCTGAGTATGCACGGTTGCAAAAGTTTGTCGTGCCGAGACACCACGTGATTATCGGGTGTGATAAGCTCTACGTCACATACAACGGGTGTAAGCCAGTTTTGCACACACAGAATACTCGGGTTAAACTTGACGAGCCTAGCATATGCAGGTATGGCCTCGGAACACTGGAGACCGAAAGGTCGAGCGTGAATCATATAGTAGATATGATCAACATAAGATGTTCACCATTGAAAAGTACTCCATCTCACGTGATGATCGTACATGGTTTAGTTGATATGGATCACGTGATCACTTAGATGATTAGAGAGATGTCTGTCTAAGTGGGAGTCCTTAAGTAATTTGATTAATTGAACTTTAATTTATCATGAACTTAGTCCTGGTAGTATTAGCATATCTATGTTGTAGATCAATAGCTCGCGATGTAGCTCCCCGTGTGTTTTTATATGGTCCTAGAGAAATATAAGTTGAAAGATTTTAGTAGCAACGATGCGAACTAGGTCCTTGATCCGAGGAATATCCTCATTGCTGCACAGAAGTATTATGTCCTTAATGCACCGCTAGGTGAAAAACCTATTGCAGGAGCAGATGCAGACGTTATGAATGTTTGACAAGCTCGGTATGATGACTACTTGATAGTTTAGTGCACCATGCTTTACGGCTTATAACCGGGACTTCAAAAACGTTTTGAACGCCACAGAGCATATGAGATGTTCCAGGAGTTGAAATTAGTATTTCATACTCATGCCCGTGTCGAGAGGTATAAGACCTCTGGCAGTACATTGTCTACAAGATGGAGGAGAATAGCTCAACCAGTGAGCATGTGCTCAGATTGTCTAGGTACTATAATTGCTTGAATCAAGTGGGAGTTAATCTTCCAGATAAGATAGTAATTGACAAAGTTCTCTAGTCACTATCACCAAGTTAGTAGAAATTCGTGATGAACTATAATATGCAAGGGATGACGAAAGTAATTCCCGAGCTCTTCGCAATGCTGAAATTGGCGAAGGTAGAAATCAAGAAAGAGCATCAAGTGTTGATGGTTAACGAGACCACTTGTTTCAAGTAAAGGGCAAAAGGATAGAAAGAGAACTTCAAGAAGAATGACAAGCAAGTTGTCACTCCCATGAAGAAACCCAAAGCTAAACTCAAGCCTGAAACTAAGTGCTTCTACTGCAAAGGAAATGGTCACTGGAAGTGGAACTGCCCTAGATACTTGGCGGATAAGAAGGATGGCAAAATGAAGAAAGGTATATTTGATATAAAGATAATTGATGTGTACTTTACTAGTGTTCATAGCAACCCCTGGGTATTTGATACCGGTTCAGTTGCTAAAATTAGTAACTCGGAACGGGAGTTGCGGAATGAACAGAGACTAGTTAAAGGTGAAGTGACGATGTGTGTTGGAAGTGGTTCCAATATTGATATGATCATCATCGCACACTCCCTATACTTTCGGGATTAGTGTAGAACCTAAATAAATGTTATTTTGCATTTGCGTTAAGCATGAATATGATTTTACCATGTTTGTTGCAATACGGTTATTCATTTAAAGTCCTAGAATAATTGTTATTCTGTTTACATGAATAAAGCCTTCGATGGTCATAGACCTAATGAAAATAGTTTGTTGGATCTCGATCGTAGTGATACACATATTCATAATATTGAAGCCAAAAGATGCAAGGTTAATAATGATAGTGCAACTTATTTGTGGCACTGCCGTTTAGGTCATATTGGTGTAAAGCGCATGAAGAAATTCCATAGTGATAGACTTTTGGAATCAATTGATTATGAATCACTTGGTGCTTGCGAACCATGCCTCATGGGCAAGATGACTAAAACTCCGTTCTCCGGAAGAATGGAGTGACCAACAGATTTGTCGAAAATCATACATATTGATGTATGTGGACCGATGAGTGTTGAAGCTCGCGGCGGGTATCATTATTTTCCGACCTTCACTGATGATTTAAGCAGATATGGGTATCTCTACTTGATGAAGCACAAGTCTGAAACATTTCAAAAGTTCAAAGAATTTCAGAGTGAAGTAGAGAATCATCGTAACAAGAAAATAAAAGTTTCTACGATCTGATCGCGGAGGCGAATATTTGAGTTAAGAGTTGCTAGGCTTCTCGCCCCTCGTTGGTTACCCCAAGTGGAAGGTATGAGATGTAGTGTTGCGGAAGTTCTTCCCTTGGCAAAGATACCAAGGATCGAATCCCCAGAGACTCCTGGGTTCAACAAGAAGGTGTCAACTGCTAACGGCGCCAGATATTAGCAATCAACATGGACCTGCACACAGATACAAATAACTTTGCTCCCAACAAGTACAGAGAGGTTGTCAATCCCTCCGGCCTTGTAGTTCACAAAGGATTAAACACAAATGATAGTAGTGATAGATAATGTTTGCAATAGTAAATAATAGCGAAAAGTAAATAGCGGATGTGATCAATGATGGTAATATGGACCGGAGTCTCCTGATGTTCACTAGTGATGTCTCTCTCCCAAAAGACGATAAAACAGCTATGTGAGGTAAACGAATTACAGCTAGGCAATTGACAGGACCACGAACGCAAACCAATGCTGACTACATTGCAAGAAAGGTTGAGGTTCAAAGCATGGGCGGTACGCCAAAGTAAGTAGACCGAAATACATCAATATTTACTACTAATCATCCACCTTGAGATATCTATCCAGAACATCTCGCTGGTATTAAGTTGCGAGCCCCACCCATAGTGTAAACTCAATGCAACAGACAACTGCATTAAAAGAACTTTGCGTAAAGTAAACAATCCTTGCACCCGCGGGCACAAGCACCGTTGTTTTCCCCCTTGTGGCAACATCACATCCCCTAGACTCATGTTTCTGTCACTCAAACTAGTCATCGAGGGGCATGAACCCACAATCAAGCATAACGTTACCTCTTGGAGTCACTACCTACTACTTGGCCAAAGCAATAAATAACAACGAAGAACATGCCAGAATTACTTATGAACATAAATATAAAAGAGGTAGATCAAATATATTACTCAAGCACAATCTGAACATAATCTCATAATCCATCGGATCCCAGCAAACTCATCATAGCAACAGCATAAGGATTACATATGTGCCTCGATCATGTAGGGCAGCTCACGAGGACTAATTAGTGAAGCACAAGAACGGAAGGAGAACATCACATAGCTACTGGTCATGGACTCATGGTCCAAGGGAGACTACTCACAACTCATCCGGGAGGCGTCCATGGTGATGGAGAGGCTCCCGGTGGTGATCCTCCCCTCCGGCAGGGTGCCGGGAAGAGTTCTCCTGGTGCTCCCGATCTTGGAAGCGGCGGCGGCGGCGGAACAGAGATGAGATCGCGAAAAAGAGTTCCTCTTTTTAGGGTTTCTCGAGACGCTTTAAATATGTGCCAAAGGGGGGCATCGGGGGAGCCTCGGGGGACCCAGGCGCCCCCCCCCCCGGCGCGGCCCAGGGGGGGCGCGCCGCCAGGGCGCCAGGAGCCCTGGTGCCCCCCCCCCAGGATGTCCTTCGGGCGCACGGTAGTTTCTGGAACGCTGATTTTTTATATAATTTTTCTGGATTTTTCCTGGCAGTTCTCGTAATGTGAGAACCTGAAATACAAAAACAGCCGAAAACAGAAACTGACACTGGGGTGCACTGAGTTAATAGGTTAGTCCAAATATGATCAAAAGTGTATGGAAGTGTATAAATATCATAGCAATATCACCCAAAAGAGGCATGGAACAAGCAGAAATTATAGATACGTTTTGGACGTATCAACATCCCCAAGCTTATTTCCTGCTCGTCCTCGAGTAGGTAAATGATAACAAGAATAATTTCTGTGGTGACATGGTATTAACCATATAGGACTTTTTCATAGTCATATGACAAAAGCTTACTGAGATAATGAATCTGTAGTAATTAAGTTGCCTCATGAGAAAATCACAAAGAACTGAAAGTTTTACAATATGATACTGAAACATCAAATAGATTTGCAATGAACATGATGTGCAAATATGATAAAGTGATATCTAGCTTGCCCCCTTAGTGATGCAAAACATAAATGCAGGGGCACCTCCAAGGTTTAAGTGATGACTAGATACAATGATTTCAAAATAAACGATATCACAATCATGCAAAAGACAATGCTACTTTGGGACAATGCACATTACACTCAGAATGACAATCATGCTCTCAGTAGTTGGTGCTTTTTAAAAGAAGGTGGAGACTCAACATAAAAGTAAAAGAATGGCCCTTCACAGAGAGAAGCAGGGATTACTCATGTGCTAGAGCTTTTATTTTGAAAACATAGAAGCAATTTTGTCAACGGTAGTGATACTTCATATGTGTTATGCATAAGACATCCTATAAGTTGCAAGCCCCATGCATCGAATACCAATAGTGCTCGCACCTTGTCCTAATTAGCTCGGATTTCCATGGATTGTCATTGCCTTACATATGTTTCAACCGAGTGTCACAAAGGGGTACCTCTATGTCACCTGTACAATGGTCCAAGGAGATAGATCGCATTTGATTTCATTTTTGATAGATCTCAACTTGAGGACATCCATACCGGGACAACATAGAAAATAGATAATGGACTCCTCTTTAACACTTAAGCATATTCTCATAAGAGATTGAGGATTAATGTCCAAGCTAAAACTTCCACCATGATACATGGCTTTGGTTGGCGGCCCAATGTTCTTCTCTAACAATATGCATACTCAAACCATTCAACTCATGGCAAATCACCCTTACTTCAGACAAGACGAACATGCATAGCAACTCACATGATATTCAACAAAAGTGTAACAGTTGATGGCGTCCCCAAAAACATGGATACCGCTCAGCAAGCAACTTATAAGAATTAAGATACATAAGCGACATATTCTTTACAACAATAGTTTTAAGCTACTTTCCCATGAGCTATGTATTGCAAAAACTGAAGGTTTTAAAGGTAGCACATGTAAATTTACTTGAAGTGGCGGTGAAATACCACATATAGGTAGGTATGGTGGACTCATATGGCATAACTGGTTTAAAAGGATGTGGATGCACAAGCAGTCAGTCCGCTTAGTACAGGTGGAGGTTAGCAAAAGACTGGGAGCGACCAACTAAGAGAGCAATGACGGTCATAATCATGCAGAGCGACAAAGCAACATTGAATCAGGCATGGAAGTTATATCGCTACTCAGAAATAAAAGATCATCAAGCCTTGACAGACTTTCTTTACAGTCTTAAATATGCGTGAGCATACGCCAAGTCAATCAAAATAAATTCTTGAGGGAAGATATTACTAAACCATACCACATCATTGGCAAACAAATCATGTTGGTACTCCAATAACACATTGGAAATCCCCCAGCTATTTGAGACTAACCATAAGAAAACATGAACTACTAAGCGCCATCATGCACGTAGCATCTTTATCATAGACATATTAACCACTGCAATAGAAGCAAACTCTCTTAATGAGATAAGCATGATAATTAAAGAGAGTTCAAGCAACCAACTAAACACAAGCTCTTTAAAAAGATAAGCATGAATACTAAGAGCAGAGCATGATAGTAGCTATTAAAAGACAAAGAACACACACAACAAGGATAGACATGAAAATTCTATGTTATGTTCTAGGTAGAAGTGGAGCGTGTTTCTCTCCCACGAAAAGAAAGCTGAGTTCTGACTCGTTATGAAAAACTAAAAAGAAAACTAAAAGCAAGACGCTCCAAGCATAGCACATAACACATGAAGTGATTAAAATATAGTGGAACGAAAGACAAACTGATAATGTTGATGGAGAAGGGGATGCACGGGGGCATCCCCAAGCTTAGACGCTTGAGTCTCCTTGAATATTTCTTGGGGGTGCACGGGGGCATCCCCAAGCTTGAGCGCTTGACACTCCTGAATCTTTTTATCATCTTCCCTCGCACACTTGAAAACTCCCTTCATACATAACTCATCATAATCTGATTAGCGAGGTTAGTACCCATAATAAAATAATTGTACCTTGCTGGAAATAAAGATATTCTTGAAGTTCTGTTTCTCAAGATTTCCAAAAGATTTTTGCAAAAAAAAAAAGCAAGCTCTTGGTTTGCAAAATGAAGGAAAGGCAAAACAGGACAGAATCTGTGAAAAACAGAACAGCAGGTAGTAATTGATTTGTTCGGGGCACTTCTGCAACTCTAATCAAAAAACTCAGAACAGACGCACGAAAGAAAATTATATAGAGAACGCTGTCGAAAAAATTCAGACCAAAAAGATGATCTGGTGATTTTATACGGATTTTTCTATCCAAGGACAGAATCTGTTTCCTGGACAGCACCTCACAACTTTTGAACTTTCTAGCAATCAGAGGCTACACTTGGCACAAATATGAAAAGCAAAGATACAATGATGATGCTACTGTAGTAAACAACATCAAAACACAACAAAAGCAAAATAAAAATCTATTCATGTGGGCTGCCTCCCAAAAGCGCTTTCTTTTATGCCTTTAAGCTAGGCATAATGCATAGAGATCAAGTTTTATCAAGAGTAAAAGAATAGCTAGCCCGTACAACGGACTCAAAAGGTAACTTGATCTTCTTTCGAGGGAAGTGTTCCATCCCTTTCTTGAGAGGAAACTGAAATTTTATATTACCCTCTTTCATGTCAATGATAGCACCAACGGTGCGTAAAAAGGGACGTCCCAAAATAATTGGACAAGAAGGATCACATTCAATATCCATAATAGTGAAATCAACGGGAACATAATTGTCATTGACAACAATAAGAACATCGTCGATCCTCCCCAAAGGTTTCTTTATGGAAGAATCAACGAGACGAACACCAAAAGAACAAGAATCATAAGGTTTCAATTTAAGCATATCATATATTCTTTTGGGCATAACAGAGGTACTAGCTCCAACATCACATAATGCATAGCAAGAGAAGTCATTCAACTTAATTTTTATCATAGGATCCCAACCATCTTCTAGCTTTCTAGGTATGGAGGCTTCTACTCTAAGTTTCTCCTCCCTAGCTTTGGTGAGAGCATTAGTGATATGCTCTGTGAAGGCAAGGTTAAGCGTGCTAGTGCGGGGATCTCTAGACATCTTGTGAAGGAAATCAATAACTTCGGTAAGAGTGCAATTATCAAAATCAAGATCACTAGCATCAAGTAAAGTGGTAGTGGTGTCCTTAAGGTTCACTTGTTTGGTAGTTTCTATAGTCATAGCATCACCATTAATAGGTCCATCGGGACCAGGAGTACATTGGGCGCTAAGAGTTTGGATATCCTCAACAACTTGGATAGTAGCAACAGTGTGGTGGGTAGGAAGGATCTTAATTCTATCTTCTTCCTCCCTTTCTCTAGCCCATCTTTCTTTAAGTTTAGCCATCATCCTAATGTTTTCATTAATTTGCACTTGAATAGCATTCATAGGAGTGACCTTCCTCTCCTCAAGAGGAGAAGTTTTAATTTTTAGCAATTCTATCTCATTGGCTAAGTGGTCTACCTTCAAAGAGAGATCATCTAGTTTGTGTAGTTTTTCTTCTACACTCTTATTAAAGGCTTTTTGGGTAGTGATGAAATCTTTAAGCATAATCTCTAGTTCAGTATTGGAGTTCTTGGTGCTAGGATAAGCATTGTTGTTCCCGTAAGAATTAGAGGGGAACGGTCTAGGATTGTTGCCAAAATTACTCCTATAAGCATTGTTGTTAAAATTGTTTCTAGAGATAAAGTTCACATCTACTTGTTCTTGAGCAATCAAAGAATTTAAAGGAACATCACGAGGATCAACAGAAGGTTGCTTCGAAAGTAGAGACATGATTAAGTCAACTTTTTCATTTAAGGAGGAAATCTCCTCGACAGAGTTTACCTTCCTACCCGTCGGAGCGCGTTCGGTGTGCCATTAGGAATAGTTGGTCATCATCTCATCGAGAAGCCTTGTGGCAGCACCAAGTGTAGTTGACATAAAGGTTCCTCCCGCGGCTGAATCTAACAAGTTCCGCGAGGTAAAGTTCAAGCCTGCATAAAAAGCTTGGATAACCATCCAAGTAGTCAAACCATGAGTAGGGCAGTTCTTGATAAGAGATTTCATACGTTCCCAAGCTTGGGCAACGTGTTCATTATCCAATTGTTTAAAATTCATTATGTTACTTCTTAGTTGGATAGTTTTAGCAGGTGGATAGTATTATCCAATAAAAGCATCTTTGCACTTGTCCCATGAATCTATGCTATTTCTAGGCAAAGACTGAAACCAAATTTTAGCTCCTCCTCTCAAGGAGAAAGGAAAAAGCTTAAGCTTAACAATATTACCATCTATTTCTTGGTACTTTTGCATATCACAAAGTTCAGTAAAGTTGTTCAAGTGTAAAGCAGCATCATCTCCAGCACCGGAGAATTGATCTTTCATGACTAAGTTCAGTAAAGCAGGTTTAATTTCATACGAAGGTGCTGAAGTGGCAGGTGTAGTGATAGGTGTGCTGATAAAGTCATCGTTGTTGTGACTAGTGAAGTCACACAACTTGGTGTTCTCGGTGGAACCCATAGTAGCAAGCAAGCAAGAGAACTATTTTTGTGATTTTCGATAAAAGGGTACTAAAGCAAAAACTGAAAGGTAAACTAACAAGACTAAAAGCAAACGTAAAAGATAGCGTGCAACTCCCCTATCTTGAAGAGTGGAGTCCTCGGCAACGGCGCCAGAAAAACTCTTGCTAGGCTTCTCGCCCCTCGTTGGTTACCCCAAGTGGAAGGTGTGAGATGTAGTGTTGCGGAAGTTTTTCCCTTGGCAAAGATACCAAGGATCGAATCCCCAGAGACTCCTGGGTTCAACAAGAAGGTGTCAACTGCTAACGGCGCCAGATATTAGCAATCAACGTGGACCTGCACACAGATACAAATAACTTTGCTCCCAACGAGTACAGAGAGGTTGTCAATCCCTCTGGCCTTGTAGTTCACAAAGGATTAAACACAAATGATAGTAGTGATAGATAATGTTTGCAATAGTAAATAATAGCGAAAAGTAAATAGCGGATGTGATCAATGATGGTAATATGGACCGGAGTCTCATGATGTTTACTAGTGATGTCTCTCTCCCAAAAGACGATAAAACAGCTATGTGAGGTAAACGAATTACAGCTAGGCAATTGACAGGACCACGAACGCAAACCAATGCTGACTACATTGCAAGAAAGGTTGAGGTTCAAAGCATGGGCGGTACGCCAAAGTAAGTAGACCGAAATACATCAATATCTACTACTAATCATCCACCTTGAGATATCTATCCAGAACATCTCGCTGGTATTAAGTTGCGAGCCCCACCCATAGTGTAAACTCAATGCAACAGACAACTGCATTAAAAGAACTTTGCGTAAAGTAAACAATCCTTGCACCCGCGGGCACAAGCACCGTTGTTTTCCCCCTTGTGGCAACATCACATCCCCTAGACTCATGTTTCTGTCACTCAAACTAGTCATCGAGGGGCATGAACCCACAATCAAGCATAATGTTCCCTCTTGGAGTCACTACCTACTACTTGGCCAAAGCAATAAATAACAACGGAGAACATTCAAGAATTACTTATGAACATAAATATAAAAGAGGTAGATCAAATATATTACTCAAGCACAATCTGAACATAATCTCATAATGCATCGGATCCCAGCAAACTCATCATAGCAACAACATAAGGATTACATATGTGCCTCGATCATGTAGGGCAGCTCACGAGGACTAATTAGTGAAGCACAAGAACGGGAGAAGAACATCACATAGCTACTGGTCATGGATTCAAGGTCCAAGGGAGACTACTCACAACTCATCCGGGAGGCGTCCATGGTGGTGGAGAGGCTCCCGGTGGTGATCCTCCCCTCCGGCAGGGTGCCGGGAAGAGTTCTCCTGGTGCTCCCGATCTTGGAAGCGGCGGCGACTGCGGAACAGAGATGAGATCGCGAAAAAGAGTTCCTCTTTTTAGGGTTTCTGGAGACGCTTTAAATATATGCCAAAGGGGGGCATCGGGGGAGCCTCGGGGGCCCCAGGCACCCCCCCCCCCGACGCGGCCCAGGGGGGCGCGCCGCCAGGGCGCCTGGAGCCCTGGTGGCCCCCCCAGGCTATCCTTCGGGCGCACGGTAGTTTCTGGAACGCTGATTTTTTATATAATTTTTCTGGATTTTTCCTGGCAGTTCTCGTAATGTGAAAACCTGAAATACAAAAACAGCCGAAAACAGAAACTGGCACTGGGGTGCACTGAGTTAATAGGTTAGTCCAAATATGATCAAAAGTGTATGGAAGTGTATAAATATGATAGCAATATCACCCAAAAGAGGCATGGAACAAGCAGAAATTATAGATACATTTTGGACGTATCACGAGTTTGGTCTTCATTTAAAACAATGTGGAATAGTTTCACAACTCACGCCACCCGGAACACCACAGCGTAATGGTGTTTCCGAATGTCGTAACCGTACTTTATTAGATATGGTACGATCTATGATTTCTCTTACCAATTTACCACTGTCGTTTTGGGTTATGCATTAGAGACAGCTGCATTCACGTTAAATAAGGGCACCATCTAAATCCGTTGAGACGACGCCTTATGAACTGTGGTTTGGCAAGAAACCAAAGTTGTTGTTTCTTAAAGTTTGGGGCTGCGATGCTTATGTGAAAAAGCTTCAACCTGATAAGCTCGAACCCAAGTCAGAGAAATGTGTCTTCATATGATACCCAAAGAGACTGTTGGGTACACCTTCTATCACAGATCCGAAGGCAAGATATTTATTGCTAAGAATGGATCCTTTCTAGAGAAGGAGTTTCTCTCGAAAGAAGTGAGTGGGAGGAAAGTGGAACTTGATGAGGTAATTGTACCTTCTCCTGAATTGGAAAGTAGTACATCACAGAAACTAGTTCCAATGATTCCTGCACAAATTAGTGAGGAAGCTAATGATGATGATCATGAAACTTCGGATCAAGTTACTACTGAACTTCGTAGATCAACCAGAGTACGTTCTGCGCCAGAGTGGTACGGCAACCTGGTTCTGGAAGTCATGTTACTAGACCATGATGAACCTACGAACTATGAGGAAGCGAGGATGAAGCCCAGATTCCGCAAAATGGCTTGAGGCCATGAAATCCAAGATGGGATCCATGTATGAGAACAAAGTGTGGACTTTGGTTGACTTGCCCGGTGATCGGCAAGCCATCGAAAATAAAAGGATCTTCAAGAGGAAGGCCGACGCTAACGGTAATGTTACTGTTTACAAAGCTCGACTTGTTGTGAAAGGTTTTTGACAAGTTCAAGGAGTTGACTGCGATGAGACTTTCTCACCCGTAGCGATGCTTAAGTCTGTCCGAATCATGTTAGCAATTGCCGCATTTTATGATTATGAAATCTGGCAAATGGATGTCATAACTGCATTCCTGAATGGATATCTTAAAGAAGAGTTGTATATGATGCAACCAGAAGGTTTTGTCGATCCTAATGGTGCTAACAAAGTGTGCAAGCTCCAGCGATCCATCTATGGACTGGTGCAAGCATCTCGGAGTTGGAATATACGCTTTGATAAGGTGATCAAAGCATATGGTTTTATACAGACTTTTGGATAAGCCTGTATTTACAAGAAAGTGAGTGGGAGCACTACATCCTTTTCTGATAAGTATATGTGAATGACATATTGTCGATCAAAAATGATGTAGAATTTTCTAGAAAGCATAAAGGAGTGTTTGAAAGGAGTTTTTTCAAAGAAAGACCTCGGTGAAGCTGCTTACATATTGAGCATCAAGATCTATAGAGATAGATCGAGACACTTGATAAGTTTTTCAATAAAGTACATACCTTGACAAGTTTTTGAAGTAGTTCAAAATGGATCAGTCAGAGAAGGAGTTCTTGCCTGATTTTTAAGGTATGAAGTTGAGTAAGACTCAAAGCCCGACCTCGGCAGAAGATAGAGAAAGAATGAAAGTCATTCCCTATGCCTCAGCCATAGGTTCATTAAAGTATGACATGCTGTGTACCAAACATGTTGTCTACCTTACCATGAGTTTGGCAAGGAGGTACAAAAGTGATCTAGGAGTAGATCACTGGACAGGGGTCAAAATTATCCTTAGAGGACTAAGGAAATATTTCTCGGATATGGAGGTTATAAAGAGTTCGTCGTAAAGAGTTACGTCGATGTAAGCTTTAACACCGATCTGGATGACTCTAAGTCTCGATCCATATTGAAAGTGGGAGCAATTAGCTAAAGTAGCTCCGTGCAGAGCATTGTAGACATAGAAATTTGCAAAAATACATACGGATCTGAATGTAACAGACCGGTTGACTAAACTTATCTCACGAAGCAAAACATGATCACACATTAGTACTCTTTGGGTGTTAATCACATGACGATGTGAACTAGATTGTTGACTCTAGTAAACTCTTTGGGTATTGGTCGCATGGCGATGAGAACTATGGGTGTTAGTCACATGGTGATGTGAACTATTGGTGTTAATCACATGGTGATGTGATCTAGATTATTGACTCTAGTGCAAGTGGGAGACTAAAGGAAATATGCCCTAGAGGCAATAATAAAGATATTATTTATTTCCTTATATCATGATACATGTTTATTATTCATGCTAGAATTGTATTAGCCGGAAACTTAGTACATGTGTGAATACATAGACTAAACAGAGTGTCCCTAGTATGCCTCTACTAGACTAGCTCATTGATCCAAGATGGTTATGTTTCCTAGCCATAGACATGAGTTGTCATTTAATCAACAGGATCACATCATTAGGAGAATGATGTGATGGACAAGACCCATCCGTTAGCTTAGCACTATGATCGTTTAGTTTTACTGCTATTGCTTTCTTCATGACTTATACATGTTCCTATGACTATGAGATTATGCAACTCCCGAATACCGGAGGAACACCTTGTGTGCTATCAAACGTCACAACGTAACTGCGTGATTATAAAGATGCTCTATAGGTGTCTCCGAAAGTTTTCGTGGTCTTGGCATAGATCAAGAATAGGATCTGTCACTCCGAGTGTCGGAGAGGTATATCTAGGCCCTCTCGGTAATACACATCATAATAAGCCTTGCAAGCAAATGACTAATGAGTTAGTCACGAGATGATGTATTACGGAACGAGTAAAGAGACTTGCCGGTAATGAGATTAACTAGGTATGGTGATACCGACGATGGAATCTCGGGCAAGTAACATACCGATGACAAAGGGAACAACGTATGTTGTTATGCGTTTTGACCGATAAAGATCTTCGTAGAATATGTAGAATATGTAGGAGCCAATATGAGTATCCAGGTTCCACTATTGGTTATTGACCGAAGATGAGTCTCCGTCATGTCTACATAGTTCTCGAACCCGTAGGGTCCGTACGCTTAACGTTTGATGACGATCGGTATTATGAGTTTATGTGTTTTGATGTACCGAAGGTAGTTCGGAGTCCCGGATGAGATCGGGGACATGACGAGGAGTATCGAAATGGTCGAGACGTAAAGATCGATATATTGGACGACTATATTCGGACATCGGAGAGGTTCCGAGTGATTCGGGTATTTTTCGGAGTACTGGAGAGTTACGTGAATTCGCCGGGGAGTATATGGGCCTTATTGGGCTTTAGGGGAAAGAGAGAGAGGAGGTTGCGCCCCCGCCAAGGCTTAGTCCGAATTGAACTAGGGGGAGGGGCTGTGCCACCTCCTTCCTTCTCTTCTCTTTTCCCTTTCCTTCTCTCCTACTCCTACTACTTGGAAGGGCTCCTAGTTCTACTAGGAAAGGGGGGATCCTAATCCCAGTGGGAGTAGGACTCCTCTAGGGCGCGCCATAGAGAGGGCCGGCCCTCCCCCTCCTCAACTCCTTTATAAACAGGGGTAGAGGCACCCCATGGACACACAAGTTGATCAGTTGATCTCTCCCAACCGTGTGTGGTGCCCCTCTCCACAGAAACACACCCCGGTCATATCGTTGCAGTGCTTAGGCGAAGACCTGCGCCGGTAGCTTCATCTTACCCGTCACCATGCCGTAGTGCTAACGAAACTCTCCCGTGAAGCTCAACTGGATCAAGAGCTCATGGGACGTCATCAAGCTGAACGTGTGCTGAACGCGGAGGTGCCGTACATTCGGTGCTTGATCGGTTGGATCGCGAAGAAGTTCGACTACATCAACCGCGTCACTAGACGCTTCCGCTTTCGGTCTACGAGGGTACGTAGACACACTCTCCCCGCTCGTTGTTATGCATCTTGTAGATAGATCTTGCGTGATCATAGGAAATTTTTGAAATACTACGTTCCCTAACAGATCATGCCTAGATAGTCTCATAATTATTCGCTTTTCTATCAATTGCTCGACAGTAATTTGTTTACCCGCCGTAGAATATCGCTATCATGAGAGCAGCCACTTGAGAACACTATGGCCCCCGGGTCTATTCTCAACGTATCAATCTACATCTACTTGACGTTTTTCGCTTTTACTTTCTGTTCTTATAAACAAAAATACCAAAAATATAAACTATCATCTCTATCAGATCTCACTTTTGTAAGTGACCATAAAGGGATTGACAACCCCTTACCGCATTGGCTGCAAAGTTCTTATTTGTTTGTGCAGGTGTGAGGGACTCGCGCGTGGTCTCCTACTGGATTGATACCTTGGTTCTCAAAAACTGAGGGAAATACTTACGCTACTGTACTGCATCTCCCTTTCCTCTTCGAGGGAATACAACGCAAGCTCGAGAAGTAGCAGGTATCTAGGGTTACAAGGTCGGCATCTAGGCATGGAGGTGGTAGGAGAAGTCTTGGAGCATACGGTAAGTGTTCGGCAGATGCAGTATTGATTATGCCTCCAGCGTCCAGCTTCCGGAGTCCATCTTGAGAAGGATGAGGGTCCACTAGCCCATCCCGAGGAGTCTAGGCCGACTAGGTTAACACACCCTAGTCAGGGACACCGTCGCTCCAGGAGTTAGTAGAAAGTGCCACATGGCTCCTTTTGTCGAGTGTTACACTCAGCAAAATCTCCCATTTGTGTTTTTTGTAAAAAAATCTAAAGAGCCATGCAATAGATAGAAATACCAATTCAGTATAAAAGATTATTCGGTGATGGCAGCAGTTTTAACTGAAATAACCATTGCATCTAGGGTATCCACATAATGATTCAGATATGACAATAGATAGATATATACTCCCTCAGTCCGGAAATATTTGTCATCAAAATGAATAAAAGGGGATGTATCTAGATGTATTTTAGTTCTAGATACATCCCTTTTTGTCCATTTTGATGACAAGTATTTTCGGATGGAGGGAGTATATAGTAAGTCTTACAACGAAAATATAACATGAGTTCTTCCTACATGCCAAGTAGAACTATGTGCGGCGAGTTGCCGCCTAGAGGTGTGGCAAGTGCACGGAGGCCACAAATAGTCGTCCACCTCTAGTGGCATGCCCCCGCAGCCTAGTGCATTTAGCGGCTGCACCATCGCCAACACATCGGCATCTATCACCATGCCATCGAACAAAGGAATAAACATATGCATGCTTCCCCGCATAGGCATGATAATCATCCCTACCGCATCAACCTCTAGATCCTTCGATTTCCAAATGCAAGATCAGTGCCTAGCCCATCGCTTTCATTGTCCAACATCCTCAGTCTCCGCGTCCTCCATCACTCAGTGAAGTATTTTCATGCGAAAGGTCCCACCAATGAGAATCATCCGCTCCAACTCTGTGGCCATAACAACTATAGCCACATCATCTACTTCATTCACCAGTTCAGTCATGTTGGGAAACTCGAAACATATCTCCTTTATCTTCTCCAACTTGACCACATCACGTCTTGCATAACCCCTTGCATCCCATTCTTCCATCTATCTAACCGGTAGTAGTGGATGCGAAAGCGGCTGTGGTGAAAACGAGAAATGGGAAAGGCACATAACCTGGAGGATGGGGTTCTCACGGGTGTGGCACCGATAGGCAGCCGGATGCAGATGGAGGTGAATCAACATATGGTTAGTTGGTGTGACTTATTTAGGGAGAGAAGTGATGCAATGGAGAAGGAGGTGGAAGCAACAATGCCGTGAGCAATGGGATGTTGAGTTGCGGCGGTGGTGGGGAGGAGAAGGAGGGCGCGATGCAGGAGGCGGTGGCAGTGGGAGGTGCAGATCTCAAAACCGGCAGACCTCGGGGTAGGGAGTCCCGAGCTATGGATCTTGGATGAATGGGGAACAAGGGATGATGAACACGGTGTTTACCCATGTCCGGGCCCTCTCGAAGAGGTAATACGCTATGTCATGCTTGATTAGATTGGATGTGTAATATGCTTACATAGTGGATCTACCTCTAGATCAGCATGAGCTAAACCCTAGAGTGATTAGGTGTTGGATGTAGCTCTGTCCCTAAACACTACAACCCTTGGTTTATAAAGACATCGGTATGGTTACGGTTATAGGAGATCGATTACAATAAGAGGTAGAGAGATACTGCCGATCCTTGACTTGGAGGGCACACCACGGCTTCATGGATCTTCTGTCTCTATACGGCTTCACCAGTCCGGCCCGCGTCCAATGGGCCGGTGCCCCGAGGACCCCATAGTAAATTACTCCCTCAGTAGCCCCCGAACTAGCCTCCAACGCTGAGGATTGTCTTCTGTCATCATATCGTCGACTTAGGAGACGATTTCTTCCGCCCCTTTATTCGGTTTGGAGACGTATTAACCTCGTCGAATACTATCCGAAACCCGGACTAGTATCGTGCTCGGGCCCTGACAGTTTCAAGAATCCGGGATCCGAAGACATCTCGAATTGAGGTGGGACCATTGGAGTTTAATGTCATACCTCGGGGCAAGGGATTCGTGCACCTTTTTAGAAGGCGTGCATCCAACATCTTTCCACGATCCCGTCCTTCCATCTTCAAGGTGAGACGCCTATTTATATATCCAAAGGTGTGGGGGCAGTTGACCTTCCCCTTTCACAAGGAATAGCACCAAAGAAATTCCCAGGCACCATGGCCGAGCTCCCAGGTTCATCCTCGTGCCCACACGGCCACTCCCAGGCGATTGGTCAAGCTGCTCAGTCACACACCTTCAGCTGAGCCGCTTGCGGATGCAGGGCTACCTCCCTCCGGTAGATTTAGTTCCCATCCACGCTGGTCTTATCTCTGTCGATGGCCAAGCCCTTGCCGAGAGAACTCCCCCTCTTCGCGTAAGGAGGAGAGTGTATGTCTCGTGCCTTTCCTTCTAAGAGGTTTGGGCTTTCCTGTTCACCCCTTTTTACGGGGTTTGTTAGAGTTCTATGGGATCCAGCTCCACAACCTCACCCTGGGGTCCATATTGCACATTTCTGGATTTGTGGCCCTTTGCGAGATATTCGTTGAGTTGCGAGGCCCACTTCGACTTGTGGAGGAAGTATTTTTGTCTCGTCCCCCGCCTCCGGGGAGGATCCATATTCGATAAGGGCGGTGCCGAAGTATGGCGGATAGCCGGGAAATGATATCCAATTGAAACTCCATGAAAAGATCCCGAGTAATGGACCTCTGAGTGGTTTTATATCGAAGACGTTCCCCTTACCAATCCAATTCGGCAAGGGCTGCTCGAATAGTCAAGCCACCCGCCTATAAAGTGTTTCAACTAGCGGTCCAAAGGCCCTTCCCAACAGGACAGCGAAGAGGTACGTTCATTGGCTGCCAAAATCAGGATGTTAACTAGTAGTAAGCTGACCATGATCAAAGTGATGGACATTGCCATTGCCCGATGCGTGCAACCCCTCCAGCAGAGGAGTCATTCTTTCTGTTGCTATAACGGGACTAGAGATGCAACCTGCTACAAGCGACAAAGGCCAAACAATATGGTGGCTCTGGCAAAAATATTGGCCAATCCCTTCAAGGGAGAGGAGGCAGATTTCGCTCAAATGAGTATCCGGGAAGGTTGCTCCGGATACAATCCTGCAGACTAGGTAAGCCACAGTCCATTGTCTTAAGTTCATAGATTACGCCCGAACTCTGACTAGTTGCATTTGATCATGGATGGAGGCATCAAGTTGAGCCCATTAATTGCCCTCCTCCTCAACTGGAGGATCATTTCCGTGACGACGATCCGGGATATCATGATGACCCAGAGTCGTTGATCGATTTTATCAAGAGAGCCTTGGTGGTGCCATGGTCGCTATGACAGCCGACTACCCCGGGGCTCTTCTCTCTTCCAAAGTAAGTGAAAAGAGGATGCTCTCCCAAACAGGGCGCTCATCTCGTGCTATTCCCAATGTGCTGATTTCCGCTCCCAAGGGCCGTTGCACTAAGCATCAAACAGTCTTGGGAGGAGCACCGATCGCACCAGCGCCGGCCCTTAACGGGGGATCAAAACGAAAGGCCTTCGCTAAAGCGGAAGCAACCGCCCCCTCGGCCCAGAGGTGACGTGTTTTGGAATTACAACAAGGGTTGATTTTAATACCTTTTTCCTAAAGCTTACTTAATTTTGCAGAAAAAGAATACCAGTTCATTATTTCGAAGACTCCCCGGGTGTGCCGAATCACAGCTCATGTCCTAAGTCTTCGGCACAAGCCAGAGCCTCCTCCGAACATGCGGCTGCCGGTGTACCTCCGGCGGATTCCGACGATGTTTTGGTGACCAACTCCGAAGTTGAGAGTGTAATGAATCACCGCCGCCGGAGGGAAACTTTATGGCATACTTCCTTTGCCGATCAGGAATTCAATGCCTTTAATTCAGTGGATGTGTACCTTGGAGCGGCATGGACAGGTCTTGAAGGGACCGCCAGCCTTTTTGCTACCAAAGTGCAGGTACGTAACTAATATAGCTTAAAAGAAGATTGTGTTCCCTAACCAACTAGACCCCAAGCCTTAATTTGGGTGGAACGGCCGAGTTAAGGATTTGTAGTGATATGATTTTTGTAGGCCGCGAAAGAGCGGGGCAACAAGTTGTCGGAGGACCTTTAGGTAAGCCGGACACAGTTGGTCAACACCAAGGCTGAACTGGATGCAGCTCGAAAAGCCACCAGCGAATTGTCCGGTAAGTAGAAAACTCGTTTTACAATGCGTAAAAAGATATATGGTGTATTCTATGTATTAGCACATGTTTCTCCATACAGCCGCGAAAGCCGTAAGCGAATTGCGAAAGGAGCTGGAGGCTCGCAAACGAGTGCTGACATGAAGTCATGAGGAGAAAAATGAGCTCAGGGTAGAGAATCAGTGGAAATCTAAGGAAATTGATGTTTTGAAATCTCAACTGGCACAAGCCTTGGAGGAGAACCAAAAACTCAAAGGCGGCATACTTGGTGAGTATCGAATTTTCCTGACCATCGGTGCAATCATCATAACGTGTTAATAACGATATGCCAATCCTTGTGTTTAGGCCTCCTAACTGGGCGGCCCAAGGAAGAGGTCAGTTCCTATGGTGGGAACCTTTTAAAGGAACTAACCAAGGCTCACGAGAAGGTTCGGAAGGCCATGAACCTTTTAAAGGAACTAACCAAGGCTCACGAGAAGGTTCGGGAGGCCATGAAGAGCATGGTCAAGGCATTATGGCCATCGGATGTGCCGCTAGAGAGTATGGCTGAACTGGATGAACTCTTTAAAGGATCTCGACGACGATTTGAATTGTGGAAGATCTCAGCTTGCTGAGAGGGAGCGCGTGAGGCATGGGCGATGGTAAAGACCCGTTACACCAAGCTGGATCCGGAGCATATGGCTCGAGTTGGACCAGTGGGCCCTGATGGTTAAGAGATACCCCTTAATTTGGTGTCTGAAGATGTGATGCCCGCCGCTCGGTATTCTCAGCAAGCTTGTGCTTTAGACCGTCTGATAGACAATGTCGATTAGGAGTAGTTTTGTTAATTCTATGTATCTATGTACTTTACATTGACCGAGCTCGATCCATGTTTTATTTTTATTTTTAAAGAATGTTGTCTTAACCGGCCATCGGCTTCTACCTCCCCGTACAGTGATAGGGAAGTGCTCCGTACTACGTGCCTCGGGAAACAAGACAACACTTCGGGTAACTAGGCAATCCGGCCATCTGGCTCGAACAGACGAAACATGTGCGGAGACTTACATTATATTACTGTTTGACGTAAGAAACATCTTTCGATGAAAATAGTTCCTCCAATGATTCCTTTTTTCGGGTAAAATTATAGTCCGGATACGTAAGATCAATGGAAACCAATGTCTTCTAAAAACCATGGTGGTAAGCGCGAGGCCATATTCACTTCCCTTGGGCCGACTTATTGTATTATGTAAGAACGCTAGCTTTTGGCTTCACCCATCTCAGGTACGGTCCCGGATGACCCTGCCATCACAATCGCAGAGGTGCTCCCTTACTCCCTAGCCAAACAATCGGGAATGTAGGAGTAAACACAGGAGCCACGGAACCCAACTTGGCAAACATCTTAAGTCAGATAAGTGCATATGTTGGCTTAAAAGATATGAGAAGGCTGCAATCGAAACGAATACGATTTATATTGATTATATTATTCGGATCTTCTATGGGAGCCCCCATGCAAAGCTGGGTGGTACATT
>LR738715.1:316896238-316912551 GCA_902687465.1 Secale cereale
GTCCGGATACGTAAGATCAATGGAAACCAATGTCTTCTAAAAACCATGGTGGTAAGCGCGAGGCCATATTCACTTCCCTTGGGCCGACTTATTGTATTATGTAAGAACGCTAGCTTTTGGCTTCACCCATCTCAGGTACGGTCCCGGATGACCCTGCCATCACAATCGCAGAGGTGCTCCCTTACTCCCTACCCAAACAATCGGGAATGTAGGAGTAAACACAGGAGCCACGGAACCCAACTTGGCAAACATCTTAAGTCAGATAAGTGCATATGTTGGCTTAAAAGATATGAGAAGGCTGCAATCGAAACGAATACGATTTATATTGATTATATTATTCGGATCTTCTATGGGAGCCCCCATGCAAAGCTGGGTGGTACATTCAATGATGTATATAGTATGAGCTTAGTATGGTTCAGTTTAGCCGAACGCTCGCCATATCAGATAAAAGAAAAGACAAAAGGTGGTGGGAATGTATGCGGGTTGCGATGTCGAACTTAGGCGTAAAAGCGTCGTAGCCGGGCTGCGTTCCACGGGTTCGGCTTGAGGCAGTCATCAGACGGGCGGTGAAGGCGATATGCTCTTCCTGCAAGTACTTCATCAATGATGTATGGGCCCTCCCATTTGGGCGAGATTTTATGCTTCTGCTTTTCAGGGAGCTGGAGGACGAGGTCGCCCACGTTGTATGTCTTCGCCCGGACTTCGCAGTTTTGGTAGCACCGTGCTTGCTGCTAATAAAGAGCGGATCGAGCCTGATCTATATCATGTTCTCCTTCAAGAGCATCCAAGTCATCCCGTCGATCCAGCTCGACTTCCTTTTCTTCGTACATGCACACCCTAGGTGCGTCATGGATGAGGTCGCATGGGAAGACAGCTTCCGCACCGTATACCATAAAAGGTGGTGTGTATCCGGTTGATCGGTTGGGAGTAGTCTGTGGCCCCCATAATACGGAATCGAGTTCCTCGACCCAATGGCAATCTGATTGTTTAAGTGACCAGACGAGGCGAGGCTTGATGCCGCTCATAATGAGCCAGTTGCCCGTTATACCTATCCATTGGTTTGTGGGTGGTAAACCGAAGTGTGGTCGAGCTTAATTCCCATTTTGCTGCACCAGTCTTTGACTTCCTGGGCGGTGAAGTTAGTAACGTTACCGGTAATTATGTTGTGGGGGACACCATAACAGTGTACAGCGTAAGATAAGAAGTCGACGACCGGTCTGGATTATGCCGAAGTGACGGGCCTTGCCTCAATCCACTTGGTGAATTTGTCGACCATGACCAATAGGTACTTCTTTTTATTTGTCCCCCTTCGAGTGGACCGACCATGTCGAGTCCCCAGACCGCGAAAGGCATGTTATCAGTATCGTCTGAAGAGCTGTGGGGGGCATGTGGCTTTGATTTGCGAACAACTAGCATCCAACGCAATGTTGGACTAATGTCCAGGCATCCTCATGAGCGGTAGGCCGGAAGAATCCTCCTCGGAAAGCCTTGCTGACCAAGGCCCGAGCTCCCGTGTGGTGGCGGCCCATGCCAGTCTGTATTTCTGCCAGGAGCTACTGCCCCTCTTCTTCGGAGATGCACCTTTATAAGATTCCCGTGGTGCTCTTTTCATAGAGTTCACCCTCATGGACCTTGTATGCTTTAGAGCACCAGACTATACGTCGTGCGTCCGTCTGATCCTCTGGGAGCAGTTGTCGCATGAGGTAGGCGAGCAGAGGTTCTGTCCAGCGGCGATTACAGCCATGATTTCGTGGGCGGAAGGTGTTTCCTCGAGTGCGGAGCTGTCGATGATATGATCATCAATTTCGTTTTCCGGGTAAACATTGTGAGCGGGCTCATTGATTAGTGCACCGACGACATCGTCCTATCATACTATGGAGGACTTGAAAAGATGCTCGAGGAAAGTGTTTTTGGGAACTGGGTCACGCTTGGCGCCCATCCGGGCAAGGACGTCCGCGGCTTGATTGTTGTCTCTAGAGACATGGTGGAATGCTAGGCCCTCGAACCGGGCTGATATCCAGAGGACCGCATTTTTGTATGCCGCCATCTTGGGGTCCTTGGCGTCGAATTCGACATTGACTTGAGAGATCGCTAGGTTTGAATCTCCCCATACTTTGAGACGTTGCACCCCCGTTGACGTGGCCATCCGAAGACCATGTAGTAGCGCTTCGTATTCGGCTGCGTTATTGGAGTCCGTGTACATTATTTGTAGGACGTATCGAAAAGTGTCGCCTGTAGGGGATATGCGAATTACCCCAGCCCCCAGTCCGCCTAACATTTTTGAGCCATCAAAATACATCATCCAATGCGAATATGTATTCTATTCCTGGGGTAGTTCGGCTTCAGTCCATTCGGCTATAAAATCAGCCAGCACCTGAGATTTAATAGCTCTGTGTGGTTTGTATGTTATTTCGAAAGGAAGGATATCAATGGCCCATTTGGCAGTGCGGCCCGTGGCATCCCTGTTGTTGATTATATCATTCAAGGGAACATCTGACGCCACTGTGACCGAACATTCTTTAAAGTAGTGTCGTAGCTTTCGGGACACCATGAAAACCGAATAGGCTACCTTTTGTTAGTGCGGGTATCGTGATTTGCATGGCGTAAGTACTTAGGACACATAATAGACCGTCTTCGGGACTTGGAACTTGTCGCCCTCAGACTCCCGCTCCACGATGAGCACTGCGCTGACCACCTGATGGGTGGCTGAAATGTATAGTAGCATGGGCTCGCCGACGCTTGGTGCGGCCAGGATAGGGTTGCCAGCGAGAAGTATTTTAATCTCCTCAAGCACCACAGTTGCTTCATCTATCCATTGGAAGTTCTTGATCTCTTTGAGAAGTCTGTAGAGTGGCAGCTCCTTTTCTCCGAGGAGAGATATGAAGTGGCTCAAAGCTGCCACGCATCAGGCCAACTTCTGGACATGCATGAGCTCTGTTGGTATTGTGATCTGGGACAATGCTCTAATTTTGGATCGGTTGGTCTTGATTCCTCTATGGGAAACGATGAATCCGAGCAACTTTCCGGCAGGGACCTCGAAGACGTTTTTTTCCGGGTTGAGCCGTATATCATAAGCTCACAAGTTGTCTATGGTTTGGTGGAGGTCGTCTACTAGTTGGTCAATGTTTTTGATTTTGACAACCACGTCGTCCATGTATGCCTCGACCGTTCTGCCTATTTGGTTTTTGAGGCATGTTTGAATCATGCGCTGGTATGTGGCTCCTACGTTTTTCAGCCTGACCGGTATGGTGTTGAAGCAGAAAGGCCCGTAAGGAGTGATGAATGCGGTTGATGCCTCGTCGGACTCCATCTTAACCTGGTGGTATCTGGAGTATGCATCGAGGAAGCATAGCGAGTCGTGTCCGGCGGTGGCGTCGATGATCTGGTCTATTCTTGGCATGGGAAAGGGTCCTTAGGGCAGGCCTTGTTAACGCCTTTAAAATCGACGCAGAGCCACCATGACTTGTCCTTCTTGGGTACCATAACCATCCTTGCTAACCAGTCGGGGTGCTTGATCTCACGGATGAATCCAGACTCCAGCAGTTTTGCGAGCTCTTCGTCCATGGCTTGTTGTTTTGGTTCGGAAAATCGGTGTAGAGTCTGTTTCATAGGCTTGAAGCCTTATAAGATGTTTAGGCTATGCTCCGCTAGCCTACGTGGGATTCCCGACATGTCTGAGGGGTGCCAGGCAAATATTTCCTAGTTTTCATGTAGGAATGTTCTTAGCTCCTCGTCGACTACAGGGTCCAGTTGTTCTCCTATGGATGTCGTCTTATTGGGATCTGTTGGGTGCACTTGAAATTTGACTATTTCGCCTGCTGGCTTGAATGATGTGGATTTTTGTGTTTTACTGAGGACCACATCATCCCTGTCGACTGTAGTGCGGAGTGTTGTCAACTCTTTGGCCGCGAGGGCTTCGGATAGTGCCTCTAGGGCGAGGCATGCCGTCTTGTTTTCGGCTCGCAAGGCTTTGCTCAGGTCGCTTTTAAGTGAGATTACCCTGTTGGGCCCTGGCATCTTGAGTTTCATATACCCCTAATGTGGTATGGCATGTAATCTCGAGAATGCCTCGCGTCCTAGCAAGGCGTGGTATCTGCTGCGAAAGGGCACAATGTGAAATAATAGGGGTTCGAATCTGTAGTTATCAGGTGTGCCGAACACAATGTAAAAGGTTATGTGCCCCGAGCAGTGTGCTTCCCTATTGGGTATTATACCTCGGAATGCGGTGTGATTGTGTTTGATGTGAGACCTGTTGAACTGCAACTTGTCGAGAGTATACTCATAGACGAGCTTGAGGCTGCTACCTCCGTCCATCAGCACTTTAGTCAGCCGAAAGCCATCGACAATGGGCTCAAGGACCAGTGCGGCCGGCGCGTGGTCGCTACTGGGACTTGGCTCATCCTTCTCGTCGAAGGTGATAGGCGCGGCTGCCCACGGCTGTGCGGTCGTCACTTGATATGTATGGTTGAGCTCTCGAAGAGTGTTTTTCCTTTTATAGTTTGAGGCAAACCTCTCGTAGACCCTAAGGACATTGTTGTCCTGTGGTGAAGCTGTGGACTGCTTATTTGGAGGTGTAAGGCCCAAGATTGACTCGCCATTTTTGGCCACTTGCCTCACCACCCAGCAGTCTCGAAGTCTGTGGGTTGGGTTTGCGTCTAGCAAGACCGAGTGTATTGGGCATGGTTTATCCAGCAACTCGTCTAGGATTGATCTGGGTCTGGTTTTCTTTTTGTCAGGCTCGCATTTGGGTGATCGATGTGTGTATGCTCATTTGACGGTGTGTGATATGTGGCAGGCGGTAGCTCCATGTTCATCTGTTGCGCCCTCCATGTGTTTTCCATGGTGCAATACTTTCATACCATGTCTGATTGTTCGGTGAAGCTTTGAACTCGGTGACGGGCGAGGGCGTTCAAAAGGCCCTCATCCTTATAGATGAACCGAAAAGCTTGGAGCACATGTTTGTCGCAGCAAGACGCCATCCTGTTATTCACAAGGAGAAATCTAGCCCAATAATGATAGACTGTCTTGTTTGGCAGCGATTTGACATACATGAGGTCCCATATATCTGGATTTCCCATGTCCAGGGATTATTCCGTATGGGGGTGGGTGGGAAAATTTAGGGATTCCTACCTGCGGTGGACCCAGACTATCCTTGATAGGAGGTTGAGTCACGTCTGGTCCTGATCGCGCAGCGTTCGGATCCGAACAAATCTGTTGCTGGATCGGCTCGAGGCCGGATCCTGCTTTATGGCTCAAGTCCGGGCGTATTTCTGGGAGACGCATGATTCCTTTAGGTCTACTGGCCCCGGGGTTGACACCCCCGAGTTGGCGGGTCCCTCCAATGGGGGTGAAGCCTTTGATCTCGTCGAGGCGACCAGTGGGATTGGCGTGCAGTAATATGCCACTGAACACGAAGAGCTGACCAGGCGGGGAAGCCCTTGGTATGGGTGGGGTCTCTAACTACAAGCTGAGCCATCGATCCTTTCGGCAATCCAACATCAGAACTCACAATGAAAGCACCAATGTCGGTGTCAAAACCGGAAGGCCTCGGGGTAGGGTGTCCCAAGCTGTGGATCTTGGATCAATGGGGAACAAGGGACGATGAACACGATGTTTACCCAGGTTCGGGTCCTCTCGAAGAGGTAATACCCTACGTCCTGCTTGATTATATTGGAATTGTAATACGGTTACATAGTGGATCTACCTCGAGATCAGCATAAGATAAATCCTAAGGTGATGAGGTGTTGGATGTAGCTTTGTCCCTAAAGACTACAATCCTCTGTTTATATAGACACCACTAGGGTTAGGGTTACAGGAGATCGATTACAATAAGAGGTAGAGAGATCCCGCCTCTCCTTGACTTGGAGGGTGCACCACGGCTTCATGGATCTTCTGTCACTATACGACTTCACCAGTCCGGCCCACATCCAATGGGTCGGTGCCCCGAGGACCCCTTAGTCCATAACTCCCTCGGGAGGGTTTGAGGTGAAGTGGAGCTTCATAGGAAGATGGACGAGGCTATGTTGCAGTGGCAAATTTTTGGGTAAGTTAAGGGAGCGTCTCGTGCGGGGTATTATGAGAGAAGAAGGCGGATGGGCATGAAATTTAGCTAAGGGTTTTTTGCCGAGAGCTTTTTCTTGGGAGCTCGACAAAGAAACATGTTTCATGAGTGTGAGATATCGGGCACTTAACAAAGCTCATGCTCTAAACAAAACATTCTTCCTTCTATGTTTTCTTTGTCCTTTGTTTCTATTTTATTTCTTGATATGCTTGTTGCTTTTTATTTTCTTTGTTCACCTTCTACTCACTTTTATTGTTAAGTTTGTTTGTTTCTTTATTGTTTTCTCTTTCTTTATTTATGTTGGTCTTGCAAGTCCTTTCAGGCCCATCGATACAAACCATGACATGACACGTGTTAGGTCCTTGTGTTCTTCGTGGCCCGTCTACTATTTTTGGGGCCTTAAGTGCATTTCCAGGGTTTTAATGCAGGAAATTACAAATATGAACTGCGTCCATATGAAATCATGACCAAAAGTGGGTGGAAATTTTCTATTATGGTCTTTGGTCCATGCCTAGTCTTTGTGTACCAAAAGTGTGTGGATATCTTTCTAGGATATTAATGCCAAAATTCAAAGTCTGAACTATGACCACATAAATCATGGCTAGCAATGGGTTGAAAATTCATATTTGTAGTCTTTAATACATTCCTAGGCCTTGTGCAACCAAAGGACATGAGTCCCATATACTGGGGATAGTATAATAAGCCGGTGACATGCGGGTTAGTATTATTTTAATTATCGGCTATTCATATGAGAAGCCAGAAATTCATGAAAATGTCATCATATGACCTTGATGGTTTGGTATGAATTTGAAAAATGTTTCTCCAAAGCAACCATGCAGAATGCTTAGAATGGCACCATATCTGAGGAAGGATCTAAGTTTCGAGAGGAAATATGTCATATTTGCATGCAAAATGTCAAGCCCTTCCTCCGTTGGCCTTGATTTTTTTATACGCTCAACACCGACTATGACATCACACATACATGATCGTAAGACAGCTAGCATGATATTTGCATGGCTTGTCCGTTTTTTGATATCATTGCTATGCTAGATCATTGCACATCCAGGTACACTGCCAGAGGCATTCATTTAGAGTCATACTATGTCACAGGTATCGAGTTGTAATTTTTATTTCTTTTGAGTTATAAGTAAATAGAAGTGTGATGATCATCATTATCCATTATTAGAGCATGTCCCAGTGTGGAAAGGATGATGGAAACTATGATTTCCCCACAAGTCAGGATGAGACTCCGGACAACGAGAGAAAAAAATATAAAAGAAAAGAAAAAAGAAAAAATAAAAAGGAAATAAAAGGAAATAAAGAGAGAAGGGGCATGCTAGTTCCACACTTGTGCTTCAAAATAGCACCATGTTTTTCGTATAGAGAGTCTCCTATGTTGTCACTTTCATATACTAGTGGGAATTTTGTATAGTAGAGTTTGATGCATACCCACTTAGTTTCATACTGAGCTTTCATACACTTATAGCTCTTAGTGCATCCATTGCATGGCAATTCCTACTCCTCACATTGATATCGATTGATGGACATCACCATAGTCCATTAGTTTGCCTAGTTAATGTGAGACTTTCCACCCTTCTTTTGTCTACTACCACCGCATTCTATTCCACCTATATTGTTATATCCATGGCTTGCGCTCATGTATTGCGTGAGAGTTGAAAATGCTGAAGCGCGTTAAAAAGTATGAACCAATTGCTTGGCTAACACCGGGGTAGTACATGATTTATACTTTCAGCTGGGAAGACAGAGCATGACAAGGCTATATGATTTTGTAGGGATAACGTTCTTTTGATATTCTAAAAGACATGATTGTTTGTTGGGATGCCTGAGTATTAATGCCTTTATTTCAAATTATAGACTATTTCTTTGAATCACTCATGTCTTATTATTCATGCCATGACTAGATATATGATCAAGTTTATGCTAGGTAGCATTCCATATCAAAAATTATCTTTTTTATCATTTACCTACTCGAGGACGAGCAGGAATTAAGCTTGGGGATACTGATACGTCTCCGTCGTATCTATAATTTTTTATTGTTTCATGTCAATATTATACAACTTCACATATTTTTGGCAATTATTGATATGATTTATTGGACTAACCTATTCATCGAGTGCCAAGTGCCAGTTCCTGTTTTTTGCATGTTTTTTGTATCACAGAAAATCCATATCAAATGAAGTCCAGATGAAATAAAATTTCACGGAGAAATATTTTGGAATATATGTGATTTTTTAGAGTTGGAATCACCGCAAACGGAGGCCCACACAACCCACAAGAAACCAGGGCGCGCCAGAGGAGCCAGACGCGTGGTGGTGGGTTGTGCTCACTTCGTACGTCTGTTGGAGCTCTACTTCGTGCGCAAGGAAGCTTATATCCGAAAAAAAAATCGTGTTAAAATCTCAGCGCAATTGGAGTTACGGATCTCTGGGGATTTAAGAAACGGTGAAGGGCCAGATCTGGGGAATGCGAAACAGAGAGAGACAGAGAGACAGATCCAATCTCGGAGGGGCACTCGCCCCTCCCATGCCATGGAAGCCAAGGACCGAAGAGGAAACCCTTCTCCCACCTAGGGAGGAGGCCAAGGAACAAGAAGAAGGAGGGGGGCTCTCTCCCCCTCGCTTCCGGTGGTGCTGGAGTGCCACCGGGGCAACGATCATGTGGCGGCAATCCACTCCAACAACTCCATCATCCTCACCAACAACTCCATCAGCTTCCCCCATATATATTTAGCGGTCCACTCTCCCACAACCCGCTATACGCCCTACTTGAACATGATGCTTTATGCTTCATATTACTATCCAATACTATGTTGCCATCCTATGATGTTTTAGTAGATCTATTTTTTCCTATGGGTTAATTGTGATCTTGGTGGTATGATTGTATATTTTATTTATGGTGTTGTACTACGGTGCCCTCCATTCTCACACAAACGTGAGGGGTCCCAACTATAGGTTGTTACAATATGTTCATGGTTCGGTTATGGTGGGTTGCGAGAGTGACAGAAACTTAAACCCGAGTAAGTGGGGTATGACGTATGGGAGTAAATAGGAATTGATACTTAATGCTACTGTTGAGTTTCACGACCTTAATGATATTTAGTAGTTGCAGATGCTTTCTAGGGGTCCAATCATAAGTGCATATGTTCCAAGTAGAGAAAGTATGTTAGCTCATGCCTTTCCGTCATATAAAATTGCAAGAATGCTTACCGGTACTTATTATCGATTGCCTAGGGACAATTCCACAAATCCTACCACACTAAATCCACACTCGCTATACTAATTTATTTTTACTTTTATTTACGTGCTCTTTATTATCTTGCAAAACTATCCTACTACACCTACAGAGCACTTCTAGTTTTATTATTGTTCTAGATGATGCAAATGTTAAGTGTGCGTAGAGTTGTATCGGTGGTCGGTAGAACTTGAGGGAATATTTGTTCTACCTTTAGCACCTCGTTGGGTTCGACACTCTTACTTATCGAAAAAGGCTACAAACGATCCCCTACACTTGTGGGTTATCACGTATCATCACGGATGTGAATTTCTTTGGTAGTGAATCGTTGTTCGAAATGCATGTGCAATGGAAAATTTCCCTAGTTGATGATATTTTCCTTGTGTTCCCTGCTTTCTTTTGCTGCATCTAGTTAGATCACATCATCTTCAGTTCAGAGCATCTTTAGTTGGAGCCCACGATATTTTTTTACCAAATTGGGTCACTTTTTAGCTTGGGCTCATCGACGATGCTTCGTGGCATGCTTTGGTTTGGAGCTGCCTGCCGACGGAGATTATGGGCTTCTTAGGACCATGCCTTCCAATTTTAAGGGGAGGGCTTTCTCATCTGGCTGTAACAATCCATTCGTTTAAACAAGACGAGAAATTCCTCCCCTTTAAATTGGAAGACGGGCTGCGAATAAGAATGTATCCTTCGTCGGTAGGCACATCCAAACTGAAGCATGCCACAAAGCATCGCCGACGAGCTCTAGCTAATTAAAATTGATCGGTTTGGTGTTAAATTGTCAGGATGCCAGCTATCAAGATGAACGTCGTGATCCCATATGTCCAGATGCGCAACACCACAAATGATATATAGTTCATATGAAGTACAAAGTGAATTATATACAACAGTTATAGATATACGTGAATGCATGTTTAGTATGATATCTGGACTGGACAGACTAAACTAGATGTATAACACCCATTTAGACCAGAATAGTAGCGTGAAACATTATCCAAGTACTAGGAACATAACCTATAGAGAAGTCGGGCACATGAAAATGGCAAACTAGTCCAGATGAGAATCCCAACCATTAACAAAGATACCAATGCATGTCTTAGTAGTATCAATGCATTAACTGGTTATACTACACAACCATTTATCAGACTAATTTGAAACTTAGCTCAAACATAGATAGATACTATCAGCGCTAATATTTGATTATGTTACAATTAGTGGGGAAATACTACTAGTAGAAAATAAGAGCATCATTAGAGCTGCATGATTGATCCATGGAGCCAAGCTAACAAAATTTTCACAATGAGAGGTCACTATAGCTAACCAAATTGTCACTATAGAGACCATCAACTAACCAAATTGACACCACCAGAGGACATTTCCTAGATCATGGAATTGGCGTGCCTCGAGGGCCAGTGGAGGCGTAGGAGAGCAGGGAGGTGAGCAAAGGCACAAGGCTCCAAAAGATGTAACTGATGCAACAACCGCTATTGATCCAGATGGAGCTCGATGGTCGGAGTAAGACTATGACAATGTGGATTAGGGGGCGCCGAGGTTAAGGAGGGGATGCCAGGTGGCTATGGTGCTCAGCGACATGGAAGATTGGGATCTTGCTCTATGTTGGGACGACGTTGGATGGTGGCCGGCAAGGATCCAGCGGTGAGGTGATTGTGTGGTGGTGGTCGGCAAGGATCCAACAGTGAAGTGGTCAACCAGGAAAGTGTTATGTACATTCAAGGAGGGGCCGGGAAGAAGCCGCCTAAGGTTGGGGCTACCAGGGACTTTGGAGAATTTTAAATAAGGAAATGAGATGTAAAAATCTTAAGTTCAAAACTTATCCCGAGCATGTTGGACAAATATTTTTAGCGACACTAAAAATCGCGTAGAACATGCATAGGCCTAGTGACGACCAAATGTGTCACACAAATTCAAGCCAGAACATCGCTAAAGTTGCCGAGGGCGCTGCCCAGGGTGGAAATCAGCTGGTAATGATTTCCGCCACCCAAAATGATCCTAGGCGACGAGTTTTTTGTCATGAGGATTTTTGTCGCAAACAATCACATATTTTGTAATGAGATACACCCATGAGCCATCACCGTTGGGCTATGCCCTTGTCGTCAGTTAACAAGAAGTGATTTCCATAATTAACTTAGTTTATTAAGGAGCAAGATTCAGTAAGTTCATGAGCTAAAAATATTCCACCCCTTCTCTGTGTGACCCCTAACACATTCTTTTACAAAGATGACAGAATTATATGCTTCATTACTTGCCACCAAATTGTACTACTTAGTGTATTTTCCATAGATGTGTCCTCCCAAAATCGAATTTGGAGAATTTTCTCGCAAAATAAATAAATGTGGAGGTTGTTTTATGGAGAAACAATTCCTAACTAAAGAACCATCCTTTTTTGCTTTCATTCATGCCCATAAATGGAGTAGTTAGTGTGAAGCTTAGATTAAAGGGAAATTTTGCAGATCAAAGGGTCAACTAAAAAAGAGAATAGTCTACTTTTGTCCCACCACTAAAAACAAAGTGCATATTTCATCCTTAACTCTAAAATCACATAACTTGCAACTTCAACTTTGCAAACTAGACGAACTTCGTCCCTTGATCTAGCCTATGGGGTTTAAGTGTTTACTCGTCGTGGTTTTAACTAGTATTCGTCGATGTGGCAATATTTCTCTCTCTTTCCCACTGCTTTCTCATCCTATCTCTTATGGGCATTTCCTCAAGAAGTTGTAGCATGCATGTAACTCCTCCTCCTAGCCACCAGGTGCACTATAACCGGAGCCAGCGCAATGATGTGCCTATAGGACATGATCTAGCAAGCGACACAGAGCAGCGAGTGAAGCGATCGTGCCAAGCCTCATCACATTCCTTATGCGTGGTGCCACCTTCCTGCTTGGAGCTTCGAGGTGCTTGCGGCACTCCTTCCGCATGCTCATACAGTGACGATGTCGCTCCGCCCGAACAAAGATGTGCGGCTTGCGGATCCTGTCCATAAAACTAGTAACAAAATTATCCACTTACTTTTGATTCAATATTGAAGAATAGTCTTTCACCCATCTTTCAATAAAAAGTAAAACAACAAAACAATAAAAGATGTTTAGGAAACCATCTTACAAGTTGATAAAATAAAGCTAGAGTACGTAAGGCGAACACCGTCAAAAGGTAACATGAGTGCACTACTGGACACCATAAGATTGCCGATGCGCAAAAACACATGAGTGGCTAAAAAATCAAGCGAAGCAACCAATGCCACTGAGGACACATGAACACACGACTTCTAGAGGAAAGCATTAGACTTCGCCTCAACACCTCCACCAAAATTCGTCGTCTCATCTAAACTGAGGAGCACCGACCATGTCGGCTGTAGAAAGGAACAAAAGAACATATCATGCAAAAATATGCATATGAGGGTGAAGGAAATATGCCCTAGAGGCAATAATAAAGTTGTTATTTATATTTCCTTATATCATGATAAATTTCTTTTATTCATGCTAGAATTGTATTAACCGGAAACTTGATACATGTGTGAATACATAGACAAAACAGAGTGTCCCTAGTATGCCTCTACTAGACTAGCTCGTTAATCAAAGATGGTTGTGTTTCCTAAACCAAAGACATGTGTTGTAATTTGATCAACAAGATAACATCATTAGGAGAATGATGTGATGGACAAGACCCATCTGTTAGCTTAGCACAATGATCGGTTAGTTTTATCGCTATTGCTTTCTTCATGACTTATACATGTTCCTCTAACTATGAGATTATGCAACTCCCAAATACTGGAGGAACACCTTGTGTGCTATCAAACGTCACAACGTAACTAGGTGATTATAAATATGCTCTACAGGTTTTTCAGAAAGTGTTTGTGGTGTTGGCATAGATCAAGATTAGGATTTGTCACTCCGAGTGTTGGAGAGGTATCTCTGGGCCCTCTCGGTAATACACATCATAATAAGCCTTGCAAGAAAATGACTAATGAGTTAGTCACGAGATGATGTATTACGGAACGAGTAAAGAGACTTGCGAGTAACGATACTGAACTAGGTATGATGATACCGATGATCGAATCTCGGGCAAGTAACATACCGATGACAAAGGGAACAATGTATGTTGTTATGCGGTTTGACCGATAAAAGGTCTTCGTAGAATATGTAGGAGCCAATATGAGCATTCAGGTTCTGCTATTGGTTATTGACCAGAGATATGTCTCGGTCATGTCTACATAGTTCTCGAACCCGTAGGGTCGGCATGCTTAAAGTTCGATGACGATTTGTATTATGAGTTATGTGTTTTTGATGACCGAAGTTTGTTCGGAGTCCCGGATGGGATCACGGACATGACGAGGAGTCTTGAAATGGTCGAAACATAAAGAATGATATACTGGACGATATTATTCGGACACCGGATGAGTTCCGGGGGTCATCGGATAAATATCGGAGTGCCGGAAGGGTTATCAGAACCACGGGAGAAGTAATGGGCCTTATTGGGCTTTAGGGGAGAGAGAGAGGAAGGCAGCCAAGGTCTGGCCGCGCACCCCCCATGGGCCTAGACTGAATTGGACTAAGGGGAGGGGTGATGCCTCCTCCTTCCTTCTCTTCTCCCTCCTTTCCTTCTTCTCCTAGTTGGACTAGATAAGGGGGGTTCCTACTCCTAGTAGGAGTAGGATTGCCCCCTTGGTCGCACCCTATAGGGGCCGGCCGGCCTTCCCCCTTGCTCCTTTATATACGGGGCAGGGGGTACCCTAGAACACACAAGTTAATAGTTGTTTTAGCCATGTGCAGTGCCCCCCTCCATAGATTCCACCTCAGGCCATATTATCGCAGTGCTTAGGCGAAGCCCTGCGCGGATCACATCATCAACACTGTCACCACACCGTTGTGCTGACGAAACTCTCCCTCGTCCTTAACTGGATCAAGAGCTCGAGGGACGTCATCGTGCTGATCGTGTGCTAAACACGGAGGTGCCGTACGTTCGGTGCTTGGATCGGTTTGATCATGAAGACGTTTAACTACATCAACCGCGTTACTAAATGCTTCCGCTTTCGGTCTACGAGGGTACGCGGACACACTCTCCCCGCTCGTTGCTATGCTTCTCCTAGATAGACCTTGCGTGATCGTAGGATTTTTTTGAAATACTACGTGATAAGCTCTACGTTCAAATACAACGGGTGTAAGACAGTTTTGCACATGCAGAATACTCGGGTTAAACTTGACGAGCCTAGCATGTACAGACATGGCCTCGGAACACTGGAGACCGAAAGGTCGAGCGTGGACCATATAGTAGATATGATCAACATAAGATGTTCACCGTTGAAAACTACTCCATCTCACGTGATGATCGGACATGGTTTAGTTGATATGGATCACGTGATCATTTAGATGACTAGAGGGATGTCTATCTAAGTGGGAGTTCTTAAGTAATATGATTAATTGAACTTTAATTTATCATGAACTAAGTCCTGATAGTATTTGCAAATTATGTTGTAGATCAATAGCTCGCGTTGTATCTCCCCTATGTTTTTGATATGTTCCTACAGAAATCTAAGTTGAAAGATGTTAGTAGCAATGATGCGGACTAGGTCCGTGATCGGAGGATTATCCTCATTGCTGCACAGAAGTATTATCTCCTTGATGCACCACTAGGTGACAAACCAATTACAGGAGGAGATGCAGACGTTATGATTGCCAGGCAAGCTCGATCTGATGACTACTGGATAGTTCAGTGTGCCATGCTTTACGGCTTAGAATCGGGACTTCAAAGATGTTTTGAACGTCATGGAGCATATGAGATGTTCCAAGAGTTGAAGTTAATATTTCAAGCAAATGCCCGAATTGAGAGATATGAGGTCTCCAATAAGTTATATAGCTGCAAGATGGAGGAGAACAATTCTATCAATGAACACTTACTCAGAATGTCTGGGTACTACAATCACATGACTCAACTTGGATGCAAAGTTTTTGAAGATAGTGTTATTGATAGAGTTCTTCAATCACTGCCACCAAGCTATAAAGGCTTCGTGACGAAATATAATATGCAAGGGATGCAGAAGACAATTCCCGAGCTCTTAGCTATGCTCAAAGCTACGGAGCTAGAAATCAAAAAGGAGCATCAAGTGTTGATGGTTAACAAGACCACTAGTTTCAAGAAAAAGGGCAAGGGAAAGAAGGGGAACTTTAAGAAGAATAGCAAGCCAGTTGCTACTCCCGTGAAGAAACCCAGGTCTGGAGCCAAGCCTAAAACTGAGTGCTTCTACTACAAAGGGATTGTTCAATGGAAGCAGAAGTGCCCCAAGTATTTGGCGGATAAGAAGGATGGCAAAGTGAACAAATGTATATTTGATATACATGTTATTGATGTGTACCTTACTAATGCTCGTAGTAGCACTTGGGTATTTGATACTGGTTATGTTGCTAATATTTGTAACTCAAAACAGGGGGCTACGGATTAAACGAAGATTAGCTATGGACGAGGTGACGATGCACGTGGGAAATGGTTCCAAAGTCGATGTGATCGCCGACGGCACGCTACCTCTACATCTACCATCGGGATTAGTTTTAGACCTAAATAATTGTTATTTGGTGCCAGCGTTGAGCATGAACATTATAATATGGATCTTATTTGTTGCGAGACGGTTATTCATTTAAATCAGATAATAATGGTTGTTCTATTTATATGAATAATATCTTTTACGGTCATGCACCCTTGATGAATGGTCTATTTTTTTGGATCTCGATCGTAGTGATACACATATCCATAATATTGAAGCCAAAAGATACAAAGTTGATAATGATAGTGCAACTTATTTGTGGCACTGCCGTTTAGGTCATATTGGTGTAAAGCGCATGAAGAAACTCCATGCCGATGGACTTTTGGAATCACTTGATTATCAATCACTTGGTGCTTGCGAACCATGCCTCATGGGCAAGATGACTAGAACTCCATTCTCCAGAACAATGGAGCGAGCAACTGACTTATTGGAAATCACACATAT
>LR738715.1:316912561-316932072 GCA_902687465.1 Secale cereale
TGGATCTTATTTGTTGCGAGACGGTTATTCATTTAAATCAGATAATAATGGTTGTTCTATTTATATGAATAATATCTTTTACGGTCATGCACCCTTGATGAATGGTCTATTTTTTTGGATCTCGATCGTAGTGATACACATATCCATAATATTGAAGCCAAAAGATACAAAGTTGATAATGATAGTGCAACGTATTTGTGGCACTGCCGTTTAGGTCATATTGGTGTAAAGCGCATGAAGAAACTCCATGCCGATGGACTTTTGGAATCACTTGATTATCAATCACTTGGTGCTTGCGAACCATGCCTCATGGGCAAGATGACTAGAACTCCATTCTCCAGAACAATGGAGCGAGCAACTGACTTATTGGAAATCACACATATTGATTTATGCGGTCCAATGAGTGTTGAGGCTCGTGGTGGGTATCATTATTTTCTAACCTTAACGGATGATTTGAGCAGATATGGGTATATCTACTTGATGAAGCACAAGTCTGAAACATTTGAAAAGTTCAAAGAATTTCAGAGTGAAGTAGAGAATCATCGTAACAAGAAAATAAAGCTTCTACGATCTGATCGCGGAGGTGAATATTTGTGGTATGAGTTTGGTCTTCATTTGAAACAATGTGGAATAGTTTCACAACTCACGCCACCTGGAACACCACAACGTAATGGTGTGTCCGAACGTCGTAACCGTACTTTATTACATATGGTGCGATCTATGATGTCTCTTACCGATTTACCACTATTGTTTAGGGGTTATGCTTTAGAGACGGCTGCATTCACATTAAATAGGGCACCATCTAAAACCGTTGAGACAATGCCTTATGAATTGTGGTTTGGCAAGAAACCCAAGTTGTCGTTTCTTAAAGTTTGGGGTTGTGATGCTTATGTGAAAAAGCTTCAACCTGATAAGCTCGAACCCAACTCGGAGAAATGTGTCTTCATAGGATACCCAAAAGAAACTGTTGGGTACACCTTCTATCATAGATCCAAAGGCAAGACTATTGTTGCTAAGAATGGATCATTTCTGGAGAAGGAGTTTCTCTCGAAAGAAGTGAGTGGGAGGAAAGTAGAACTTGATGAGGTAATTTTACTTTCTCTAGAATTGGAGAATAGCACCTCATAGAAAATTGTTCCTATGATGCCTACACCAATTAGCGAGGAAGCTAATGATGATGATCATGAAACTTCGGATCAAGTAACTACCGAACCTCGTAGGTCAACCATAGTACATTTCGCGCCAGAGTGGTACAATAACCCGGTTCTGGAAGTCATGTTACTAGACCATGACGGACCTACGAACTATGAGGAAGCGATGATGAGCCCAGATTCCGCAAAACGGCTTGAGGCCTTGAAATCTGAGATGGGATCCATGTATGAGAACAAAGTATGGACTTTGGTTGACTTTCCCGATGATCGGCAAGCCATAAAAAATAAATGGATCTTTAAGAAGAAGACTGACGCTGACAGTAATGTGACCGTTTACAAAGCTCGACTTGTTGCGAAAGGTTTTCAACAAGTTCAAGGAGTTGACTACGATGAGACCTTCTCACCCGTAGCGATGCTTAAGTCTGTCCGAATCATGTTAGCAATTGCCGCATTTTATGATTATGAAATCTGGCAAATGGATGGCAAAACTGCATTTCTTAATGGATTTCTCAAAGAAGAGTTGTATATGATACAATAAAAATGTTTTGTCAATCCTAAAGGTGCTAACAAAGTGTGCAAGCACCAGCGATCCATGTATGGACTAGTGCAAGCATCTTGGAGTTGGAATATACGCTTTGATAAGGTGATCAAAGCATATGGTTTTATACAGACTTGCGGTGAAGCTTGTATTTGCAAGAAAGTGACTGGGAGCACTACAACATTTCTGATAAGTATATGTGAATGACGTATTGATGATCGGAAATGATGTAGAATTTTCTGTAAAGCATAAAGGATTGTTTAAAAGGAGTTTTTTCAATAAAAGACCTCGGTGAAGCTGCTTACATATTGGGCACCAATATCTATAGAGATAGATTGAGACGCTTGATATGATTTTCAATGAGTACATACCTTAATAAGATTTTGAAGGAGTTCAAAATGGATCAGTCAAAGAAGGAGTTCTTGCCTGAGTTGTAAGTTATGAAGTTGAGTAAGACTCAGAAACCCGACCACGGCATAAGAGAGAATGAAAGTCATTCCCTATGCCTCAGCCATAGGTTCTATAAAGTATGCCATGCTGTGTACCAAACCTGTTGTGTACCTTGCCATGAGTTTGGCAAGGAGGTACAATAGTGCTCTAGGAGTATATCACCGGATAGTGATCAAAATTATCCTTAGTGACTAGAGGACTAAGGAAATGTTTCTCGATTATGGAGGTGATAAAGAGTTCATCGTAAAGAGTCATGCCGATGCAAGCTTTGACACTAATCCAGATGACTCTAAGTATCAATCTGGATGCGTATAGAAAGTGGGAGCAATTAGCTAGAGTAGCTCCATGCAGAGCATTGTAGAGATAGAAATTTGCGAAATACATACGGATCTGAATGTAACAGACCCGCTGACTTAACTTCTCTCACGAAGCAAAACATGATCACACATTAGTACTCTTTGGGTGTTAATCACATGGCGACATGAACTAGATTATTGAATCTAGTAAACCCTTTGGGTGTTGGTCACATGGCGATGTGAACTATGGGTGTTATTCACATAACGATGTGAACTATCGGTATTAAATCACATGGCGATGTGAACTAGATTATTGACTCTAGTGCAAGTGGGAGACTGAAGGAAATATGCCCTAGAGGCAATAATAAAGTTGTTATTTATATTTCCTTATATCATGATAAATGTCTTTTATTCATGCTAGAATTGTATTAACCGGAAACTTTATACATGTGTGAATACATAGACAAAACAGAGTGTCCCTAGTATGCCTCTACTAGACTAGCTCGTTAATCAAAGATGGTTGTGTTTCCTAAACCATATACATGTGTTGTCATTTGATCAACGGGATCACATCATTAGGAGAATTATGTGATGGACAAGACCCATACGTTAGCTTAGCACGATGATCGTTTAGTATTATTGCTACTGCTTTCTTCATGACTTATACATGTTCCTTTGACTATGAGATTATGCAACTCCCGAATACCGGAGGAACACCTTGTGTGCTATCAAACGTCACAACGTAAATGGGTGATTATAAAGATGCTCTACGGGTGTTTTCGAAAGTGATTGTGGTGTTGGCATAGATCAAGATTAGGATTTGTCACTCCGAGTGTCGGAGAGGTATCTCTGGGCCCTCTAGGTAATACACATCACAATAAGCCTTGCAAGCAAATGACTAATGAGTTAGTCACGAGATGATGTATTACGGAATGAGTACAGAGACTTGCCGGTAATGAGATTGAACTAGGTATGATGATACCGACGATCGAATCTCGAGCAAGTAACATACCGATGACAAAGGGAACAATGTATGATGTTATGCGGTTTGACTATGTAGGAGCCAATATGAGCATCCAGGTTCCGCTATTGGTTATTGGCCGGAGATATGTCTCGGTCATGTCTACATAGTTCCCAAACCCATAGGGTCCGCACGCTTAACGTTCGATGACGATTTGTATTATGAGTTATGTGTTTTTGATGACCAAAGTTTGTTCTGAGTCCCGGATAAGATCACGGACATGACGAGGAGTCCCGAAATGGTCGAGACATAAAGAACGATATATTGGACAATATTATTCGGACACCAGATGAGTTCCGGGGGTCACCGGATAAATATTGGAGCGGCGGAAGGGTTACCGGAACCACCGGAGAAGTAATGGGCCTTATTGGGCTTTAGGGGAGAGAGAGGAAGGCAGTCAAGGGCTGCCCCCCCCCCCCCGCGGGCCTAGTCCGAATTGGACTAAGGGGAGGGGCGGCGCCCCCTCCTTCCTTCTCTTGTCCCTCCTTTCCTTCTTCTCCTAGTTGGACTAGGAAAGGGGGGTTCCTACTCCTAGTAGGAGTAGGATTTCCCCCTTGGGCGCGCCCTATAGGGGCCGGCCGGCCTCCCCCTTGCTCCTTTATATACGGGGGCAGGGGAGCACCCTAGAACACACAAGTTAATAGTTGTTTTAACCATGTGAGGTGCCCCCCTCCACAGATTCCACCTCAGGTCATATTTCTTAGGCGAAGCGCTCCACGGATCACATCATCAACATCATCGCCACGCCATCGTGCTGACGAAACTCTCCCTCGTCCTCGACTAGGATCAAGAGCTCTAGGGACGTCATCATGCTAAACGTGTGCTGAACACGGAGGTGTCGTATGTTGGGTGCTTGGATCGGTTGGATCGTGAAGACATTCGACTACATCAACCACGTTACTGAATGCTTCCGCTTTCGGTCTACGAGGGTACGTGGACACACTCTCCCCGCTCGTTGCTATGCTTCTCCTAGATAGATTTTGCGCGATCGTAGGATTTTTTTTTGAAATACTACATTCCCCAATAGAGGGAACAAAAATGTTACAACTAGACGTAGCGCTAAGTTTTAGTGATAATACATTCTGGCCCAAACACGCTAGTGTGACCAGAGGAAACCTGCACTCACCGATGATGCTCTAAGAGAACAACATGGAACATGCAGCCACTAGTGATTCTACCAAAACAAACATGGATTTTCACCAGGGTGTTGGATAGGGGAGTGTAGGAACATTTGGTCTATTCTATAGGGGGTGAATAGGATACTATGTAATGCCCAGTATAAGATTATACCTCCCACATGTCGAGGCACGACTTAAAGGCATAGTCTCATACTAGAATGATCTCAAGAATGGTATCTTTGCACAACTCATGTAAAAGAGGGATGAAATTGCAAAAGAGTAGTTGGCTTACATAAACATCCATCATCCAAATAACATCAGAGTCCGACTACGGACGAAGATCCAAATGCAAGATACCAGAAATAAAGCAACACAAGGTCCCGATCATCCTAGTAAGAGCCCCACTGATCATCTGGATAAGACACATAGTATCGCCCACGTTCCTCATCGAACTCCCAGTACAACTCTGAACCACCAGCTGTGTAGTTCTCAACGATACCTGCATCTGGTGTTGTGTAGCATCTGTGAGCCACGGAGGACTCAGCAATCCCGTTCCCGGGTAGCAATACTATCAAAGCCTTGGGTGTGGAACAAGGCTGAAAACAAGGTTACAGCTGCACTAGCACTATGTAATGCCCCGGATGTAATACTTTCCCTTTTGGGCATATAATATATCTCCGGCTTCATCTATTCCTTTTCGGGTTCTTTGTCTTTCGAGTTTTCGTCGTTTTGTTGTGTGCGTGCGTGGCATTCATTCATATCATATAGTCATGTGCATCGCATTGCATTTGTGTTGTCGGTTGCATCCGGTTCCACGCGTTCCTTCCCGTTGTCCGTTTCGCGTTCCGGAGCTCCCTCACGTGTTCGTGGCGTCCCGTAGGCCTATTTTGGTGTTTGGCCGTGTAACGTTACCGGTGTGGCGCGAGACTTGTCGTGTGTTGTTGTTTTGGTGTGTGTAACCTGCCTATCAAATCTCGTCGCGTTTCGAGTCCGTTTGCTACCCCATCAGTTATTCGTGTGGGCTCAAAGTGCCTCCACTCTGAGGCCCAAAACACCCCTCCAACAGCCCACTTCCCTCCTCTTGGCCCATCCTAACTCCCCTCGCGATCGGATCCGTCGGATCGCGATCGGAGGGCTCTAAAACACCCCAAATCCCTCAAACCCTAGCACCTACCCTATATAAACATCCCCCATGCCATTTTGGCAGCCTAAATCCCCTCCACCTACCTCTAGCCCCTCCTCTCCTCAATTTCCGTGCCTGGCCAGAGAAAAATCGCCACTTAGAAGACCCCTTCCCATCGAAGGAAGCAGAGCCGCCGCTGCGCCTGGGAACGGTCGGGGAGACTTCCCTCAACCCGATCCAGATCGACAGGGTCAACGCCGATCCAGGCAGCTTCCGCTCGTCAGGCCCCGCGACGGCCCGAGCGCTCGCCAGATCATCATCCCGCATCGCCGATCCAGTTCGCCTCCCCGCCGCGCGGACCACATCGCCCCTCCAGCCGGGGCCCGAAGGCCCAGGCGCATCGCCTCACCGCAGCCCCCTTCGCCTGCTTCCGCCTGGGCTTCCTCGGCCGCCGCGGCCCAGTCGCCCGATCGCCACTGCGGGCCACCAGCTCGCCTCCCCTCCGCTGGGCCTTCCCGCGCCACCACCCAGCCCGGCCGCCAGCGTCCGCAGCTGGGCCGCCTTCCAGCGCGCGCCTCATCGCTCCAGGCCGGTCCGGCGCGCCAGCCGCCAGGCTCAGCCAGGGCCTCTTCTCCCAGCCGCAGCGCCACCACCTTCGCGGGCCAGATCCGCCGGCCCGTCCGCCACTCCGCTGCCGATCCAGCCCACACCGAGCCCGTTGAATTCTTTTTGAATCCAGATATGAAGGTTGAACCCTAAAATCCTTCTAAGTCCCCTGTTTGTTTTGTTCTCTGATGCTAGTTTCAAGCTGCGATAACTTCTTGTGTGTAGCTCCGTTTTGCGCATATGAGATGTCCAGACGTTCGTGGTGACTAGCACTACGTTTCAATTCATTGTGCCATGCATATTAGAGATCATCTAGGTGCTTATTTTTCTGTTGCAAAAGTGCATCCCGATATAAACTGCTGCTATGTGTTGTTTTTTATGCCATCTTTGCATAGTGATATCTTTTAGCTCGTTTGTCCGAATGATGCAAATGACATGTCCACATGTTCGTCTTGCCATGCTCTACATGTTGTTTGTGTTAGGTTGCATAATAGATTTAAACTTGCCATGTATATCTTCGTTGCAAAGTGCCATGTGGCTGTGATGTTGTTTCACTTGTTATGAAATGCCATCTTGTTGAGCTCATTGCTATCGTTGTGGATATCTCCATGATGCATGCTTGTATGTTTCGGAATCACCATCATGTGTACTTTGATGTGGTGCTTACCACTTGCCATGTTTAGTTTCGAGGTGACTTAAACTTGCTCTTGTAGATGCCATGATGAAACTGTTGTTTTAACACTTAGTGGATTTTCACTAAGTCTGTAATCTGTTATTCTCCGATGCCATGTTTGCTTGCTGCTCTAGGTCAAACCATGATAGTTTTGGGGTGGATCTTCATGGTTCCTTGTAGTATATATTGTTGGCTTTCCATTCATGTTCTCACATGCTTATTTAAGTGGCTGTAGCATATTTAACTTTGGCTCCAAAGTTTCAAAAAAAATCTGCTGTCAGGATTTTATTGTCAAGTTCAATATGTCCAAGCTTGTTGCTATTGATCTGTGGCTCCTCTGGGGGTGCACCTTTGGACTTATTTGCTGTAGGGTATGTCTAGTTTATGTTCATGCTCCTTACCATGGTGTTTGAGTGCTGTAGCTTATTTTTCTAGTGCTCCGAAGTTGCTATGTTGCTGTAATTTTCAGCTTTCGCCTATTTCTTGTTTCGGGCATAACTTTTAGCCCGTAGCTCCGATTGCAGCAAGTCTTATATGAAACTTGATTGATTTTCCGTGTAGATTCATAATATCCTATTGTTATCATGTTTTGAAGCTTTTGCTTGAATGCTTATTTTCCGTGCTCCGTGTGCTCCCGTAGTGCATCCATCATGCATCCATCATTTTTGTGTGCGCATTGCATCTTGTTGATTCGTGCCTTGTGTGATTGTATTGTTTAGAGCCGGAAGCTGAGAACGAGTACGGGTACGAGCACGAGGTTACCAACGAGGTTGAGCACGAGGACCCTTCTTACGATCCGAACGACTACTCTTCAGGCAAGATGACCGAACCCCGATAACATTACTATCTATGCCTATTGCTAGAATATCGCTCTGTAGTTTTGCCTCGATGCCCATGTCTTTCCTGTCAGCCTCCTACTTGTAACCATTACCATGTTTAACCACCCTACCTATGCAAACCGTTGAATGGCTAAGTACGCTTCGCTCAGCCCCTCTTATAGCATTGCTAGTTGCAGGTGAAGATTGAAGGTGCTTGCTTCATGTTGAAGTTTTGTTGGGTTATATCACACTATATATATGCTTAAAATGAAATCATCTATATATTGGCAAGGGTGGAAGGCTAAGCCTTTTGCTTGGTGATTTGTTCCACTCATGCCGTTAGGAACCGTTTAAACCGGTGTTATGTTCCTTGATTATGCGTTCCTTACACGGTTGGGGTGTATGGGACCCCCTCGATAAACCGCTAAGTGCTAAGTCTTTTCCAGCAAGTCCCAACATTGGTACTATTCGCCTAATAACTAATTAAACTTGCATAGGGAGTTATAAACCCTCTTTCTTAATCAACAACCCCGGGCCAGTGCTCCACATGAGTGTTGGTCCGAAACGGGGAGCCTGCGGGGCCACCTCGAGGAAACTCAAGGTCTGGTAAAAACCCGTAGCCTCGCCCATCCGGTCGTGTCCTGAGACTTAGATACGCGCGGCTACTATCAGGGTGTCGACACGCCGGGAGGATTTGCTGGATTAGCCTTACCTTAGTTCGGAGTATCTTGAGCACGGGATTCCGAGAATACTCGGGTCTTCCCACCTTGGAGTTGCGACTCCGCGGATCGTGGGCTTGTAATGGGCCAAGTTGGAACACCCCTGCAGGGTTATGAACTTTCGAAAGCCGTGCCCGCGGTTATGTGGCAGATGGGAGCTTGTTAATATCCGGTTGTAGAAAACTTGACACATTGTTCTAATACACTACCAGCGTGTGTATCGTGACTGCCAATTTCCGAATAGGGATTCGGGAGTTGAACACGGTGGGGTTATGTTTGTTGAGCTTTAGCTAGGATCACTTCGTGATCATCTCTCGTCCGAGGCCTTCTCTTCTCGCACTCTTTCACGTAAGCTAGTGCTAGTTGCTGCTGCAAACACTTATTCTTTTCTTCAGCCTCATCCTCTCCCTAGGCTTAAATAGTCTTGTTACCCGGGAACGGGATTGCTGAGTCCTCTGTGGCTCACAGTTACTTCACCACACCAGATGCAGGTCCGATGGTGAGCTGTCCAGGTGACGGCACCGAGCTAGACTGGGAGTTCGACGAGGAGCGTAGTCGATACTATGTTCGTTATCCTGATGATCAGTAGTGGAGACTTCTACTAGGATTCGATCCGACCTGTGGATTTAAATTATGTTTGGTATCTTGTCATTTGGATTTTACCCTTAGAGGGCTGTGATGTTTTATTGAATGATGATTGAGACATGTATTGTATTTGTGTGACGTGGCGAGTGTAAGCCAACTATTTTATGTTTTCCATCCCCCTCTTTTACATGAGTTGTGCAAAGATACCAGACTTGCGATCATTCCAGCATGGGGTTATGTCTCTAAGTCGTGCCTCGACACGTAGGAGATATAGTCCCATCCTGGGCATTACAAGTTGGTATCAGAGCCTTCTCCGACCTAGGAGCCCCCACTGATTGATCGAATCGTTGACGGTCGAGTCTAGGCACACACACTGAAAATATTTTGAGTCCTATATTATATCGGAGAGTAGGATTTCTTTGCTTCTCATCCCCTTTCTCTCTGGTGAGGACTCCTAACGAGTACTCTTGTCTCTTCTATCTTCAAAAATTGCACCAAATTTTCTTTAGGAATCTCGCGAGTATTCTGGGATTGTTTCGATGTTCTTGTGACAAGAATATTGTTCTCGATGCCTCCTGACATTAGGGGTTGTGGCAGTGTCCCGGGGAGTTGAGCTTCGGGGTATTGTCGTCACAAGCATATCGCGGCAGTACTAAATACTTAAGACGGCCGACATCGAAAATCTCTCCTATACGGTTAGTGGCAAGATAACCCCGACATCACCCAGTACTGGGGAGGTAGTTCGGGAGTATTGCCATAGCTTGTTATAGTGGATGCTTTTCGAAGGTCCGAGGTAAACAGTTTCCGAGAAAGACTGTTTATGTGTTGAAGGATGGATACAGCTGGATGTAGGTTTAGAGTTGATTGCGCGGTGCTTCCCCTGTATCCCCAACACCTGATTGCATAACTGGAATCTTTCGGAAATTAATAGGTGGGTTTATCCAGTAGATCGTAGGCATTCTTCCAACGAATGCAGGTTAGCGAGTTCGGGGTTCTACATTGAGTGAAGTGGTATTATGACTGATGTTCCGATCGGGAGTTGCATCTTAAAGGGTCCTTGGCTATGCTGATCCGGAGATTGCAAAACCCTTTCGTAACGCGTTCATATGCTTTCAGCACAAAGATGTTAGAACGAAGCTCCTATCTTGTGTTTGTTTCCATTTGTACCTTGTTGTTTTTCTTATTTTACCTTTTGTCCCCTATGTGGCTTCTCGTGAAGATTGATGTTATCATTTAACTGAGAATTTCATTCGTTCCTCTTGTTCGAATGATTTCATTCGTTCTATTGTTCGAATGATTATTGTGAAGACTTGTTGCAATTCATTCCATTGATTCAGCTTATACCTTCTGTCAATCAATTGCTGATTCGTGGTCATCTATTTCAGGATGGCTCCGAAAAGGGTTCCCAACGCTAACCCAGAGGGTGAAGAGGTCCCAAATCGTCCTCCTTCCCCTCCTCCTCCGTCTGAGGCTTGGAGAGCGATTATGCAGACTACAGCTCAGAACACCCAGATGTTGATGCAGATGATGCAGCAGATGCAAGCTAATCAAGCTAATCAGGGTGTTCCAGGGAATCAAGGCAACTTCTTCAACCAGCAGCACCATGCTACTCTCAACCAGTTCTTGGCCAATAATCCAAAAGCTTTCAGTTACTGTGTCGACCCTCTTGATGCTGAAGATTGGTTAACCGACATAAAGAAGCATTTTGAGTGCAGTAACGTAAGAGAAGAGGATTATGTGAAGTTTGCAGCCTTCCAACTCAAAGACCAAGTAGCTGACTGGTGGCAGCAGTACAAAGACTCCAGGCCAGGTCGTGTGATCTCTTGGGAGGATTTCTGCAAGGACTTTCGCTCTCACCACATTCCTACAAGTGTCATCGAGGGTATGCGTGAGCAATTCCGCAACCTGAAGAAGGGTTGTATGACAGTCTATCAGTATAATGTCAAGTTCCAAAACCTCGCCCGCTATGCTAAGCAAGACATTCCTGATGCTAAGAGCAAAATCTACCAGTTTCGTGGAGGTCTCAAAGATGAACTTCAACTTGCTCTCACCTTGTTCGAGCCCGATGAATTCGACAAATTCTATAACATGGCTTTGAAACAAGAGGCAGCTCAGCTTAAGATGGAGGCTTCTAAAAAGAAGATTCGAGATGCCGTTCACTCCTCCTCATCATCTCAGATGGTCTCGAAGCAACAGAAATTTTGGCTTCCTCCTCCTCCAGTGATTCGAGCTCCTTACAACAACTCCAACAACTCCAACAGCAACAAGAACTCTAGTGGACGTGGTTTCTCCCACCAACCAAACCCGAGCAACCAGTCGAGGAATCAGTTTCAGTCTCAAGGCTCCAAGTCAAGTGGTTCTCATTTCCGTCCTCTCTTAGAAGTGACTTGCAACAAATGCACACAGAAAGGTCACTATGCCAACAAGTGCCCCAACCCGAAGCATCTTCCACCTCCTCCGCCTGTCAGTTCAGCTATTGTCAAGCATAACCCCAAGCAAGCAAGGGTCAATCCGATGAGTGCAGCGCAAGCGGAGAATTCTTCGGATGTGATTTTGGGTAACCTTTCAGTTAACTCTTTTCCAGCTAAAGTGGGTGCTTCACATTCCTTCATGTCATTCCCATTTGCATCCAAGCACAACATTGTCACCAAAAATTTGCCTCAGAGGTTGCAAGTTATTTTCTCCGGGGAGACGTATGAATTCTGGTGTCTATGCTCCGGATGTTTCTATTCGCATGGGTGATTATCGCTTTCTGGCTAAACCGGTGGTTCTTGGTAATTCCGACATTGACCTCATCCTCGGGATGGACTGGCTCTCTCAGCATGATGCTCACATTGATTGCCCACAGAAGGAAGTCAAGATGACTCATCCCGATGAAGATGTGATTATCTTCGCCTCCAGGGATAACACTATCAGGCTTTTCTCTCTCAATGATAAGGGCGAAATTAATGCCATATCTCAAATTCTGGTGGTGAACGAATATCAAGACGTCTTTCCTGAAGAACTTCTAGGCATGCCTCCACACCGTCAGGTGGAATTCGTCATTGAACTCGAGCCGGGTACTGAGCCAGCATGCCGGCGTCCGTACAAGCTCTCTCCTAAAGAATTGAAGGAATTGAAGAAGCAGCTTGATCAACAAGAGCGTATGGGTCTCATCAGGCCTAGTACGTCCCCATGGGGCTGTGGTGTCTTATTTGTCAAGAAGAAAGATGGCACGGAGCGTCTCTGCGTCGATTACCGGCCATTGAACAAGAAGACGATAAAGAACAAGTATTCGCTCCCCAACATCAACGAACTCTTCGAGCAGCTCAAAGGAGCTAAAGTGTTCTCTAAGCTCGACCTCCGAATGGGCTACCACCAAATTCGCATTCGCGAGAAAGACATTCCCAAGGCTGCCTTCAGAACGAGTTTCGGTTCATATGAGTATACAGTCATGTCCTTTGGTCTCGCCAATGCTCCTCCTACCTTCTCGAGAATGATGCACTACATCTTCAACCCCTATACTGGCGAGTTTGTGCTTGTGTATCTGGATGATATTCTGGTGTTTTCCAAGAATGAAGAAGATCACCAAAAGCACTTACGTCTGGTTCTTGATCGACTCCGTGAGCATAAGTTCTATGCCAAGTTCTCCAAGTGCGAATTTTGGCTCGATAAGGTTTTGTACCTGGGCCATATCATCTCAGCGGACGGTATTGCGGTAAATCCCGAGAAAGTTGAAGCAATTGTCAACTGGGAAGCTCCTCAGAACGTCAAGCAACTCCGCAGTTTTCTGGGTCTAGCCAGCTATTGCAGAAGGTTCGTTGAGAACTTCTCCAAGATTGCCAAGCCGCTTTCCAACTTGCTTCAGAAGAATGTCAAATACTTTTGGTCTCCAGAGTGTGAAGTGGCATTCAAAACTCTCAAAGAAAAGCTTGTCTCTGCTCCAGTTCTTACTCCTCCAGATGAGTCCAAGCCCTATGAAGTATTCTGTGATGCTTCTCTTCAAGGACTTGGTGGTGTGCTTATGCAAGATAAGAGAATTGTGGCATACACTTCTCGTCAGCTCAAGCCAAGTGAGAAGAACTATCCCACACATGATCTCGAGCTAGCAGCTGTGGTACATGCTTTGATTACGTGGAGACATCTGTTATTGGGCAGGAAAGTCGACATCTTCACCAATCACAAGAGCTTGAAGTACATCTTCACACAGCCGAATCTGAACCTCCGTCAGACTCGTTGGGTTGAAATGATCCAAGAGTATGATCCCAGCATCGAATACACTCCTGGCAAGGCGAATGTGATTGCAGATGCTTTGAGCAGAAAGGCATATTGCAACAGCCTTCTTATCAAGCCGTTCCAGCCTGAGCTTTGTGAAGCTTTCAGGAAACTCAACCTCCAAGTTGTTCTGCAGGGTTTTCTTGCAAATCTTCAAGTTGCTCCTACCTTGGAAGATCAGGTCCGTGAGGCCCAACTCAGTGATGCCATGGTGCAGAATGTGAAACATGGTATTGCAAAGGGCACTCCTAAATACAAGTGCTTTCGTGTTGATGAGAGAGATACCTTGTTCTTCGAGGACAGACTCGTTGTTCCCAAAGGTGATCTCAGGAAGCTCATAATGGAAGAAGCGCATGATTCTCTCCTTTCCATTCATCCTGGCAGCTCCAAGATGTATCAAGATCTCAAGCAGTCTTACTGGTGGACACGCATGAAAAGCGAGATTGCCCAATTCGTGAATGAATGTGATGTTTGCAGGAGAGTGAAAGCAGAACATCAACGTCCAGCTGGTCTTCTCCAACCTCTTCCTATTCCCGAGTGGAAGTTCGACCACATTGAAATGGACTTCGTCACTGGCTTTCCTAAGTCCAAGAGAGGGAATGATTCTATCTTCGTGGTGATTGACAAGCTTACCAAAGTCGCTCACTTCCTTCCAGTCAAAGAATCCATCAATGCAGCTCAATTGGCAGAGTTGTACACTTCCAGAATTGTGTCCTTACATGGCATTCCTCAAGTTATCTCCTCAGACCGTGGAAGTTTGTTCACATCCAAGTTCTGGGACTCCTTTCAGTCCGCCATGGGCACTAAGATCAGGTTCAGCACTGCTTTTCACCCTCAGACTAGTGGTCAAGTCGAGCGAGTGAATCAGATTCTAGAAGACATGCTCAGAGCTTGTGTCATATATTTTGGCATGAAATGGGAAGGCTGCCTTCCATTTGCCGAGTTCTCTTACAACAACAGCTTCCAAGCAAGTGCCGGCAAAGCTCCGTTTGAAATCCTCTATGGCAGAAAGTGTCGTACCCCTCTCAACTGGTCTGAAACAGGCGAACGTCAACTTCTTGGCAATGACTTGATCTCAGAAGCCGAGGAAATGTGCAAAGTCATACGTGAGAATCTCAAGGCCGCTCAGTCGCGTTAGAAGAGCTACTATGACGGCAAGCATCGTGATTTGGCATTCAACATTGATGATCATGTTTATCTCCGTGTGTCTCCGATGAAAGGCACCGAAAGATTCGGTATCAAAGGAAAGCTTGCTCCTAGATACGTCGGGCCTTTCAAGATTCTTGGCAAAAGAGGCGATCTAGCCTATCAACTTGAGCTCCCTTCCAACTTCGCCAATGTTCATGATGTGTTCCATGTGTCTCAGCTCCGCAAATGCTTCAAGGCACCTGAACGCATGATTCCCTTTGAAGAGATTGATCTTCAACAAGACTTGTCCTACCGAGAGCATCCCGTTGCTATTCTCGAAGAAACCAAACGCAAGACCCGCAACAAGTCCATCAAATTCTTGAAAGTCAAGTGCTCACACCATACCGACCGAGAAGCTACGTGGGAACGAGAAGATCATCTTCGTTCCGAGTACCCTTCCTTTTTCCAGTCCTAGATCTCGGGGCGAGATCTTTTTGTAGTAGAGGAGAGTTTGTAATGCCCCGGATGTAATACTTTCCCTTTTGGGCATATAATATATCTCCGGCTTCATCTATTCCTTTTCAGGTTCTTTGTCTTTCGGTTTTTCGTTGTTTTGTTGTGTGCGTGTGTGGCATTCATTCATATCATATAGTCATGTGCATCGCATTGCATTTGTGTTGTCGGTTGCATCCGGTTCCACGCGTTCCTTCCCGTTGCCCGTTTCGCGTTCCGGAGCTCCCTCACGTGTTCGTGGCGTCCCGTAGGCCTATTTTGGTGTTTGGCCGTGTAACGTTACCGGTGTGGCGCGAGACTTGTCGTGTGTTGTTGTTTTGGTGTGTGTAACCCGCCTATCAAATCTCGTCGCGTTTCGAGTCCGTTTGCTATCCCATCAGTTATTCGTGTGGGCTCAAAGTGCCTCCACTTTGAGGCCCAAAACACCCCTCCAACAGCCCACTTCCCTCCTCTTGGCCCATCCTAACTCCCCTCGCGATCGGATCCGTCGGATCGCGATCGGAGGGCTCTAAAACACCCCAAATCCCTCAAACCCAAGCACCTACCCTATATAAACATCCCCCATGCCATTTTGGCAGCCTAAATCCCCTCCACCTACCTCTAGCCCCTCCTCTCCTCAATTTCCGTGCCTGGCCAGAGAAAAATCGCCACTTGGAAGACCCCTTCCCATCGAAGGAAGCAGAGCCGCCGCTGCGCCTGGGAACGGTCGGGGAGACTTCCCTTGACCCGATCCAGATCGCCAGGGTTAACGCCGATCCAGGCAGCTTCCGCTCGTCAGGCCCCACGACGGCCCGAGCGCTCACCAGATCATCATCCCGCATCGCCGATCCAGTTCGCCTCCCCGCCGCGCGGACCACATCGCCGCTCCAGCCGGGGCCCGAAGGCCCAAGCGCATCGCCTCACCGCAGCCCCCTTCGCCAGCTTCCGCATGGGCTTCCTCGGCCGCCGCGGCCCAGTCGCCCGATCGCCACTGCGGGCCACCAGCTCGCCTCCCCTCCGCTGGGCCTTCCCGTGCAACCACCTTGCCCGGCCGCCAGCGTCCGCAGCTGGGCCGCCTTCCAGCGCGCGCCTCATCGCTCCAGGCCGGTCCGGCGCGCCAGCCACCAGGCCCAGCCAGGGCCTCTTCTCCCAGCCGCAGCGCCGCCACCTTCGCGGGCCAGATCCGTCGGCCCGTCCGCCACTCCGCTGCCGATCCAGCCCACACCGAGCCCGTTGACTTCTTTTTGAATCCAGATCTGAAGGTTGAACCCTAAAATCCTTCTAAGTCCCCTGTTTGTTTTGTTCTCTGATGCTAGTTTCAAGCTGCGATAACTTCTTGTGTGTAGCTCCGTTTTGCGCATATGAGATGTCCAGACGTTCGTGCTGACTAGCACTATATTTCATTCCATTGTGCCATGCATGTTAGAGATCATCTAGGTGCTTATTTTTCTGTTGCAAGAGTGCATCCCGATATAAACTGCTGCTATGTGTTGTTTTTTATGCCATCTTTGCATAGTGATATCTTTTAGCTCGTTTGTCCGAATGATGCAAATGACATGTCCACGTGTTCGTCTTGCCATGCTCTACATGTTGTTTGTGTTAGGTTGCATAATAGATTTAAACTTGCCATGTATATCTTCGTTGCAAAGTGCCATGTGGCTGTGATGTTGTTTCACTTGTTATGAAATGCCATCTTGTTGAGCTCATTGCTATCGTTGTGGATATCTCCATGATGCATGCTTGTATGTTTCGGAATCACCATCATGTGTACTTTGATGTGGTGCTTACCACTTGCCATGTTTAGTTTCGAGGTGACTTAAATTTTCTCTTATAGATGCCATGATGAAACTGCTGTTTTAACACTTAGTGGATTTTCACTAAGTCTGTAATCTGTTATTCTCCGATGCCATGTTTGTTTGCTGCTCAGGGTCAAACCATGATAGTTTTGGGGTGGATCTTGATGGTTCCTTGTAGTATATATTGTTGGCTTTCCATTCATGTTCTCACATGCTTATTTAAGTGGCCGTAGCATATTTAACTTTGGCTCCAAAGTTTCAATAAAATTCTGCTGTCAGGATTTTGTTGTCAAGTTCAATATGTCCAAGCTTGTTGCTATTGATCTGTGGCTCCTTTGGGGGTGCACCTTTGGACTTATTTGCTGTAGGGTATGTCTAGTTTATGTTCATGCTCCTTACCATGGTGTTTGAGTGCTGTAGCTTATTTTTCTAGTGCTCCGAAGTTGCTATGTTGCTGTAATTTTCAGCTTTCGCCTATTTCTTGTTTCGGGCATAACTTTTAGCCCGTAGCTCCGATTGCAGCAAGTCTTATATGAAACTTGATTGATTTTCCGTGTAGATTCATAATATCCTATTGTTATCATGTTTTGAAGCTTTTGCTAGAATGCTTATTTTCCGTGCTCCGTGTGCTCCCGTAGTGCATCCATCATGCATCCATCATTTTTGTGTGCGCATTGCATCTTGTTGATTCGTGCCTTGTGTGATTGTATTGTTTAGAGCCGGAAGCTGAGAACAAGTACGGGTACGAGCACGAGGTTACCAACGAGGTTGAGCACGAGGACCCTTCTTACGATCCGAACGACTACTCTTCAAGCAAGATGACCGAACCCCGATAACATTACTATCTATGCCTATTGCTAGAATATCGCTCTGTAGTTTTGCCTCGATGCCCATGTCTTTCCTGTCAGCCTCCTACTTGTAACCATTACCATGTTTAACCACCCTACCTATGCAAACCGTTGAATGGCTAAGTACGCTTCGCTCAGCCCCTCTTATAGCATTGCTAGTTGCAGGTGAAGATTGAAGGTGCTTGCTTCATGTTGAAGTTTTGTTGGGTTATATCACACTATATATATGCTTAAAATGAAATCATCTATATATTGGCAAGGGTGGAAGGCTAAGCCTTTTGCTTGGTGATTTGTTCCACTCATGCCGTTAGGAACCGTTTAAACCGGTGTTATGTTCCTTGATTATGCGTTCCTTACACGGTTGGGGTGTATGGGACCCCCTCGATAAACCGCTAAGTGCTAAGTCTTTTCCAGCAAGTCCCAACATTGGTACTATTCGCCTAATAACTAATTAAACTTGCATAGGGAGTTATAAACCCTCTTTCTTAATCAAAAACCCCGAGCCAGTGCTCCACATGAGTGTTGGTCCGAAACGGGGAGCCTGCGGGGCCACTGATGGGCCTCGAACCCCTCGTTGGATTACCCCAAGTGGAAGGTGTAAGATGCAGTAAGTAGAAGTGTTTTCCCTTAGCAAAGATGCCAAGGATCGAATCCCCTGAGACTCCTAGGTTCAACAGTTAGGTGTCAACTGCTAACGGCGCAATTAGCAATCAACGTGGACCTGCACACAGATACAAATAACTTTGCTCCCAACGAGTACAAAGAGGTTGTCAATCTCTCCGGCCTTGCAGTTCACAAAGGGTTAAAAGCAATATGATAGTAGTGATAGATAGTATTTTGCAATAGTAAATAAAATAGCGGAAAGTAAATAGTGTATGTGATCAATGATGGTAATATGGACCGGAGTCTCATGATGTTCACTAGTGATGTCTCTCTCCCAAAAGACGATAAAACAGCTATGCGAGGTAACAAATTATAGCTGGGCAATTGACAGGACCACGAACGCAAACCAATGCTGACTACATTGCAAGAAAGGTTGAGGTTCAAAGCATGGGCGGTACGCCAAAGTAAGTAGACCGAAATCCATCAATATCTACTACTAATCATCCACCTTGAGATATCTATCCAGAACATCTCGCTGGTATTAAGTTGCGAGTCCCACCCATAGTGTAAACTCAATGCAACAGACAACTGCATTAAAAGAACTTTGCGTAAAGTAAACAATCCTTGCACCCGCGGGCACAAGCACCGTTGTTTTCCCCCTTGTGGCAACAGCACATCCCCTAGACTCATGTTTCTGTCACTCAAGCTAGTCATCGAGGGGCATGAACCCACAATCGAGCATAACGTTCCCTCTTGGAGTCACTACCTACTACTTGGCCAAAGCAATAAATAACAACGGAGAACGTGCAAAAATTACTTATGAACTAAAATATAAAAGAGGTGAATCAAATATATTACTCAAGATCAATCTGAACATAATCTCATAATCCATCGGATCCCAGCAAACTCAACATAGCAACAGCATAAGGATTACATAGGTGCCTGGATAATGTAGGGCAGCTCACGAGGACTAATTAGTGAAGCACAAGAACGGGAGGAGAACATCACATAGCTACTGGTCATGGACTCATGGTCCAAGGGAGACTACTCACGAGTCATCCGGGAGGCGTCCATGGTGGTGGAGAAGCTCCCGGTGGTGATCCTCCCCTCCGGCAGGGTGCCGGGAAGAGTTCTCCTGGTGCTCCCGATCTTGGAAGCGGCGGCGGCGGCGGAACAGAGATGGGATCGCGAAAAAAAGTCCTGTTTCAAGGGTTACGGGGGACCCTTTAAATATCTGCCAAAGTAGGGCACCGGGGGGCTCTCGGGGGGCCGAGGCGCCCCCCCCCCCCCCC
>LR738715.1:316936643-316955181 GCA_902687465.1 Secale cereale
TCTCTTCTACATTCTTATTAAAGGCTTTTTGGGTAGTGATGAAATCTCTAAGCATGCTCTCTAGTTCAGTATTGGAGTTCTTGGTACTAGGATAAGCATTGTTGTTCCCATAAGAGTTAGAGGGGAACGGTCTAGAATTGTTACCAAAGTTACTCCTATAAGCATTGTTGTTGAAATTGTTTCTAGAGATAAAGTTAACATCTACTTATTCTTGAGCAATCAAAGAATTTAAAGGAACATCACGAGGATCAACAGTAGATTGCTTCGAAAGTAGAGACATAATCAAGTCAACTTTTTCATTGAGGGAGGAAATCTCCTCGACAGAGTTTACCTTCCTACCTGTTGGAGCGCGTTCGGTGTGCCATTGGGAATAGTTGTTCATCATCTCATCGAGACGTTTTGTGGCAGCACCAAGTGTAGTTGACATAAAAGTTCCTCCCGCGGCCGAATCTAACAAGTTCCGCGAGGTAAAGTTCAAGCCTGCATAAAAAGTTTGGATAACCATCCAAGTAGTCAAACCGTGAGTAGGGCAGTTCTTGATAAGAGACTTCATACGTTCCCAAGCTTGGGCAACGTGTTCATTATCCAATTGTTTAAAATTCATGATGTTACTTCTAAGTTGAATAATTTTAGCAGGTGGATAGTATTTTCCGATAAAAGCATCTTTGCACTTGTCCCATGAATCTATGCTATTTCTAGGCAAAGACTGAAACCAAATTTTAGCTCCTCCTCTCGAAGAGAAAGGAAAAAGCTTAAGCTTAACAATATTACCATCTATTTCTTGGTACTTCTGCATATTACAAAGTTCTACAAAGTTGTTCAAGTGTAAAGCAGCATCATCTCCAGCACCGGAGAATTGTTCTCTCATGACTAAGTTAAGCAAAGCAGGTTTAATTTCATACGAAGGTGCTGAAGTGGCAGGTGTAGTGATAGGTGTGCTGATAAAGTCATCGTTGTTGTGACTAGTGAAGTCACACAACTTGGTGTTCTCGGTGGAACCCATAATAGCAAGCAAGCAAGATAACTATTTTTGTGTTTTTTGATAAAAGAAACTAAAGCAAAAACTGAAAAGTAAAGTAACAAGACTAAAAAGAAAAGGTAAAAGATAGCATGCAACTCCCCTATCCTGAAGAATGGAGTCCCCGGCAACGGCGCCAGAAAATACTCCTTAATGGGCCTCGAACCCCTCGTTGGATTACCCCAAGTGGAAGGTGTAAGATGTAGTAAGTAGAAGTGTTTTCCCTTAGCAAAGATGCCAAGGATCGAATCCCCAGAGACTCCTAGGTTCAACAGGTAGGTGTCAACTGCTAACGGTGCAATTAGCAATCAACGTGGACCTGCACACAGATACAAATAACTTTGCTCCCAACGAGTACAGAGAGGTTGTCAATCTCTCCGGCCTTGCAGTTCACAAAGGGTTAAAAGCAATATGATAGTAGTGATAGATAGTATTTTGCAATAGTAAATAAAATAGCGGAAAGTAAATAGTGTATGTGATCAATGATGGTAATATGGACCGGAGTCTCATGATGTTCACTAGTGATGTCTCTCTCCCAAAAGACGATAAAACAGCTATGTGAGGTAACAAATTACAGCTGGGCAATTGACAGGACCACGAACGCGAACCAATGCTGACTACATTGCAAGAAAGGTTGAGGTTCAAAGCATGGGCAGTACGCCAAAGTAAGTAGACCGACATCCATCAATATCTACTACTAATCATCCACCTTGAGATATCTATCCAGAACATCTCGCTGGTATTAAGTTGCGAGTCCCACCCATAGTGTAAACTCAATGCAACAGACAACTGCATTAAAAGAACTTTGCGTAAAGTAAACAATCCTTGCTCCCGCGGGCACAAGCACCGTTGTTTTCCCCCTTGTGGCAACAGCACATCCCCTAGACTCATGTTTCTGTCACTCAAGCTAGTCATCGAGGGGCATGAACCCACAATCGAGCATAACGTTCCCTCTTGAAGTCACTACCTACTACTTGGCCAAAGCAATAAATAACAACGGAGAACATGCAAGAATTACTTATGAACTAAAATATAAAAGAGGTGAATCAAATATATTACTCAAGATCAATCTGAACATAATCTCATAATCCATCGGATCCCCGCAAACTCAACATAGCAACAGCATAAGGATTACATAGGTGCCTCGATCATGTAGGGCAGCTCACGAGGACTAATTAGTGAAGCACAAGAACGGGAGGAGAACATCACATAGCTACTGGTCATGGACTCATGGTCCAAGGGAGGCTACTCACGAGTCATCCGCGAGGCGTCCATGCTGGTGGAGAAGCTCCCGGTGGTGATCCTCCCCTCCGGCAGGGTGCCGGGAAGAGTTCTCCTGGTGCTCCCGATCTTTGAAGCGGCGGCGGCGGCGGAACAGAGATGGGATCGCGAAAAGAAGTCTTGTTTCAAGGGTTACGGGGGACCCTTTAAATATCTGCCAAAGTAGGGCACCGGGGGGCTCTCGGGGGGCCGAGGCGCCCCCCGGCGCGGCCCAGGGGGGGCGCGCCCACAGGGCGCCTGGAGCCGCTGTGCCCCCCCCCCCCAGGCTCCCCTTCGGAAGTAGTGTCGTTCCCAGAACGCTGATTTTTTATATAATTTTTCTGTATTTTTCTGGGCACTTCTCGAAACGTGAAAACCTGAAATACAAAAACAGCCGGAAACAGAAACTAGCACTGGGGTGCACTGGATTAGTAAATTAGTCCAAATATGATCAAAAGTGTATGGAAGTGTATGAATATCATAGCAATATCACCCAAAAGTGGCATGGAGCAAGCAGAAATTATAGATACGTTTTGGACATATCAGCCACCTCGAGGAAACTCAAGGTCTGGTAAAAACCCGTAGCCTCGCCCATCCGGTCGTGTCCTGAGACTTAGATACGCGCGGCTACTATCAGGGTGTCGACACGCCGGGAGGATTTGCTGGATTAGCCTTACCTTAGTTTGGAGTATCTTGAGCACGGGATTCCGAGAATTCTCGGGTCTTCCCACCTTGGAGTTGCGACTCAGCGGATCATGGGCTTGTAATGGGCCAAGTTAGAACACCCCTGTAGGGTTATGAACTTTCGAAAGCCGTGCCCGCGGTTATGTGGCAGATGGGAGCTTGTTAATATCCGGTTGTAGAAAACTTGACACATTGTTCTAATACACTACCAGCGTGTGTACCGTGACTGTCAATTTCCGAATAGGGATTCGGGAGTTGAACACGGTGGGGTTATGTTTGTTGAGCTTTAGCTAGGATCACTTCGTGATCATCTCTCGTCCGAGGCCTTCTCTTCTCGCACTCTTTCACGTTAGCTAGTGCTAGTTGCTGCTGCAGACACTTATTCTTTTCTTCAGCCTCATCCTCTCCCTAGGCTTAAATAGTCTTCTTACCCAGGAACGGGATTGCTGAGTCCTCTGTGGCTCACAGTTACTTCACCACACCAGATGCAGGTCCGATGGTGAGCTGTCCAGGTGACGGCACCGAGCTAGACTGGGAGTACGACGAGGAGCGTAGTCGATACTATGTTCGTTATCCTGATGATCAGTAGTGGAGACTTCTACTAGGATTCGATCCGACCTGTGGATTTAAATTATGTTTGGTATCTTGTCATTTGGATTTTACCCTTAGAGGGCTGTGATGTTTTATTGAATGATGATTGAGACATGTATTGTATTTGTGTGACGTGGCGAGTGTAAGCCAACTATTTTATGTTTTCCATCCCCCTCTTTTACATGAGTTGTGCAAAGATACCAGACTTGCGATCATTCCAGCATGGGGTTATGTCTCTAAGTCGTGCCTCGACACGTAGGAGATATAGTCCCATCCTGGGCATTACACACTAGCTTATGTGTTTAGAGCGAGAATAGAAAGTGCCAACGATCGCCAAAGTGATCCTATCTAAGCACGTCAAACATAACCCCACCGTGTTCACTTCCTGAACCCCTTCGGAAAGCGATCGTCACGGTTACTCATGCTGGTAGTGTATTCTGAACATAGTGTCAAGTTTTCTACAACCGGATGGGACAAGCTACAGGTTTTTACTAGCCCTTGAGTTTCCTCGAGGTGGCCCCGCAGCATGCCCAGTTTGGACCAACACTCATGTGGAGCACTGGCCCGGGTTGTTGATTAAGAAAAGGGTTTATAACTCCCTATGCAAGTTTTAGTTATTAGGCAAATGTAACACCAATGTTGGGCCTTGCTGGAAAAGCTTTAGGGCTAAGCGGGTTATCAAGGGGGGCCCATAAACCGCAACCGTGTTAGGGATGCAAAATCAAGGAACATAACACCGGTTTATACGGTTCCTAGGGTTGCATGAGTGGAACAAAACACCAAGCAAGAGGCTTAGTCTTCCACCTATTACCAAATATATAGATGACTTGGTATAACAGATTATATATTGTGATATCCCAACAATAACTTCAACATGAAGCAAGAATCTTCAAATCTTCTCCTGCAACTAACAATGCTATAAGAGGGGCTGAGCGAAGCTTACGTAGCCAATCAAAGGTTTGCTAGGTTGGGTGGTTAGAGAGTTTCATGACAACAGTAGGAGGCTGACAAACAGACATAGGCATCGAGGCAATAAGCTAAAGAGCGAGACAACTAACATAGGCAAAGATAGTAATGATATCTGGGTCAGGTCATCTTGCCTGTTGAATCCTCGGAGGGAACGTAACCTTGCACCTCACACTCAACCTCGATAGAAACCTCGTACTCCGTATCGTCACCAGGCTCTAATCAAACACAACAATGCAACAACGGAACAAAATCAACCAACATGTAGTGCTCAACCACATGATGCATGCACATGAAGCATATGAACAAGGAAGAAATGATGCATGGCCTAGGGGTCACAAGAATGCATCCACATCATAACCAAACAAGATCACACAAGCATGGAACAAGCAAAAGAACAACTCAACAAGTTTATGTAGTTTATTCTTACAAGCAACCAACAAGTTTTTAGGAGTTGGTTAACATGGCAAGGGTGAAACTAACATAACATCAACATGCTAGCACATTTAAATGGTCTGGAATTAATTTACACAATATCCAGAAACTCCCATATTAATTTAAATGCATTTGGGACAGATTTCAAAAACTTCTGTGAAAGAGTTGTCAAACATGCTAAACAACAGCACCAAAATATTCTACACATTTTTCTACCCCAAATGCATATAAAGTTTGTTAAATTTGGGGTTGTAGATATTTAATTATGATTTTTACAAGTTTAAGCATATTTAAAACAAGTTTAAATTCAAATGGCATTTTAAATGTTTTGAAACATGGCAGCAAGTAGCATATTCATAATCTACACAAAATTCTAAGCACTTTTCATATAGGGCTCATATACATCAGAAACATAAATATGCAGATATTAAATAAATAAGAAAAACAGAAAAGAAAAAGAAAAACAGAAAAGAAAATAAAACAAAATAGACGCCAGGGTCCAGAACGACCCAGGCTCAGCTAGCCACGCCCACTGACAAGGGGGCCCGGCGGGGCTGAGCTGGCGATGCGGGTGCGCGCGGGGGCTGGGACGGCGCTGTGAGGTTGGCAGGTGGGGCCTACCTGTCAGCCTCAGGCGAAAAGCAAAAAATGGGCGAATACCACTGCGCCCGCGAGGGATCGAACCCACGCCCTCTTGCTGAAACAAACCGAGACAAACCACTGTGCTACTGAACTGAACTCGACAGAGAACAGGTAGTATATCTGAAGAATATGCAGCAGAAGCAGAAACAGGGGAGGCGCTGGCCCTCATTGGAGCTGCTCGTCGAAGCTGCTCCGGCGACCAAATAGCACGGCGGAGGGGTGCGAGATGCTCCTTGAGGAGTTCCGCATCCAACCTGCACGCTAGCTGCACCTACGGGGCACTACAGCACCGGCGGCGAGCAATGACAGCACGGCGGTGACGGAGCAACGGCGAGGCGAAGCAAAGCCCTAGGCGGCACGGTGACTGCACAAGGAGATCCTACGCGACTTGACGAAGCGAACGGGCAGCATAGCTCGACCTAGAGGGGTCGAAACACTCGCCGGCGACGAGGTCCGATGGCGACGCGATCGGGCACTCGGGGAACTAGGGCCTAGAGTACGCGCAGTAAGGGGAAAAGGCACGGGGAGAGAGAGGAGCTCACCACGAGCACGGCGGTGTGCTCGGCTGGCCCAGGCAAGGACGGAGTCGACGACGGCGGCTCTCGAACACCTACGGCTGCCGGAGAGGAAGAAGAGGAAGACGAGCTCGTCGTGGAGGCGATCGGGTCCGCGTAGTCGACGTAGATGACAGAGTCGACGTCGTGGAAGCAGACGGACAGCTTTGGCAAGGCTGAGATGATGCGGGGCTCGCCAGCGACGAGAGGCTGCTCTCAGATGCGCTCGGGTGTCGATGGGTACGGCGGATCTGGGGGATCTCGGCTTTCCATACGGCGAGAGGGGGAGAGGAAACCTAGGGAGGAGGAGAGGACACGCTTCGGGTTTAAAAAGGGGGCGGCGACGGCCTCGACATCCGTTAACTCACGGCACGACGGTGAGTGCGGGCGTGCTCTGCTTTGCTGACGGAGGAAGACGGCGACGTGGCCCTTTGTCACAGACAGGTGGGGCCAGGCGCGGAAAAGGCCACGGCGCAACTGCGAGCGCTGTTGGCTGGGCCTGTGGTGTAGTTGGGCTACGCATAGAGGGAAAAGAAGAGATGGGCCTGCAGGGAGAGAGAGGGGGAGGAGGAGGCCCAGGCGCACTGTGCTGGCTGCTGCCTCTTTTCTTTTTCCTTTTATTTCCTCAAGCAGAAAAGAAAAGAAAAGCACAGAATAAAATAGGAAGAGTTAGGGGAAAAGAAAAATATCCCCAAGCTCAGTGAATTATGCCCTATTTAAATAAATTGACTTGGACATTTTTAGGGGCAGAAAAATAAAAGGAGTATGAATATGGTTCAAACTATTGATATTTTAAAATCCAACCAAATCATTTTCAAATAGGTTGATATTTGGTGGAGAGGTTGTTCACATGGTGCAAGATTTAAAGGAGGAGAAAGAACCACTAAGTCACTTGGCTAGGTGGCTTGCACAATAGAGCAAATAAAAGGCCAGAAGAAAAGAAAGAAGAAGAAGAAGAAGAAGAAGAAGAGAGAGAGAGAAGGGGGGGTAGGTTAGCTAGGCATAGCTAGACCTTACACACAACAACATCACAAGTCTCACACATGCACAACAATAAAGTAAACTATGATGACATGATGATATGATGATGAGCAATGCAATGATGCAATAATAAAAGATATGGCAATGCAAATAAAATAAATGACAAGAACCCCCAAGGATAATGACAAGGATCAAAAGAGGAATCTTTATTGCCATTATTGGAAAGTGTTACATATGGAGCATTACAAACTCTCCTACACTACAAAAAGATCTCGTCCCGAGATCTAGGACTGGAAGAAGGAAGGATACTCGGAACGAAGGTGATCTTCTCGTTCCCACGTAGCTTCTCGGTCGGTATGGTGTGACCACTTAACTTTCAAGAACTTGATTGACTTGTTGCGGGTTTTGCGCTCAGTTTCCTCAAGAATAGCAACAGGGTGCTCACGATAAGATAAGTCTTGTTGAAGATCAATCTCTTCGAATGGAATGGTGCGTTCAGCTGTCTTGAAGCACTTGCGGAGTTGAGACACGTGAAACACATCATGAACATTCGCAAAGTTGGAGGGAAGTTCAAGTTGATAGGCTAGATCGCCTCTTTTGTCAAGAATCTAGAAAGGGCCCACGTATCTAGGAGCAAGCTTTCCTTTGATACCGTATCTTTGGGTTCCTTTCATAGGAGAAACACGGAGATAGACATGATCTCCAATGTCGAAAGCCAAGTCACGATGCTTGCCGTCATAGTAGCTCTTTTGACGCAATTGAGCGGCTTTGAGATTCTCACGTATGACTTTGCACATTTCTTCGGCTTCTGAGATCAAATTATTGCCAAGAAGTTGACGTTCACCAGTCTCGGACCAGTTGAGCGGGGTACGGCACTTTCTGCCATAGAGGATTTCAAAAGGAGCTTTGTCGGCACTTGCTTGGAAGCTGTTGTTGTAAGAGAACTCGGCAAACGGGAGACAATCTTCCCACTTCATACCGACAGAAATGACACAAGCTCTGAGCATGTCTTCGAGGATCTGGTTCACTCTTCGACTTGACCACCAGTCTGAGGGTGAAACACAGTGCTGAAACGAATCTTGGTGCCCATGGCTAACTGAAAGGAGTCGCAGAACTTGGATGTGAACAAACTTCCACGGTCTGAGGAGATGACTTGAGGAATGCCATGCAACGAAACAATTCTTGAAGTGTACAACTCTGCCAACTGAGCTGTGTTGATGGATTCTTTGGCGGGAAGGAAGTGAGCTACTTTAGTTAGCTTGTCAATCACTACAAAGATAACATCATTCCCCTTCTTGGACTTAGGAAACCCAGTGACAAAATCCATTTTAATGTGGTCGAATTTCCACTCGGGAATAGGTAGAGGTTGGAGGAGAACGGCTGGACATTGATGCTCTGCCTTCACTCTTCTGCAGACATCACATTCATTCACAAATTGGGCAATCTCCCTTTTCATGCGAGTCCACTAGTAAGATTGCTTGAGGTCTTGGTACATCTTGGAACTTCCGGGATGAATCGAGAGGAGGGAGTCATGTGCTTCGTTCAGTATGAGCTTCCTGAGATCACCCATGGGAACCACAATTCTGTCCTCATAGAACAAGGTGTCTTTCTCATCAACACGATAGCACTTGTACTTGGGAGTACCCTTAGCAATACCATGTTTCACTTTCTGCACCATAGCATCACTTAGTTGGGCCTCACGGATCTGATCTTCCAAGGTAGGAGCAACTTGAAGATTTGCAAGAAAGCCTTGCGGAACAACTTGGAGGTTGAGCTTCCTGAATGATTCACAAAGCTCAGGCTGGAACGGCTTGAGAAGGAGACTGTTGCAATATGCCTTTCTGCTCAAGGCATCTGCAATGACATTGGCCTTGCCAGGTGTGTACTCAATGCTTGGATCATACTCTTGGATCATCTCAACCGAACAAGTCTGGAGAAGGTTCAGGTTAGGCTGTGTGAAGATGTACTTCAAGCTCTTGTGATCGGTGAAGATGTCCACTTTTCTGCCCAACAGAAGGTGTCTCCACGTGATAAAGGCATGTACAACTGCTTCTAGCTCGAGATCAAGTGTGGGGTAATTCCTCTCATTTGGTTTCAATTGACGAGAAGTGTATGCCACAATCTTCTTGTCTTGCATGAGAACACCACCAAGTCCTTGTAAAGAAGCATCACAAAAGACTTCATATGGCTTGGACTCATCCGGAGGAGTAAGAACCGGAGCAGAAATGTGCTTCTCTTTGAGTGTTTTGAATGCCACATCACAATCAGGAGTCCAGGAGTACTTGACATTCTTCTCCAACAGGTTGGAAAGAGGCTTGGCAATCTTGGAGAAGTTCTCAACGAACCTTCTGCAATAGCTAGCGAGACCAAGGAAGCTTCAGAGTTGCTTGACGTTCTGCGGGGGTTCCCAGTTGACAATAGCTACAACTTTCTCGGGGTTGACAGAAATACCCTCAGCAGAGATGATATGGCCAAGATATAAGACTTTATCCAGCCAGAATTCACATTTGGAGAACTTCGCATAGAACTTGTGTTCACGGAGCCTGTCCAGAACCAAACAGAGGTGCTTGGCATGGTATTCTTCATTCTTGGAGAATACCAAGATGTCATCCAGATAGACAAGAACAAATTCATTGGTGTAAGGGTTGAATATGAAGTGCATCATCCTCGAGAAAGTGGGTGGAGCATTTGCGAGGCCAAAAGACATGAACGTGTATTCATAAGAGCCAAAACTCGTTCTGAATGCGGTCTTGGGAATATCTTCTTCACGGATGCGGATCTGGTGATAACCCATCCGGAGATCGAGCTTTGAGAACACCTTTGCTCCTTTCAGCTGCTCGAACAATTTATTGATATTGGGGAGCGGATACTTGTTCTTTATTGTGTTCTTGTTCAATGGCCGGTAATCAACGCAAAGGCGCTCCGTGCCATCCTTCTTCTTGACAAATAGAACACCACAGCCCCAAGGAGAAGTATTAGGCCTGATTAAACCCATACTCTCTTGGACATCGAGTTGTCTCTTCAGCTCCTTCAACTCATCAGGGGAAAGCTTGTACGGACGCCGGCATGTTGGCTCAGTATCGGGCTCGAGTTAAATAACAAATTCAACTTGACGATGCGAAGGCATGCCTGGAAGCTCTTCAGGGAAAACATCTTCATACTCATTGACCACCGGAATCTGAGAGATGGCATTAATCTCGCCCTTGTCATTGAGAGAGAATAGCCTGATTGTGTTATCTCGAGAGGCGAAGATAATCACGTCTTTGTCAGGATGAGTAAGCTTGACTTCCTTATTTGCACAATCAATGTTTGCATCATGCTTGGAAAGCCAATCCATCCCAAGAATAAGATCAATGTCGGAGTTGCCGAGAATAAACGGAGAAACCAGAAAGCTATAGTCACCCATGTGAATAGATATATCCGGAGCATACAAGCTAGAATTCATTTGCTTTCCCGGAGAAGTAATTGATAACTCCCTTGGTAAAACCACTGTGCCCACATTGTGCTTGGATGCAAATGGATATGACATGAAAGAATGTGATGCACCAGAATCAAACAAAACTTTTGCAGGTTTAAGGTTGACTGGAAGGTTACCAAGTATCACATCTGAAGAATTCTCTGCTTGAGTTGTATTCATCATATTCACTCTTGCAACCTTAGGATTGTGCTTGACAATAGCAGTGCTGACAGGTGATAAGGACCACTTGACTTCGAAGCTTGAAAGTTATTCTTGGACTGATTGCTTGGGTTGGGTGGGTGGGAGAAACCACGGCCACGAGAGTGCTTGTTGTTGTTGATGTTTGCAGGGCGGAGCACTGGAGAAGGTGGAAGCCAAAACTTCTGCTGCTTTGCGACCACTTGGGAAGAAGAGGAGGAGTTAACAGCATCTCTGATCCACTTTTTGGAAGTTTCAACCTTGAGCTGGGCTGCCTCTTGCTTAAGGGCCATGTTATAGAATTGATCAAATTCATCCGGCTCAAACAAGGTGAGAGCTAGTTGGAGTTCATCCTTCAGACCACCACAGAACTGATAAATCTTGCTCTTGGCATCTGGGATTTATTGCTTGGCATAGCAGGCAAGGTTCTGGAACTTGACATTGTATTGATAAATGGACATGGTGCCTTGCTTCAGGTTGCGGAATTGCTCATGCATGCCTTCAGTGACACTAGTTGGAATGTGGTGAGAGCGGAAATCCTTGCAGAAGTCAGTCCACGAGATTTCACGTCCCTCTCTGGAATCTTTGTACTGTTGCCACCAATCAGCAGCTTGATCCTTGAGTTGGAAGGCGGCAAACTTGACATAATCCTCAGGTCTCACGTTACTGCACTCGAAATGCTTTTTGATGTCTGTTATCCAGTCTTCAGCATCTAGCGGATCCACACAGTAACTGAACGGCTTCGGTTCGTTTGCCAGGAATTGGTTGAGGGTTGCAAAGTGAGGTTGGTTGAACAAATTGCCTTGGCCTTGGTTACCATGACCACCTTGATTTTCTTGGTTGGCTTAAATGTTCTGCATCATTTGCATAAGCATCTGGATGTTCTGGTTTGTCGCTTGCATAATTGCTCTCCAGGCCTCAGACGGAGGAGGAGGAGGGGAAGGAGGACGATCAGGAACTTCTTCACCCTCCAGGTTAGCATTGGGAACCTTCTTAGGAGCCATCCTGGATGAGATGACAACTATTAGCCATTGATTGAAAGATATAAGCTGAATCAACGGCTAGAATTGCAACATAAGTCTTCACAAGAACATTCGAATAAAATGAACGAATGTAATCCACAGTTCAATGGTATCACTATCTTCACGAGAATCCACTTGGGAGAACAAAAGGTAAATAAAACAACAAGGAGTAGATAGAACAAATACAAGATAGAAGCTTCGTCCCACATGTTCGTGCTGAAAGCTCATGGAACGTGTTACAAAAGGGTTTTGCAATCCCCGGATCAGCATAGCCAAGGATCCTTTAAGATGCAACTCCCGATCAGAACAACGCTCATAAAACCACTTCACTCAATGTAGAACCCCGAACTCCATATCATGCATTCGTTGGAAGAATGCTTACGAACTACTAGATGAACCCACCTATTAATTTCCGAAGGTTTCCGGTTATGCAATCGGGTGTTGGGGATACAGGGGAAGCACCGCGCACTGAACTCTAATCCTACATCCAACTGTATCCATCCTTCAAAACATAACTAGTTATTTCCGGAAATCGTTTACCTCGGACCTTCGAAACGCATCTGCTATACAAGCTATGGCAATACTCTCGAACTACCTCCCCAGTACTGGGTGATGTCGGGGTTATCTTGCCACTAACCGCATAGAAGAGTTTCGATGCCGGCCGTTTTAAGTATTCCAGAACTGAAGTAATAGATTTGTGACGACAACACCTCGGAGCTCAACTCCCCGGGACACTGCCACAACCCCTAAATGGTAGGAGGCATCGAGAACAATGTTCTCGTCACAAAGACATCGAAACAATCCAAACAATACTCGCGTGATCCTAAAAACAATTTAGTGAATTTTTTAGAGTAGAAGAGATAGAGTAATCGTCAGGAGTCCTCACCAGAGTGATAAAGGGATGAGGAGTAAAAGAATTCCTACTCTCTGATATATATATAGGACTCAAAACATTTTCGTGTGTGTGCCTAGACTCAACCGTCAACAATTCAATCAATCAGTGGGGGCTCCTAGGTCGGATAAGGCTCTGATACCAACTTGTAGTGCCCAGTATGAGATTATACCTCCCATGTGCCGAGGCACGACTTAAAGGCATAGTCTCATACTAGAATGATCTCAAGAATGGTATATTTGCACAACTCGTGTAAAAGAGGGATGAAATTGTAAAAGAGTAGTTGGCTTACACTCGCCACGTCACACAATGCATTACATAAACATCCATCATCCAAATAACATCAGAGTCTGACTACGGACGAAGATCCAAATGAAAGATACCAAAAATAAAGCAACACAAGGTCCCGATCATCCTAGTAAGAGCCCTACTGATCCTCTGGATTAGACACGTAGTATCGCCCACGTTCCTCGTCGAACTCCCAGTACAACTCTGAACCACCAGCTGTGTAGTTCTCAACGGTTCCTGCATCTTGTGTTGTGTAGAATCTGTGAGCCACGGAGGACTCAGCAATCCCGTTCCCGGGTAGCAATACTATCAAAGCCTTGGGTGTGGAACAAGGCTGAAAACAAGGTTGTAGCTGCACTAGCACTAGCTTACGTGTTTAGAGCGAGAAGAGAAAGTGCCAACGATCGCCAAAGTGATCACGAAGTGATCATATCTAAGAACGTCAAACATAACCCCATCGTGTTCACTTCCCGAACCCCTTCTGAAAGCGATTGTCACGGTTACTCACGCTGGTAGTGTATTCTGAACATAGTGTCAAGTTTTCTACAACCGTATATTAACAAATTCGCATCTGCCACATAACTGCAGGCACGGCTTTCGAAAGATCAAAACCTTGCAAGGGTGTCCCAACTTAGCCCATCACAAGCTCACGATCTGCGGAGTCACAACTCCAAGGTGGGAAGACCCGAGTATTCTCGGAATCCCGTGCTCAAGATATTCCGACAAAGGTAAAACTAATCCAGCAAGACCTCCCGACGTACCAACACCCTGATAGTAGCCGCGCGTATCTCGTCTTCGGCCACGACCGGATGGGACAAGCTACAGGTTTTTACCAGCCCTTGAGTTTCCTCGAGGTGGCCCCGCAGCACGCCCAGTTTGGACCAACACTCATGTGGAGCACTGGCCCGAGTTGTTGATTAAGGAAAGGTTTTATAACTCTCTATGCAAGTTTTAGTTATTAGGCAAATGTAACACCAATGTTGGGCCTTGCTGGAAAAGCTTTAGCGCTAAGCAGGTTATCAAGGGGGGCCCCTAAACCCCAACCGTGTTAGGAACGCAAAATCAAGGAACATAACACCGGTTTATACGGTTCCTAGGGTAGCATGAGTGGAACAAAACACCAAGCAAGAGGCTTAGCCTTCCACCCATTATCAAATATACAGATGAATTGGTATAACAGATTATATATTGTGATATCCCAGCAATAACTTCAACATGAAGCAAGAATCTTCAAATCTTCTCCTGCAACTAACAATGCTATAAGAGGGGCTGAGCAAAGCTTACGTAGACAATCAAAGGTTTGCTAGGTTGGGTGGTTAGAGAGTTTCATGACAACAATAGGAGGCTGACAAACAGACATAGGCATCGAGGCAATAAGCTAAAGAGCGAGACAACTAGCATAGGCAAAGATAGTAATGATATCTGGGTCAGGTCATCTTGCCTGTTGAATCCTCGAAGAGAACGTAACCTTGCTCCTCACACTCAACCTCGGTAGAAACCTCGTACTCCGTATCGTCACCAGGCTGTAACCAAACACAACAATGCAACAACGGAACAAAATCAATCAACATGTAGTGCTCAACCACATGATGCATGCACATGAAGCATATGAACAAGGAAGAAATGATGCATGGCCTAGGGGTCACAAGAATGCATCCACATCATAACCAAACAAGATCACACAAGCATGGAACAAGCAAAAGAACAACTCAACAAGTTTATGTAGTTTATTCTTACAAGCAACCAACACGTTTTTAGGAGTTGGTTAATATGGCAAGTGTTGGGGAACGTAGTAGAATTCAAAAAATTTCTACGCTTTCACCAAGATCCAACTAAGGAGACATCTAGCAACGAGCAAATAAGAGTGCATCTACATACCGTTATGTAGATCGCGAGCGGAAGCTTTCGAAGAAGCATGGATGAAGTAGTCGTACTCTTCGCGTTCTTCGTCACCGATGATCTAGCGCCGAACGGACGGCACCTCCGCGTTCAACACACGTCCGGTACAGCAACGTCACCTCCTTCTTGATCCAGCAAGGGGGGAGGAGAGGTCGTCGGAGATCCAGCAGCACAACGGCGTGGTGGTGGATGCAGTGGAGATTCCTGCAGGGCTTCGTCGGGCGCCCTGCGTTAAGGAGACGGAGGTGTGACGGGAGGGGGGAGAGGCGCCAGGGCAAGGGTGCGGCTGCCCTCTTCCCCCCCCCCCACATATATATAGGGGCCAGGTGGGGTGCGCCGGCCCTGCAGATGGGATCTGCAGGGTGGGGCGGCGGCCAGGGGGGGAATCCTTGCCCCCCAAGGCAAGTGGCGCCCCCTCCCCCCTAGGGTTTCAACCCTAGGCGCATGGGGAGGAGGGACCATGTGGTGCGCCAGCCCATTAGGGCTGGACACTTCCCCCTTGCGGCCTAGGGGCCCCACCGGGATGGGTGGCCCCATCCGGTGGACCCCCGGCCCCCCTCCGGTGGTCCCGGGACACTCCCGGTGACCCCCGGAGATCACCCGATGGCCGAAATTGGACTTCCTATATATCATTCTTTACCTCCGGACCATTCCGGAACTCCTCGTGACGTCCGGGATCTCATCCGGGACTCCGAACAACTTTCGGGTTTCCACGTGCATGTATCTCTACGACCCTAGCGTTACCGAACCTTAAGTGTGTAGACCCTACGGGTTCGGGAGACACGTAGACATGACCGAGACCACTCTCCGGTCAATAACCAACAGCGGGATCTGGATACCCATGTTGGTTCCCACGTGTTCCTCGATGATCTTCATCGGATGAACCACCGTGTCAAGGATTCACTCAATCCCGTATGTTATTCCCTTTGTCCATCGGTACGGTACTTGCCTGAGATTCGATCGTCGGTATTCCCGATACCTTGTTCAATCTCGTCATGGCAAGTCTCTTTACTCGATCCGTAATCCATCATCCCATGACTAACTACTTAGTCACACTGAGCTCATTATGATGATGTCTTACCGAGTGGGCCCAGAGGTACCTCTCCGTCATACGGAGTGACAACATCCCAGTCTCGATTCGTACCAACTCAACAGACACTTTCGGAGATACCCGATGCGTACCTTTATAGCCACCCAGTTACGTTGTGATGTTTGGCACACCCAAAGTATTCCTACGACATCCGGGAGTTGTACAACCTCATGGTCTAAGGAATAAATACTTGACACCGAAAAGCTTATGCATTACGAACTATACGATCTCGTGCTATGCTCAAGATTGGGTCTTGTCCATCACATCATTCTCCTAATGATGTGATCCCGTTATCACTGACATCCTATGTCCATGGTCAGGAAACCGTGACCATCTGTTGATCAACGAACTGGTAACTAGAGGCTTACCAGGGACTCATTGTGGTCTATATATTCACACATGTATCGCTGTTTCCGTACAATAAAATTCAAGCATGAATAACAGACAATTATCACGAACAAGGAAATATAATAATAATACTTTTATTATTGCCTCTAGGGCATATTTCCAACAGTCTCCCACTTGCACTAAAGTCAATAATCTAGTTACATTGTGATGAATCGAACACCCATAGAGTTCTGGTGTTGATCATGTTTTGCCCGTGGAAGAGGTTTAGTCAACGGGTCTGCAATATTCAGATCTGTATGCACTTTACAAATATCTATATCTCCATCTTGAACATAATTCCGGATGGAGTTGAAATGGCACTTGATGTGCTTGGTCTTCTTGTGAAACCTGGGCTCCTTGGTAATAGCAATAGCACCAGTGTTGTCACAGAAGAGAGTCATCGGGCTTGACGCGTTTGGAATGACTCCTAGGTCGGTGATGAACTCCTTCGTCCAGACTCCTTCCTGCGCTGCTTCGCAAGCAGCTATGTACTCCGCTTCACATGTAGAATGCGCCACGACGCTCTGCTTGCAACTGCACCAGCTGACTGCCCCTCCGTTCAAAATATACATGTATCCGGTTTGAGACTTAGAGTCATCCAGATCTGTGTCGAAGCTAGCATCGACATAACCCTTTACGACGAGCTCTTCGTCACCTCCATAAACGAGAAACATATCCTTAGTCCTTTTCAGGTACTTCAGGATGTTCTTGACCGCTGTCCAGTGTTCCATACCGGGATCACTTTGGTACCTCCCTACCAAACTTATGGCAAGGTTCACATCAGGTCTGGTACACAGCATGGCATACATGATAGAACCTATGGCCGAGGCATAGGGAATGACACTCATCTTTTCTCTATCTTCTGCCGTGGTCGGCGACTGAGCCTTGCTCAATCTCATACCTTGCAAAACAGGCAAGAATCCCTTCTTGGACTGATCCATATTGAACTTTTTCAATATCTTGTCAAGGTATGTACTTTGTGAAAGACCAATGAGGCGTCTTGATCTATCTCTATAGATTTTGATGCCTAATATGTAAGCAGCTTCTCCAAGGTCATTCATTGAAAAACTTTTATTCAAGTAGGCCTTTACATTTTCCAAGAATTCTATATCATTTCCCATCAGCAATATGTCATCCACATATAATATGAGAAATGCCACAGAGCTCCCACTCACTTTCTTGTAAATACAGGCTTCTCCATAAGTCTGTATAAAGCCAAACGCTTTGATCACATCATTAAAGCGAATATTCCAACTCCGAGATGCTTGCACCAGCCCGTAAATCAAGCGCTGGAGCTTGCATACCTTGTTAGCGTTCTCTGGATCGACAAAACCTTCCGGTTGCATCATATACAACTCTTCCTTGAGGAAGCCATTAAGGAATGATGTTTCGACGTCCATTTGCCATATCTCATAATCATAGAATGCGGCAATAGCTAACATGATTCTGACTGACTTCAGCATCGCTACGGGAGAGAAAGTCTCGTCGTAGTCAATCCCTTGAACTTGTCGATAACCCTTAGCGACAAGTCGAGCCTTATAGATGGTCACATTACCATCCGCGTCTGTCTTCTTCTTAAATATCCATTTGTTTTCTATGGCGTGCCTATCATCAGGCAAGTCCACCAAAGTCCATACTTTGTTTTCATACATGGATTCTATCTCGGATTTCATGGCTCCAAGCCATTTATTGGAATCCGGGCCCGCCATCGCTTCTTCATAGTTCGAAGGTTCACCATTGTCTAACAACATGATTTCCAGGACAGGGTTGCCGTACCACTCTGGTGCGGAACGTGCCCTTGTGGACCTTCGAAGTTCAGTAGTAACTTGATCTGTTTCTTCATGATCATTATCATCAACTTCCTCCCTTGTCGGTGCAGGCACCTTAGGAACAATTTCCTGCGCTGCGCTACTTTCCGGTCCAGGAGGGGTGACTGTCACCTCATCAAGTTCTACTTTCCTCCCACTCACTTCTTTCGAGAGAAACTCTTTCTCCAGAAAGCATCCATTCTTGGCAACAAAGACTTTGCCCTCGGATCTGTGGTAGAAGGTGTACCCAATTGTTTCCTTTGGGTATCCTATGAAGACGCATTTTTCCGATTTGGGTTCGAGCTTTTCAGGTTGAAGTTTCTTGACATAAGCATCGCAACCCCAAACTTTTAGAAACGACAGCTT
>LR738715.1:316955191-316973488 GCA_902687465.1 Secale cereale
GACGTCCATTTGCCATATCTCATAATCATAGAATGCGGCAATAGCTAACATGATTCTGACTGACTTCAGCATCGCTACGGGAGAGAAAGTCTCGTCGTAGTCAATCCCTTGAACTTGTCGATAACCCTTAGCGACAAGTCGAGCCTTATAGATGGTCACATTACCATCCGCGTCTGTCTTCTTCTTAAATATCCATTTGTTTTCTATGGCGTGCCTATCATCAGGCAAGTCCACCAAAGTCCATACTTTGTTTTCATACATGGATTCTATCTCGGATTTCATGGCTCCAAGCCATTTATTGGAATCCGGGCCCGCCATCGCTTCTTCATAGTTCGAAGGTTCACCATTGTCTAACAACATGATTTCCAGGACAGGGTTGCCGTACCACTCTGGTGCGGAACGTGCCCTTGTGGACCTTCGAAGTTTAGTAGTAACTTGATCTGTTTCTTCATGATCATTATCATCAACTTCCTCCCTTGTCGGTGCAGGCACCTTAGGAACAATTTCCTGCGCTGCGCTACTTTCCGGTCCAGGAGGGGTGACTGTCACCTCATCAAGTTCTACTTTCCTCCCACTCACTTCTTTCGAGAGAAACTCTTTCTCCAGAAAGCATCCATTCTTGGCAACAAAGACTTTGCCCTCGGATCTGTGGTAGAAGGTGTACCCAATTGTTTCCTTTGGGTATCCTATGAAGACGCATTTTTCCGATTTGGGTTCGAGCTTTTCAGGTTGAAGTTTCTTGACATAAGCATCGCAACCCCAAACTTTTAGAAACGACAGCTTTGGTTTCTTGCCAAACCAAGGTTCATACGGAGTCGTCTCAACGGATTTCTACGGAGCCCTATTTAAAGTGAATGCGGCAGTCTCTAAAGCATAACCCCAAAAAGATAGCGGTCAATCGGTGAGGGACATCATAGATCGCACCATGTCCAACAGAGTACGATTTCAACGTTCGGACACACCGTTACGTTGAGGTGTTCCGGGCGGTGTCAATTGTGAAACAATTCCACAGTTCCTAAGGTGCGTGCCAAATTCATGACTTAAATATTCACCCCCACGATCTGATCGTAAGAACTTTATCTTTCTGTCACGTTGATTCTCAACCTCATTCTGAAATTCCTTGAACTTTTCAAAGGTCTCAGACTTGTGTTTCATCAAATAGATATACCCGTATCTACTCAAGTCATCCGTGAGGGTGAGAACATAACGATAGCCTCCGCGAGCCTCAACACTCATTGGACCGCACACATCGGTATGTATGATTTCCAACAAGATGGTTGCTCGCTCCATTGTTCCGGAGAACGGAGTCTTGGTCATCTTGCCCAAGAGGCATGGTTCGCACGTGTCAAATGATTCATAATCAAGAGACTCTAGAAGTCCATCTGAATGGAGCTTCTTCATATGTTTGACACCAATATGACCAAGGCGGCAATGCCACAAGTATGTGGGACTATCCTTATCAACTTTACATCTTTTGGCATCTACACTATGAATATGTGTATCATCATGTTCAAGATTCATCAAAAATAAACCATTGACCAGCGGGGCATGACCATAAAACATATCTCTCAAATAAATAGAACAACCATTATTCTCCGATTTGAAAGAGTAGCCATCTCGCATAAGACGAGATCCAGATACAATGTTCATGCTCAAAGCTGGTACTAAATAACAATTATTAAGGTTTAAAACTAATCCCGAGGGTAGATGTAGAGGCAGCGTGCCGACGGTGATCACATCGACCTTGGAACCATTCCCGACGCGCATCGTCACCTCATCCTTCGCCAGTCTCCGTTTATTCCGCGGCTCCTGTTTTGAGTTACAAATGTGAGCAACTGCACCGGTATCAAATACCCAGGAGCTACTACAAGTGCTGGTAAGTTACACATCAATAACAAGTATATCACATATACCTTTCATGTTGCCGGCCTTCTTGTCTGCTAAGTATTTGGGGCAGTTCCGCTTCCAGTGACCCGTTCCCTTGCAATAAAAGCACTCTGTCTCAGGCTTGGGTCCATGCTTTGGCTTCTTCCCGGCAACAGGCTTGCCTGGCGCGGCAACTCCCTTGCCGTCCTTCTTGAAGTTCTTCTTACCCTTGCCTTTCTTGAACTTAGTGGTTTTATTGACCATCAACACTTGATGTTCTTTCTTGATGTCCACCTGCGCTGATTTCAGCATCGAATACACCTCGGGAATGGACTTCTCCATCCCCTGCATATTGAAGTTCAACACGAAGCTCTTGAAGCTTGGTGGTAGCGACTGGAGGATTCTGTCAACGACCGCTTCATCTGGGAGATTTGTTCCCAGCTGAGACAAGCGGTTGTGCAATCCAGAAATCTTGAGGATGTGCTCACTGACAGAACTGTTTTCCTCCATCTTACAGCTGTAGAATGCGTCGGAGACATCATATCTCTCGACTCGGGCATGAGCTTGGAAAACCATTTTCAGCTCTTCGAACATCTCATATGCTCAGTGGTGCTCAAAACGTTTTTGTAGCCCCGACTCTAAGCTGTAAAGCATGCCGCACTGAACCAGGGAGTAATCATCACTACGCGACTACCAAACGTTCAAAACATCTTGGGCCGCATCGGGAGCAGGTGCATCACCTAGTGGTGCTTCAAGGACCTATGATCTCTTAGCAGCTATGAGGATAATCCTCAGGTTACGGGCCCAATCCGTATAGTTGCTACCATCGTCTTTCAGCTTGGTTTTCTCTAGGAACGCGTTGAAGTTGAGGGAAACTGGAGCGTGGGCCATTTGATCTACAAGAGATATTGTAAATAATTTAGACTAAGTTCATGATAATTAAGTTCATCTTAATCAAATTTTAATGAACTCCCACTCAGAATGACATCTCTCTAGTCATCTAAGTGATACACGATCCGAATCGACTAGCCCGTGTCCGATCATCACGTGAGACGGACTAGTCATCAACGGTGAACATCTTCATGTTGATCATATCTTCTATACGACTCGTGTTCGACCTTTCGGTCTTCCGTGTTCCGAGGCCATGTTTGTACATGATAGGCTCGTCAAGTGAACCCTAAGTGTATCGCGTGTGTAAATCTAGCTTACACCCGTTGTATGCGAACGTTAGAACCTATCACACACGATCATCACGTGGTGCTTCGGAACAACGAACTTTAGCAACGGTGCATAGTTAGGGGGAACACAATTCTTGAAATTTTTTAGTGAGAGATCATCTTATTTACTACCGTCGTTCTAAGTAAACAAGATGCATAAACATGATAAACATCACATGCAATCAATTAAAGTGACATGATATGACCAATATCATCTTGCTCCTTGGATCTCCATCTTCGGGGCACCATGATCATCTTGTCACCGGCTCGACACCATGATCTTCATCATCATGATCTTCATCATCGTGTCTTGAAGAAGTCGTCACGCCAACTATTACTTCTACTACTATGGCTAATGTTTAGCAATAAAGTAAAGTAATTACATAGTGTTTATTCAGTGACACACAGGTCATACAATAATTAAGACAACTCCTATGGCTCCTGCCGGTTGTCAAGTTCATCGACATGCAAGTCGTGATTCCCTATTACAAGAACATGATCAATCTCATACATCACATATATCATTCATCACATCTTTGTTTTGGCCATACCACGTCACATAGCACATGCTGCAAAAACAAGTTAGACGTCCTCTAATTGTTGTTGCAAGTTTTACGTGGCTTCTATAGGTTTTCTAGCAAGAACGTTTCTTACCTACGCCAAAACCACAACGTGATTTGTCAATTTCTATTTACCCTTCATAAGGACCCTGTTCATCGAATCCGATCCGACTAAAGTAGGAGAGACAGACACCCGCCAGCCACCTTATGCATCTAGTGCATGTCTGTCGGTGGAACCAGTCTCATGTAAGCGTACGTGTAAAGTCGGTCCGGGCCACTTCATCCCACAATACCGCCGAATCAAGATTGACTAGTAACGGCAAGAAAGTTGAACAAACTCAAACGCCCACAACTGCTTTGTGTTCTACTCGTGCAAGATGCTACGCATAAGACCTAGCTCAGATGCCACTGTTGAGGAACGTAGTAGAATTCAAAAAATTTATACGCTTTCACCAAGATCCAACTAAGGAGACATCTAGCAATGAGCAAATAAGAGTGCATCTACATACCATTATGTAGATCGCGAGCGGAAGCTTTCGAAGAAGCGTGGAGGAAGTAGTCATACTCTTCGCGTTCTTCGTCACCGATGATCTAGCGCCGAACAGACGGCACCTCCGCGTTCAACACACGTCCGGTACAGCAACGTCACCTCCTTCTTGATCCAGCAAGGGGGGAGGAGAGGTCGTCGGAGATCAAGCAGCACAACGACGTGGTGGTGGATGCAGTGGAGATTCCTGCAGGGCTTCGTCGGGCGCCCTGCGTTAAGGAGACGGAGGTGTGACGGGAGGGGGGAGAGGCGCCAGGGCAAGGGTGCGGCTGCCTTCTCCCCCCCCCCCACACACACACACATATATAGGGGCCAGGGGGGTGCGCCGCCCCTGCAGATGGGATCTGCAGGGTGGGGTGGCGGCCAGGGGGGAATCCTTGCCCCCCAAGGCAAGTGGCGCCCCCTCCCCCCTAGGGTTTCAACCCTAGGCGCATGGGGAGTAGGGGTGGCAACGGGGCCCCATACCCGCCAAACCCATGGGGATTTCATCTATTAGGGGGTGGGGATGGGCGAAAAACATCCCCATGGGGATATTTACCAAACTAATTTATTCCCCATAGGGTACAATGGGGATAGGGACGATATCCTATTCCCCAGACCCAATACCCATCGGGGACCCGGTTAGTAACTGTGACACTGTGGTCAACCTTAAAATATTCACAAAAAAACTTGCGAAAACAAAAAAAGCTCTAGAAAATAACATTAAACCTATCTCACGTCCTCATCTCAGCTGCCACCATGACCAAGAAGTTAGTACGACCTAGATATGCATTAGCAGGACAAGGACAACACCATTTATGTATGTTGATTATAGGGTGTCATATTATGTATATGAGTATTTGTTTATGGGGATGGGGACCCTAATGGGGCCCTGTACCCCAGTGGGGCATGGGTATGGGGAAATTTCATCCCCAGTCTTGTAAACGGGGATGGGGATGGGATGATAGGGAATAGATGGGGATGGGGATATTGTAGGTATCCCCATAGGGGATTTCCCCCGTTGCCATCCCTAATGGGGAGGAGGGCCCATGTGGTGCGCCAGCCCATTAGGGCTGGACACTTCACCCTTGCGGCCTAGGGGCCCCACCGGGATGGGTGGCCCCATCCGGTGGACCCCCGGGGCCCCTCCGGTGGTCCCGGGTTACTCCCGGTGACCCCCGGAGATCACCCGATGGCCGAAACTGGACTTCCTATATATCATTCTTTACCTCCGGACCATTCCGGAACTCCTCGTGACGTCCGGGATCTCATCCGGGACTCCGAACAACTTTCGGGTTTCCACGTGCATGTATCTCTACGACCCTAGCGTTACCGAACCTTAAGTGTGTAGACCCTACGGGTTCGGGAGACACGTAGACATGACCGAGACCACTCTCCGGTCAATAACCAACAGCGGGATCTGGATACCCATGTTGGTTCCCACGTGTTCCTCGATGATCTTCATCGATGAACCACCGTGTCAAGGATTCACTCAATCCCGTATGTTATTCCCTTTGTCCATCGGTACGGTACTTGCCCGAGATTCGATCATCGGTATTCCCGATACCTTGTTCAATCTCGTCATGGCAAGTCTCTTTACTCGATCCGTAATCCATCATCCCGTGACTAACTACTTAGTCACATTGAGCTCATTATGATGATGTCTTACCGAGTGGGCCCAGAGGTACCTCTCCGTCATACGGAGTGACAACATCCCAGTCTCGATTCGTACCAATTGCAACAGACAGTTTCGGAGATACCCGATGCGTACCTTTATAGCCACCCAGTTACGTTGTGACGTTTGGCACACCCAGATGCAACTCCCGATCAGAACAACGCCCATAAAACCACTTCAATCAATGTAGAACCCCGAACTCCATATCATGCATTCGTTGGAAGAATGCCTACGAACTACTAGATGAACCCACCTATTAATTTCCGAAGGTTTCCGGTTATGCAATCGGGTGTTGGGGATACAGGGGAAGCACCGCGCACTGAACTCTAATCCTACATCCAACTGTATCCATCCTTCAAAACAAAACTAGTTATTTCCGGAAATCGTTTACCTCGGACCTTCAAAACGCATCTGCTATACAAGCTATGGCAATACTCTCGAACTACCTCCCCAGTACTGGGTGATGTCGGGGTTATCTTGCCACTAACCGCATAGAAGAGTTTCGATGCCGGCCGTTTTAAGTATTCCAGAACTGATGTAATAGATTTGTGACGACAACACCTCGGAGCTCAACTCCCCGGGACACTGCCACAACCCCTAAATGGTAGGAGGCATCGAGAACAATGTTCTCGTCACAAAGACATCGAAACAATCCAAACAATACTCGCGTGATCCTAAAAACAATTTAGTGAATTTTTTAGAGTAGAAGAGATAGAGTAATCGTCAGGAGTCCTCACCAGAGTGATAAAGGGATGAGGAGTAAAAGAATTCCTACTCTCTGATATATATCTAGGACTCAAAACATTTTCGTGTGTGTGCCTAGACTCAACCGTCAACGATTCAATCAATCAGTGGGGGCTCCTAGGTCGGAGAAGGCTCTGATACCAACTTGTAGTGCCCAGTATGAGATTATACCTCCCACGTGCCGAGGCACGACTTAAAGGCATAGTGTAATGCCCCGGATGTAATACTTTCCCTTTTGGGTATATAATAAATCTCCGGCTTCATCTATTTCCATTTCGGGTTCTTTGTCTTTCGGGCTTTCGTCGTTTTGTTGTGTGAGTGTGTGGCATTCATTCATATCATGTAGACATGTGCATTGCATTGCATTTGTGTTGTGGGTTGCATCCGGTTCGTGGCGTTCCTTTCCGTTGTCCGTTTCGCGTTCCGGAGCTCCCTCACGTGTCCGTGACGTCCCGTAGGCCTACTTTGTTGTTCGGGCGTTTTTCGTTACCGGTGTGCCGCGAGGTTGTGTTGTGTGTTGTTGTTTTGTTGTGTGCAACCCGCCTCTCAAATCTCGTCTCGTTTGGACTCCGTTGACTTTTCCCTTCGTTGTCCGTGTGGGTCCGATGTGCCTCCACTTCGTGTCCCGGAAACATCCCTGCTGCTTTCTTTTATCTCCGTCTAGGCCTTTTATGTCAACCCCCGCGATCGGATCCGTTGGATCACGATCGGAGGGCTCCTAAACACCCCTAGTCAACAAACCCTAGTCTAAAACTGCTACTTATAGACCCCCCTAGTCTATTTTGGGCATCCCCTTCTTCTTTCCCCTTCCCCTCTATTTTTTTTTCTTCCTATCTTTTAGATCTCAGATCCCCAAAAAGAAAATTCCTCTGGTTCCCGAGGGAACCAGATCCTTCGTCCAGCCGCCGACCGCATCCTCTCGATCTCATCGCTGGCCAGATCTCGCGCAGCCGCACGACCGCAGCCGGCGGCCTCATCGCTCGGCTGGGCCCGAGGCTGCACAGCGCCTCCCCGCTTCCTTCGTCGAAGTGGTCCCGCGGGCCTCCACGCACGAGCGGGCCGCCGCCCCGCAAGCCGCAAGCCGCCGGGCCAGCCTCCTTCGCCAGCCCCCGAGCGGGCCACCGCACCGAGCAGGCCGCCTCCCCCCGGCCCGCTACCTCCTTCGCCTCCAGCGAGCGCCAGCCGGCCGGGCTGCTCCTCCCCGTGGGCCACCGCAGGCCCAGCGCCACCGCAGGCCGCCAGCTCCCGCAAGCCGCGCGCGCCGCCGCCTTCTCGCCTCGGTGGGCCACCGCCGCCGGCCCGTACCACCGCTCCCGCGGGCCTGCTCCGCTCCCGGGCCGTGGACTTCCAGATCTGGGCCGCCGTTACTGTTCATCCGGCCGGCCCGCACTGTTCATCAGATCCGGATCTCAGATCTGAGAAGGTTGACCTAATCCCTCTAAGTACCTGTTTTTCCTGATCTGAGATGCAAACTTTGACCTGCTCTAATTTCTTGCCTGTTGCTCTGTTTTGCGCGTGTAGCATGTCCAGATGTTCGTGGAGATGTCCTCTACGTTTTACCTGTTGTAGTCATGCATGTTAGATGTCATCTTGACACTTGTTTTGCTGTTGCAAGAGTGCATCATGTTATAAACTGCTGTTATGTGTTATTTTCATGCCACCTTTGACTTGTGATATCTTTTAGCTCGTTTGTCCAAACGATGCAAATGACATGTCCACGTGTTCGTCTTGCCACGAACTACGTGTTGGGTGTGATAGGTTGCATGGTAGATGTATTGTTTCCTTGTTATCATCGTTGCAAAGTGCCATGTTCATATTGTTGTGTTTTCACTTGTTATGAAATGCCATCTTGTTGAGCTCGTTGCAATCGGTGTGTTCACCACAATGATGCATGCTTGTGTGTTTCGGGATCACCTTCATATGTATTTTGATGAGGTGCTTACCCTTTGCCATGTTTAGTTTCGAGGTGTCTTAAACATGCTCTTTTTGATGCTATGATGATATTGCTGTTTTAGGACTTAGTGAAATTTCACTAAGTCTGAAATCTGTAACGTTCTGATGCCATGTTCGTGTGATGTTGTAGGACCAAGCATGATAGTTTTGGGGTGGATTTTGATTGTTCCTTGAAGTATATATTGTTGTCTTTCCATTCATGTCCTCACATGTCCATTTGAGTGGCTGTAGCATGTTTATATTTTGCTCCAAACTTTCAATAAAATTCTGCTGCCAGCTATTGCAGAAGGTTTGTGGAGAACTTCTCCAAGATTGCCAAGCCTCTTTCCAACCTCCTTCAGAAGAATGTCAAATACGTTTGGTCTCCCGAGTGTGAAGTGGCTTTCAAAACCCTCAAAGAGAAGCTTGTTTCCGCTCCAGTTCTGATCCCTCCAGATGAATCCAAGCCCTATGAAGTGTTCTGTGACGCTTCTCTTCAAGGCCTTGGTGGTGTGCTTATGCAAGAGAAGAGAATTGTGGCATACACTTCACGTCAGCTAAAGCCAGCTGAGAAGAACTATCCCACACATGATCTCGAGCTAGCAGCGGTGGTACATGCTCTGATTACGTGGAGACATCTGTTGTTGGGCAGAAAGGTCGACATCTTCACTGATCACAAGAGTTTGAAGTACATCTTCACACAGCCGCATCTGAACCTCCGCCAGACTCGTTGGGTCGAGATGATCCAAGAGTACAACCCCAGCATTGAGTACACTCCAGGCAAGGCGAATGTGATTGCAGATGCTTTGAGCAGAAAGGCATATTGCAACAGCCTTCTTATCAAGCCACACCAGCCTGAGCTTTGTGAAGCTTTCAGGAAGCTCAACCTTCAGGTTGTTCCGCAGGGTTTTCTTGCAAATCTCCAAATTGCTCCTACCTTGGAAGATCAAGTCTGTGAGGCCCAGCTCAGTGATACCATGGTGAAGAAGGTGAAACATGGGATTGCAAAGGGCACTCCAAAATATAAGTGCTTCCGTGTTGATGAGAGAGATACCTTGTTCTTCGAGGACAGACTCGTTGTTCCCAAAGGTGATCTCAGGAAGCTCATAATGGAAGAAGCTCATGATTCTCTCCTTTCCATTCATCCTGGCAGTTCCAAAATGTATCAAGACCTCAAGCAATCTTACTGGTGGACACGCATGAAAAGGGAGATTGCCCAGTTCGTGAATGAATGTGATGTATGCAGAAGAGTGAAAGCAGAACATCAACGTCCAGCCGGTCTTCTCCAACCTCTTCCTATTCCTGAGTGGAAGTTCGACCACATTGAAATGGACTTCGTCACTGGCTTTCCTAAATCCAAGCGAGGCAATGATGCTATCTTTGTGGTGATTGACAAGCTTACCAAAGTTGCTCACTTTCTTCCAGTCAAAGAATCAATCAATGCAGCTCAACTTGCAGAGCTGTACACTTCCAGAATTGTGTCCCTACATGGCATTCCTCAAGTGATATCCTCAGACCGTGGCAGCTTGTTCACATCAAGGTTCTGGGACTCCTTTCAGTCAGCCATGGGCACGAAGATCAGGTTCAGCACTGCCTTTCACCCTCAGACTAGTGGTCAAGTCGAGCGTGTGAATCAGATCCTAGAAGATATGCTCAGAGCCTGTGTCATCTCCTTCGGCATGAAATGGGAAGACTGCCTTCCATTTGCCGAGTTCTCTTACAACAACAGCTTTCAAGCAAGTGCAGGCAAAGCACCGTTTGAAATTCTCTATGGCAGAAAGTGCCGTACCCCTCTCAACTGGTCTGAAACAGGTGAACGCCAACTTCTTGGCAATGACTTGATCTCAGAAGCCGAAGAAATGTGCATAGTCATACGTGAGAATCTCAAGGCCGCTCAGTCGCGTCAGAAGAGCTACTATGACGGAAAGCATCGTGATTTGGCTTTCGACATCGGTGATCATGTCTATCTCCGAGTTTCTCCGATGAAAGGAACCCAAAGATTCGGTATCAAAGGAAAGCTTGCTCCTAGATACGTCGGTCCTTTCAAGATTCTTGGCAAAAGAGGCGATCTAGCCTATCAGCTCGAGCTCCCTTCCAACTTTGCAAATGTTCATGATGTCTTCCATGTGTCTCAGCTTCGCAAATGCTTCAAGGCACCTGAGCGCATGATTCCGTTTGAGGAGATTGATCTTCAACAAGACCTTTCCTACCGAGAGCATCCAGTTGCAATTCTCGAAGAAACCGAACGCAAGACTCGCAACAAGTCAATCAAGTTTCTGAAAGTCAAGTGGTCACATCACACAGACCGAGAAGCTACCTGGGAACGAGAAGATCATCTTCGTTCCGAGTACCCTTCCTTTTTCCAGTCCTAGATCTCGGGACGAGATCTTTTTGTAGTAGAGGAGAGTTTGTAATGCCCCGGATGTAATACTTTCCCTTTTGGGTATATAATAAATCTCCGGCTTCATCTATTTCCATTTCGGGTTCTTTGTCTTTCGGTCTTTCGTCGTTTTGTTGTGTGAGTGTGTGGCATTCATTCATATCATGTAGACATGTGCATTGCATTGCATTTGTGTTGTGGGTTGCATCCGGTTCGTGGCGTTCCTTTCCGTTGTCCGTTTCGCGTTCCGGAGCTCCCTCACGTGTCTGTGACGTCCCGTAGGCCTACTTTGTTGTTCGGGCGTTTTTCGTTACCGGTGTGCCGCGAGGTTGTGTTGTGTGTTGTTGTTTTGTTGTGTGCAACTCGCCTCTCAAATCTCGTCTCGTTTGGACTCCGTTGACTTTTCCCTCCGTTGTCCGTGTGGGTCCGATGTGCCTCCACTTCGTGTCCCGGAAACATCCCTGCTGCTTTCTTTTATCTCCGTCTAGGCCTTTTATGTCAACCCCCGCGACCGGATCCGTTGGATCACGATCGGAGGGCTCCTAAACACCCCTAGTCTCCAAACCCTAGTCTAAAACTGCTACTTATAGACCCCCCCTAGTCTATTTTGGGCATCCCCTTCTTCTTTCCCCTTCCCCTCTATTTTTTTTTCTTCCTATCTTTCAGATCTCAGATCCCCAAAAAGAAAATTCCTTTGGTTCCCGAGGGAACCAGATCCTTCGTCCAGCCGCCGACCGCATCCTCTCGATCTCATCGCTGGCCAGATCTCGATCTGGTGCGAGTCAACGCAGCCGCGACCGCAGCCGCACGACCGCAGCCGGCGGCCTCATCGCTCGGCTGGGCCCGAGGCTGCACAGCGCCTCCCCGCTTCCTCCGTCGAAGTGGTCCCGCGGGCCTCCGCGCGCGAGCGGGCCGCCGCCCCGCAAGCCGCAAGCCGCCGGGCCAGCCTCCTTCGCCAGCCCCCGAGCGGGCCACCGCACCGAGCAGGCCGCCTCCCCCCGGCCCGCTACCTCCTTCGCCTCCAGCGAGCGCCAGCCGGCCGGGCTGCTCCTCCCCGTGGGCCACCGCAGGCCCAGCGCCACCGCAGGCCGCCAGCTCCCGCAAGCCGCGCACGCCGCCGCCTTCTCGCCTCGGTGACCACCGCCGCCGGCCCGTACCACCGCTCCCGCGGGCCTGCTCCGCTCCCGGGCCGTGGACTTCCAGATCTGGGCCGCCGTTACTGTTCATCCGGCCGGCCCGCACTGTTCATCAGATCCGGATCTCAGATCTGAGAAGGTTGACCTAATCCCTCTAAGTACCTGTTTTTCCTGATCTGAGATGCAAACTTTGACCTGCTCTAATTTCTTGCCTGTTGCTCCGTTTTGCGCGTGTAGCATGTCCAGATGTTCGTGGAGATGTCCTCTACGTTTTACCTGTTGTAGTCATGCATGTTAGATGTCATCTTGACACTTGTTTTGCTGTTGCAAGAGTGCATCATGTTATAAACTGCTGTTATGTGTTATTTTCATGCCACCTTTGACTTGTGATATCTTTTAGCTCGTTTGTCCAAACGATGCAAATGACATGTCCACGTGTTCGTCTTGCCACGAACTACGTGTTGGGTGTGATAGGTTGCATGGTAGATGTATTGTTTCCTTGTTATCATCGTTGCAAAGTGCCATGTTCATATTGTTGTGTTTTCACTTGTTATGAAATGCCATCTTGTTGAGCTCGTTGCAATCGGTGTGTTCACCACAATGATGCATGCTTGTGTGTTTCGGGATCACCTTCATATGTATTTTGATGAGGTGCTTACCCTTTGCCATGTTTAGTTTCGAGGTGTCTTAAACATGCTCTTTTTGATGCTATGATGATATTGCTGTTTTAGGACTTAGTGAAATTTCACTAAGTCTGAAATCTGTAACGTTCTGATGCCATGTTCGTGTGATGTTGTAGGACCAAGCATGATAGTTTTGGGGTGGATTTTGATTGTTCCTTGAAGTATATATTGTTGTCTTTCCATTCATGTCCTCACATGTCCATTTGAGTGGCTGTAGCATGTTTATATTTTGCTCCAAACTTTCAATAAAATTCTGCTGCCAGAATTTTATTTCAAAGTTCAATATGTCCAAGATCATTGCTATTGATCCGTGACTCCGTTGGGGGTGCACTTTGGACCTAGTTGCTGTACTATATGTCTAGTTTGTGTTCATGTTCTTTGCCATGCTTTTTGGGTGCTGTAGCTTAATTATTTTGAGCTCCAAAGATGCTATGTTGCTGTAATTTGCAGTTTTCGCTCAAATCTTGTTTCGGGCATAACTTTTAGCCCGTAACTCCGATTTCAGCGAATCTTATATCAAACTTGGGTGATTTTCTGTGTAGATTAATAATATCAGCTTGTTATCTTGTTTTGAGGTGTTTTGCTTGAGTGATGTTTTACGTGCTCCATGTGCATCTTTAGTGCATCCATCATGCATTCATGTTTTTCGAGTGCGCATTGCATCGTGTTGATTGGTGCTTGGTGTGTTTGTCTTGTTTAGAGCCCGAAGTTGAGCACGAGGTTTCCAACGAGGTTGAGCACGAGGTTTCCAACGAGTTTGAGCACGAGGACCCTTCTTTCGATCCGAACGTCTTCTCTTCAGGCAAGATGACCGAACCCCGATAACATTACTATCTTTGCCTATTGCTAGTATTCTCGATCTATAGTTTTGCCTCGATGCCCATGTTCTTCTTGTCAGCCTCCTACTTGTAACCAATTGCCATGTTTAACCACCCTACCTAAGCAAACCGTTGCTTGGCTAAGTACGCTTCGCTCAGCCCTTCTTATAGCGTTGCTAGTTGCAGGTGAAGTGAAGATGCTTGCTCCATGTTGAAGTTTGGTTGGGTTATATCACACTATATAAATGCTTTAATTGAAATCACCTATAAAATGGCAAGGGTGGAAGGCTAAGCCTTTTGCTTGGTGTTTTGTTCCACTCATGCCGTTAGGATCCGTATAAGCCGGTATTATGTTCCTTGATTTTGCGTTCCTAACACGGTTGGGGTGTATGGGACCCCCTCGATAAACCGCTAAGTGCTAAGTCTTTTCCAGCAAATCCCAACTTTGGTACTATTTGCCTAATAACAAACTAAACATGCATAGGGAGTAATTAACCCTCTTTCTTAATCAACAACCTCGGGCCAGTGCTCCACATGAGTGTTGGTCCGAAACGGGGGTTCTGCGGGGCCACCTCAAGGAAACTCGAGGTTTGGTAAAAACCTGTAGAATCGCCCATCCGGTCGTGGCCTGAGACGAGATACGCGCGGCTACTATCAGGGTGTCGGCACGCCGGGAGGATTTGCTGGATTAGCCTTACCTTAGCTCGGTATATATTGAGCACGGGATTCCGAGGATACTCGGGTCTTCCCACTTTGGAGTTGCGACTCCGCGGATCGTGGGCTTATAATGGGTCAAGTTGGAACACCCCTGCAGGGTTTGAACTTTCGAAAGCCGTGCCCGCGGTTATGTAGCAGATGGGAGCTTGTTAATTCCGGTTGTAGATAACTTGACACAATGATACTAATACACTACCAGCGTGTGTTCCGTGACTGTCAATTTCCGAATAGGGATTCGGGAGTTGAACACGGAGGGGTTATGCTTGTGAGTTTGTAGCTAGGATCACTTCGTGATCACTTCTCGCCGATGCCTTCTCTTCTCGCTCTCACTTGCGTAAGCTAGATGCTAGTTGCTGCTGCAGACTTGTTCTTTCTTCAGCCTTTCCCTCACCTAAAGGCTTAAATAGTTCTGTTACCCGGGAACGGGATTGCTGAGTCCTCTGTGGCTCACAGTTACTTCACACACCAGATGCAGGTCCAGCTGTGAGCTATCCCGGTGATGGCACCGAGCTGGATTGGGAGTACGACGAGGAGCGTAGTCGGTACTACGTGCGCTACCCGGACGATCAGTAGTGGAGTCTCTTACTAGGTTTCGATCCGCCTGTGGTTGTTTTATCTGAGTTTGGTATTTTGACATTTGGCTTTTGCCCTTAGAGGGTTGTAGTGCTCTTAATGTTTGATGTTTGAGACTTATACTGTTATTCTGTGACGTGGCGATTGTAAGCCAACTATTTTCAGTTTACTATCCCTCTTTTACATGAGTTGTGCAAAGATTACCAGACTTGAGATCATTCTAGGATGGACTTATGCCTTTAAGTCGTGCCTCGACACGTAGGAGGTATAACTCCATCCTGGGCATTACAAGTTGGTATTCAGAGCCTTCTCCGACCTAGGAGCCCCCACTGTTTGATCGAACCGTTGACGGTTGAGTCTAGGCACACACTGAAAACTTTTTTGAGTCCTATATTATATCGGAGAGTAGGATTTCTTTGCTTCTCATCCCTTTTCTCTCTGGTGAGGACTCCTGACGTCTACTCTTGTCTCTCCTATCTTCAAAATTTGCACAAAATTTTTTTTAGGATTCCCGCGAGTATTCTGGGATTGTTTCGATATTCTTGTGACAAAGATATTGTTCCTGATGCCTCCTGTTACCGAGGAGTTGAGCTTCGGGGTATCATTGTAACAAGTATATCGCGACAGTACTAAATACTTAAGACGGCCGACATCGAAAATCTCCCCTATACGGCCAGTGGCAAGATAACCCCGACATCACCCAGTACTGGGGAGGTAGTTCGGGAGTATTGCCATAGCTTGTTATAGTGGATGCTTTTCGAAGGTCCGAGGTACACAGTTTCCGAGAAAGACTGGTTATGTGTTGAAGGATGGATACACCTGGATGTAGGTTAGAGTTGATTGCGCGGTGCTTCCCGTGTATCCCCAACACCTGATTGCATAACTGGAATCTTTCGGAAAGCTATAGGTGGGTTTTATCCAGTAGATCGTAGGCATTCTTCCAACGAATGCAGGTTAGTGAGTTCGGGGTTCGACATTGAGTGAAGGGGTTATATGACCGAGGTTACTATCAGGAGTTGCATCTTAAAGGGTCCTTGGCTATGCTGATCCGGGGATTGCAAAACCTTTTCGTAACGCGTTCATATGCTTTCAGCACAAAGATGTTAGAACGAAACTCCTCTCTTGTGTTTGTTCCTTTCCGTACCTTGTTGTTTTATTATTTTATCCTTTTGATCCCTATGTGGCTTCTCGTGAAGACTGATGTTATCATTTAACCGAGAAATTCATTCGTTCCTCTTGTTCGGATGATTTCATTCGTTCTTATTGTTCGAATGATTATTGTGAAGACTTGTTGCAATTCATTCCATTGATTCAGCTTATTCCTTTTGTCAATCATTTGCTGATTCGTGGTCATCTCTTACAGGATGGCTCCGAAAAAGGTTCCGAATGCCAACCCAGAGGTGGAAGAGGTTCCAGAGCATCCTCCTTCCCCTCCTCCTCCGCCTGAGGCTTGGAGAGCAATTATGCAGACTACTGCTCAGAACACTCAGTTGATGATGCAGATGATGCAGCAAATGCAGGCTATGCAAGCTAATCAAGCTAATCAGGGCGTTCCAATGAACCAAGGCAACTTCTTCCAGCAGCACCATGCTACCCTCAACCAGTTCCTGGCTAACAATCCTAAAGCTTTCAGTTACTGTGTCGACCCTCTTGATGCTGAAGATTGGCTGACCGATATCAAGAAGCATTTTGAGTGCAGTAACGTGAAAGAAGATGACTATGTGAAGTTTGCAGCCTTCCAACTGAAAGATCAAGCAGCTGACTGGTGGCAGCAGTACAAAGACTCAAGGCCGGGTCAAGTGATCTCGTGGGAGAACTTCTGCAAGGATTTCCGCTCGCATCACATTCCTACAAGTGTCATTGAGGGTATGCGTGAGCAATTCCGCAACCTCAAGCAGGGCTCCATGACAGTCTATCAGTATAATGTCAAGTTCCAAAACCTCGCTCGCTATGCAAAGCAAGACATACCTGATGCAAAGAGCAAAATCTATCAGTTCCGTGGAGGTCTCAAAGATGAACTTCAGCTTGCTCTCACTCTGTTCGAGCCAGACGAATTCGATAAGTTCTATAATATGGCTTTGAAACAAGAAGCAGCTCAGCTTAAGATGGAGGCTTCTAAGAAGAGAATTCGAGATGTTGTTCACTCTACCTCATCGTCTCAGTTGGCTGCGAAACAACAGAAATTCTGGCTTCCTCCTCCTCCAATGATTCGAGCTCCATACAACAACTCCAGCAACTTCAACAACTCCAACAACAAGAACTCTAGTGGTCGTGGTTTCTCCCACCCACCCAACCCAAGCAACCAGTCGAAGAAGCAGTTTCAGTCTCAAGGCTCCAAGTCCAGTGGCTCTCAGTTCCGTCCTCTCTCAGAAGTGACTTGCAACAAATGCACTCAGAAAGGTCACTATGCCAATAGATGTCCGAATCCGAAGCGTCTTCCTCCTCCTCCTCCTGTCGGTACCGCTATGGTCAAGCATGATCCAAAGGCTGCAAGGGTCAATCTGATGAATGCAGCACAAGCAGAGGCTTCTTCTGATGTCATTCTGGGTAACCTTCCAGTGAACTCTTTTCCAGCTAAAGTGTTATTTGATTCGGGTGCTTCACATTCTTTCATGTCATACCCGTTTGCATCCAAGCATAGTGTGACCACAGCAGCTTTACCGAGGCAGTTGGCAGTTTCTTCTCCGGGAAAGCAGATGCATTCCAGTATATATGCTCCGGATGTTTCTATTCGCATGGGTGACTATCGATTTTTGGCTTCTCCGGTGATTCTTGGTCATTCTGATATCGACCTCATTCTCGGAATGGATTGGCTTTCTCAGCACGATGCTCACATTGATTGTGCTCAAAAGGAAGTCAAATTGACTCATTCTGATGAAGATGTGATTATCTTCGCCTCCAGGGATAATACTATTCGGCTTTTCTCTCTTAATGATAAGGGTGAAATTAATGCCATAGAGCAAATTCCAGTGGTGCATGAATATCAAGACGTCTTTCCAGAAGAACTTCCAGGCATGCCTCCACACCGTCAGGTGGAGTTTGTCATTGAACTCGAGCCGGGCACCGAACCTGTTTGCCGGCGTCCATACAAGCTCTCTTCAGATGAATTGAAGGAATTGAAGAAACAGTTGGATGAACAGGAGCGTATGGGTCTCATCAGACCGAGTACATCTCCGTGGGGCTGTGGTGTCTTATTTGTCAAGAAGAAAGATGGCACGGAGCGTCTCTGTGTTGACTACCGGCCATTGAACAAGAAGACGATTAAGAACAAGTATCCGCTCCCCAACATCAATGAACTCTTTGAGCAGCTCAAAGGAGCTAAAGTGTTCTCTAAGCTTGACCTCCGAATGGGCTATCATCAAATTCGCATTCGCGAGGAAGACATTCCCAAGACGGCCTTCAGAACGAGCTACGGTTCATACGAGTATACCGTCATGTCCTTCGGTCTCGCCAATGCTCCTCCTACCTTT
>LR738715.1:316973498-316984468 GCA_902687465.1 Secale cereale
TTGCTGATTCGTGGTCATCTCTTACAGGATGGCTCCGAAAAAGGTTCCGAATGCCAACCCAGAGGTGGAAGAGGTTCCAGAGCATCCTCCTTCCCCTCCTCCTCCGCCTGAGGCTTGGAGAGCAATTATGCAGACTACTGCTCAGAACACTCAGTTGATGATGCAGATGATGCAGCAAATGCAGGCTATGCAAGCTAATCAAGCTAATCAGGGCGTTCCAATGAACCAAGGCAACTTCTTCCAGCAGCACCATGCTACCCTCAACCAGTTCCTGGCTAACAATCCTAAAGCTTTCAGTTACTGTGTCGACCCTCTTGATGCTGAAGATTGGCTGACCGATATCAAGAAGCATTTTGAGTGCAGTAACGTGAAAGAAGATGACTATGTGAAGTTTGCAGCCTTCCAACTGAAAGATCAAGCAGCCGACTGGTGGCAGCAGTACAAAGACTCTAGGCCGGGTCAAGTGATCTCGTGGGAGAATTTCTGCAAGGATTTCCGCTCGCATCACATTCCTACAAGTGTTATCGAGGGTATGCGTGAGCAATTCCGCAACCTCAAGCAGGGCTCCATGACAGTCTATCAGTATAATGTCAAGTTCCAAAACCTCGCTCGTTATGCAAAGCAAGACATTCCTGATGCAAAGAGCAAAATCTATCAGTTCCGTGGAGGTCTCAAAGATGAACTTCAGCTTGCTCTCACTTTGTTCGAGCCAGACGAATTCGATAAGTTCTATAATATGGCTTTGAAACAAGAAGCAGCTCAGCTCAAGATGGAGGCTTCTAAGAAGAGAATTCGAGATGCTGTTCACTCTACCTCATCGTCTCAGTTGGCTGCGAAACAACAGAAATTCTGGCTTCCTCCTCCTCCAATGATTCGAGCTCCATACAACAACTCCAGCAACTTCAACAACTCCAACAACAAGAACTCTAGTGGCCGTGGTTTCTCCCACCCACCCAACCCAAGCAACCAGTCGAAGAAGCAGTTTCAGTCTCAAGGCTCTAAGTCCAGTGGCTCTCATTTCCGTCCTCTCTCTGAAGTGGTGTGCAACAAGTGTGGCCAGAAGGGTCACTATGCTAACAGATGTCCGAATCCGAAGCGTCTTCCTCCGCCTCCTCCTGTCGGTACCGCTATGGTCAAGCATGATCCAAAGGCTGCAAGGGTCAATCTGATGAATGCAGCACAAGCAGAGGCTTCTTCTGATGTCATTCTGGGTAACCTTCCAGTGAACTCTTTTCCAGCTAAAGTGTTATTTGATTCGGGTGCATCATGCTCTTTCATGTCTCAACCTTTTGCATCCAAGCATAATATCGACATCCAAAGTCTGCCTCAGAAGTTGGAAGTTATTTCTCCAGGGAGACGTATGTCTTCTACTATATATGCTCCGGATGTTTCTATTCGCATGGGAGATTATCGTTTTATGGCTAAACCGGTGGTTCTTGGTCATTCTGATATCGACCTCATTCTCGGAATGGATTGGCTTTCTCAGCACGATGCTCACATTGATTGCGCTCAAAAGGAAGTCAAATTGACTCATTCTGATGAAGATGTGATTATCTTCGCCTCCAGGGATAATACTATTCGGCTTTTCTCTCTTAATGATAAGGGTGAAATTAATGCAATAGAGCAAATTCCAGTGGTGAATGAATATCAAGACGTCTTTCCAGAAGAACTTCCAGGCATGCCTCCACACCGTCAGGTGGAGTTTGTCATTGAACTCGAGCCGGGCACCGAACCTGTTTGTCGGCGTCCTTACAAGCTCTCTTCAGATGAATTGAAGGAATTGAAGAAACAGTTGGATGAACAGGAGCGTATGGGTCTCATCAGACCGAGTACATCTCCGTGGGGCTGTGGTGTCTTATTTGTCAAGAAGAAAGATGGCACGGAGCGTCTCTGTGTTGACTACCGGCCATTGAACAAGAAGACGATTAAGAACAAGTATCCGCTCCCCAACATCAATGAACTCTTTGAGCAGCTCAAAGGAGCTAAAGTGTTCTCTAAGCTTGACCTCCGAATGGGCTATCATCAAATTCGCATTCGCGAGGAAGACATTCCCAAGACGGCCTTCAGAACGAGCTACGGTTCATACGAGTATACCGTCATGTCCTTCGGTCTCGCCAATGCTCCTCCTACCTTTTCAAGGATGATGCATTACATCTTCAACCCCTATACTGGCGAATTCGTGCTTGTGTATCTGGATGATATTCTGGTGTTTTCCAATAATGAAGAAGATCACGAAAAGCACTTGCGTCTGGTTCTTGATCGACTCCGAGAGCATAAATTCTATGCCAAGTTCTCCAAGTGCGAGTTTTGGCTCGATAAGGTTTTGTACCTGGGCCACATTATCTCAGCTGACGGTATTGCGGTTAATCCCGAGAAAGTTGAAGCAATTGTCAACTGGGAAGCTCCTCAGAACGTCAAGCAGCTCCGCAGTTTTCTGGGTCTTGCCAGCTATTGCAGAAGGTTTGTGGAGAACTTCTCCAAGATTGCCAAGCCTCTTTCCAACCTCCTTCAGAAGAATGTCAAATACTTTTGGTCTCCCGAGTGTGAAGTGGCTTTCAAAACCCTCAAAGAGAAGCTTGTTTCCGCTCCAGTTCTGATCCCTCCAGATGAATCCAAGCCCTATGAAGTGTTCTGTGACGCTTCTCTTCAAGGCCTTGGTGGTGTGCTTATGCAAGAGAAGAGAATTGTGGCATACACTTCACGTCAGCTAAAGCCAGCTGAGAAGAACTATCCCACACATGATCTCGAGCTAGCAGCTGTGGTACATGCTCTGATTACGTGGAGACATCTGTTGTTGGGCAGAAAGGTCGACATCTTCACTGATCACAAGAGCTTGAAGTACATCTTCACACAGCCGCATCTGAACCTCCGCCAGACTCGTTGGGTCGAGATGATCCAAGAGTACAACCCCAGCATTGAGTACACTCCAGGCAAGGCGAATGTGATTGCAGATGCTCTGAGCAGAAAGGCATATTGCAACAGCCTTCTTATCAAGCCACACCAGCCTGAGCTTTGTGAAGCATTCAGGAAGCTCAACCTTCAGGTTGTTCCGCAGGGTTTTCTTGCTAATCTCCAAATTGCTCCTACCTTGGAAGATCAAGTCCGTGAGGCCCAGCTCAGTGATACCATGGTGAAGAAGGTGAAACATGGGATTGCAAAGGGCACTCCAAAATATAAGTGCTTCCGTGTTGATGAGAGAGATACCTTGTTCTTCGAGGACAGACTCGTTGTTCCCAAAGGTGATCTCAGGAAGCTCATAATGGAAGAAGCTCATGATTCTCTCCTTTCCATTCATCCTGGCAGTTCCAAAATGTATCAAGACCTCAAGCAATCTTACTGGTGGACACGCATGAAAAGGGAGATTGCCCAGTTCGTGAATGAATGTGATGTATGCAGAAGAGTGAAAGCAGAACATCAACGTCCAGCCGGTCTTCTCCAACCTCTTCCTATTCCTGAGTGGAAGTTCGACCACATTGAAATGGACTTCGTCACTGGCTTTCCTAAATCCAAGCGAGGCAATGATGCTATCTTTGTGGTGATTGACAAGCTTACCAAAGTTGCTCACTTTCTTCCAGTCAAAGAATCAATCAATGCAGCTCAACTTGCAGAGCTGTACACTTCCAGAATTGTGTCCCTACATGGCATTCCTCAAGTGATATCCTCAGACCGTGGCAGCTTGTTCACATCAAGGTTCTGGGACTCCTTTCAGTCAGCCATGGGCACGAAGATCAGGTTCAGCACTGCCTTTCACCCTCAGACTAGTGGTCAAGTCGAGCGTGTGAATCAGATCCTAGAAGATATGCTCAGAGCCTGTGTCATCTCCTTCGGCATGAAATGGGAAGACTGCCTTCCATTTGCCGAGTTCTCTTACAACAACAGCTTTCAAGCAAGTGCAGGCAAAGCACCGTTTGAAATTCTCTATGGCAGAAAGTGCCGTACCCCTCTCAACTGGTCTGAAACAGGTGAACGCCAACTTCTTGGCAATGACTTGATCTCAGAAGCCGAAGAAATGTGCATAGTCATACGTGAGAATCTCAAGGCCGCTCAGTCGCGTCAGAAGAGCTACTATGACGGAAAGCATCGTGATTTGGCTTTCGACATCGGTGATCATGTCTATCTCCGAGTTTCTCCGATGAAAGGAACCCAAAGATTCGGTATCAAAGGAAAGCTTGCTCCTAGATACGTCGGTCCTTTCAAGATTCTTGGCAAAAGAGGCGATCTAGCCTATCAGCTCGAGCTCCCTTCCAACTTTGCAAATGTTCATGATGTCTTCCATGTGTCTCAGCTTCGCAAATGCTTCAAGGCACCTGAGCGCATGATTCCGTTTGAGGAGATTGATCTTCAACAAGACCTTTCCTACCGAGAGCATCCAGTTGCAATTCTCGAAGAAACCGAACGCAAGACTCGCAACAAGTCAATCAAGTTTCTGAAAGTCAAGTGGTCACATCACACAGACCGAGAAGCTACCTGGGAACGAGAAGATCATCTTCGTTCCGAGTACCCTTCCTTTTTCCAGTCCTAGATCTCGGGACGAGATCTTTTTGTAGTAGAGGAGAGTTTGTAATGCCCCGGATGTAATACTTTCCCTTTTGGGTATATAATAAATCTCCGGCTTCATCTATTTCCATTTCGGGTTCTTTGTCTTTCGGTCTTTCGTCGTTTTGTTGTGTGAGTGTGTGGCATTCATTCATATCATGTAGACATGTGCATTGCATTGCATTTGTGTTGTGGGTTGCATCCGGTTCGTGGCGTTCCTTTCCGTTGTCCGTTTCGCGTTCCGGAGCTCCCTCACGTGTCCGTGACGTCCCGTAGGCCTACTTTGTTGTTCGGGCGTTTTTCGTTACCGGTGTGCCGCGAGGTTGTGTTGTGTGTTGTTGTTTTGTTGTGTGCAACTCGCCTCTCAAATCACGTCTCGTTTGGACTCCGTTGACTTTTCCCTCCGTTGTCCGTGTGGGTCCGATGTGCCTCCACTTCGTGTCCCGGAAACATCCCTGCTGCTTTCTTTTATCTCCGTCTAGGCCTTTTATGTCAACCCCCGCGACCGGATCCGTTGGATCACGATCGGAGGGCTCCTAAACACCCCTAGTCTCCAAACCCTAGTCTAAAACTGCTACTTATAGACCCCCCCTAGTCTATTTTGGGCATCCCCTTCTTCTTTCCCCTTCCCCTCTATTTTTTTTTCTTCCTATCTTTCAGATCTCAGATCCCCAAAAAGAAAATTCCTCTGGTTCCCGAGGGAACCAGATCCTTCGTCCAGCCGCCGACCGCATCCTCTCGATCTCATCGCTGGCCAGATCTCGATCTGGTGCGAGTCAACGCAGCCGCGACCGTAGCCGCACGACCGCAGCCGGCGGCCTCATCGCTCGGCTGGGCCCGAGGCTGCACAGCGCCTCCCCGCTTCCTCCGTCGAAGTGGTCCCGCGGGCCTCCGCGCGCGAGCGGGCCGCCGCCCCGCAAGCCGCAAGCCGCCGGGCCAGCCTCCTTCGCCAGCCCCCGAGCGGGCCACCGCACCGAGCAGGCCGCCTCCCCCCGGCCCGCTACCTCCTTCGCCTCCAGCGAGCGCCAGCCGGCCGGGCTGCTCCTCCCCGTGGGCCACCGCAGGCCCAGCGCCACCGCAGGCCGCCAGCTCCCACAAGCCGCGCACGCCGCCGCCTTCTCGCCTCGGTGGGCCACCGCCGCCGGCCCGTACCACCGCTCCCGCGGGCCTGCTCCGCTCCCGGGCCGTGGACTTCCAGATCTGGGCCGCCGTTACTGTTCATCCGGCCGGCCCGCACTGTTCATCAGATCCGGATCTCAGATCTGAGAAGGTTGACCTAATCCCTCTAAGTACCTGTTTTTCCTGATCTGAGATGCAAACTTTGACCTGCTCTAATTTCTTGCCTGTTGCTCCGTTTTGCGCGTGTAGCATGTCCAGATGTTCGTGGAGATGTCCTCTACGTTTTACCTGTTGTAGTCATGCATGTTAGATGTCATCTTGACACTTGTTTTGCTGTTGCAAGAGTGCATCATGTTATAAACTGCTGTTATGTGTTATTTTCATGCCACCTTTGACTTGTGATATCTTTTAGCTCGTTTGTCCAAACGATGCAAATGACATGTCCACGTGTTCGTCTTGCCATGAACTACGTGTTGGGTGTGATAGGTTGCATGGTAGATGTATTGTTTCCTTGTTATCATCGTTGCAAAGTGCCATGTTCATATTGTTGTGTTTTCACTTGTTATGAAATGCCATCTTGTTGAGCTCGTTGCAATCGGTGTGTTCACCACAATGATGCATGCTTGTGTGTTTCGGGATCACCTTCATATGTATTTTGATGAGGTGCTTACCCTTTGCCATGTTTAGTTTCGAGGTGTCTTAAACATGCTCTTTTTGATGCTATGATGATATTGCTGTTTTAGGACTTAGTGAAATTTCACTAAGTCTGAAATCTGTAACGTTCCGATGCCATGTTCGTGTGATGTTGTAGGACCAAGCATGATAGTTTTGGGGTGGATTTTGATTGTTCCTTGAAGTATATATTGTTGTCTTTCCATTCATGTCCTCACATGTCCATTTGAGTGGCTGTAGCATGTTTATATTTTGCTCCAAACTTTCAATAAAATTCTGCTGCCAGAATTTTATTTCAAAGTTCAATATGTCCAAGATCATTGCTATTGATCCGTGACTCCGTTGGGGGTGCACTTTGGACCTAGTTGTTGTACTATATGTCTAGTTTGTGTTCATGTTCTTTGCCATGCTTTTTGGGTGCTGTAGCTTAATTATTTTGAGCTCCAAAGATGCTATGTTGCTGTAATTTGCAGTTTTCGCTCAAATCTTGTTTCGGGCATAACTTTTAGCCCGTAACTCCGATTTCAGCGAATCTTATATCAAACTTGGGTGATTTTCTGTGTAGATTAATAATATCAGCTTGTTATCTTGTTTTGAGGTGTTTTGCTTGAGTGATGTTTTACGTGCTCCATGTGCATCTTTAGTGCATCCATCATGCATTCATGTTTTTCGAGTGCGCATTGCATCGTGTTGATTGGTGCTTGGTGTGTTTGTCTTGTTTAGAGCCCGAAGTTGAGCACGAGGTTTCCAACGAGGTTGAGCACGAGGTTTCCAACGAGTTTGAGCACGAGGACCCTTCTTTCGATCCGAACGTCTTCTCTTCAGGCAAGATGACCGAACCACGATAACATTACTATCTTTGCCTATTGCTAGTATTCTCGATCTATAGTTTTGCCTCGATGCCCATGTTCTTCTTGTCAGCCTCCTACTTGTAACCAATTGCCATGTTTAACCACCCTACCTAAGCAAACCGTTGCTTGGCTAAGTACGCTTCGCTCAGCCCTTCTTATAGCGTTGCTAGTTGCAGGTGAAGTGAAGATGCTTGCTCCATGTTGAAGTTTGGTTGGGTTATATCACACTATATAAATGCTTTAATTGAAATCACCTATAAAATGGCAAGGGTGGAAGGCTAAGCCTTTTGCTTGGTGTTTTGTTCCACTCATGCCGTTAGGATCCGTATAAGCCGGTATTATGTTCCTTGATTTTGCGTTCCTAACACGGTTGGGGTGTATGGGACCCCCTCGATAAACCGCTAAGTGCTAAGTCTTTTCCAGCAAATCCCAACTTTGGTACTATTTGCCTAATAACAAACTAAACATGCATAGGGAGTAATTAACCCTCTTTCTTAATCAACAACCCCGGGCCAGTGCTCCACATGAGTGTTGGTCCGAAACGGGGGTTCTGCGGGGCCACCTCAAGGAAACTCGAGGTTTGGTAAAAACCTGTAGAATCGCCCATCCGGTCGTGGCCTGAGACGAGATACGCGCGGCTACTATCAGGGCGTCGGCACGCCGGGAGGATTTGCTGGATTAGCCTTACCTTAGCTCGGTATATCTTGAGCACGGGATTCCGAGGATACTCGGGTCTTCCCACTTTGGAGTTGCGACTCCGCGGATCGTGGGCTTGTAATGGGTCAAGTTGGAACACCCCTGCAGGGTTTGAACTTTCGAAAGCCGTGCCCGCGGTTATGTGGCAGATGGGAGCTTGTTAATTCCGGTTGTAGATAACTTGACACAATGATACTAATACACTACCAGCGTGTGTTCCGTGACTGTCAATTTCCGAATAGGGATTCGGGAGTTGAACACGGAGGGGTTATGCTTGTGAGTTTGTAGCTAGGATCACTTCGTGATCACTTCTCGCCGATGCCTTCTCTTCTCGCTCTCACTTGCGTAAGCTAGATGCTAGTTGCTGCTGCAGACTTGTTCTTTCTTCAGCCTTTCCCTCACCTAAAGGCTTAAATAGTTCTGTTACCCGGGAACGGGATTGCTGAGTCCTCTGTGGCTCACAGTTACTTCACACACCAGATGCAGGTCCAGCTGTGAGCTATCCCGGTGATGGCACCGAGCTGGATTGGGAGTACGACGAGGAGCGTAGTCGGTACTACGTGCGCTACCCGGACGATCAGTAGTGGAGTCTCTTACTAGGTTTCGATCCGCCTGTGGTTGTTTTATCTGAGTTTGGTATTTTGACATTTGGCTTTTGCCCTTAGAGGGTTGTAGTGCTCTTAATGTTTGATGTTTGAGACTTATACTGTTCTTCTGTGACGTGGCGATTGTAAGCCAACTATTTTCAGTTTACTATCCCTCTTTTACATGAGTTGTGCAAAGATTACCAGACTTGAGATCATTCTAGGATGGACTTATGCCTTTAAGTCGTGCCTCGACACGTAGGAGGTATAACTCCATCCTGGGCATTACACATAGTCTCATACTAGAATGATCTCAAGAATGGTATATTTGCACAACTCGTGTAAAAGAGGGATGAAATTGTAAAAGAGTAGTTGGCTTACACTCGCCACGTCACACAATGCATTACATAAACATCCATCATCCAAATAACATCAGAGTCTGACTACGAACGAAGATCCAAATGAAAGATACCAAAAATAAAGCAACACAAGGTCCCGATCATCCTAGTAAGAGCCCTACTGATCCTCTGGATTAGACACGTAGTATCGCCCACGTTCCTCGTCGAACTCCCAGTACAACTCTGAACCACCAGCTGTGTAGTTCTCAACGGTTCCTGCATCTTGTGTTGTGTAGAATCTGTGAGCCACGGAGGACTCAGCAATCCCGTTCCCGGGTAGCAATACTATCAAAGCCTTGGGTGTGGAACAAGGCTGAAAACAAGGTTGTAGCTGCACTAGCACTAGCTTACGTGTTTAGAGCGAGAAGAGAAAGTGCCAACGATCGCCAAAGTGATCACGAAGTGATCATATCTAAGAACGTCAAACATAACCCCATCGTGTTCACTTCCCGAACCCCTTCTGAAAGCGATTGTCACGGTTACTCACGCTGGTAGTGTATTCTGAACATAGTGTCAAGTTTTCTACAACTGTATATTAACAAATTCCCATCTGCCACATAACTGCAGGCACGGCTTTCGAAAGATCAAAACCTTGCAAGGGTGTCCCAACTTAGCCCATCACAAGCTCACGATCTGCGGAGTCACAACTCCAAGGTGGGAAGACCCGAGTATTCTCGGAATCCCGTGCTCAAGATATTCCGACAAAGGTAAAACTAATCCAGCAAGACCTCCCGACGTACCAACACCCTGATAGTAGCCGCGCGTATCTCGTCTTCGGCCACGACTAGATGGGACAAGCTACAGGTTTTTACCAGCCCTTGAGTTTCCTCGAGGTGGCCCCGCAGCACGCCCAGTTTGGACCAACACTCATGTGGAGCACTGGCCCGGGTTGTTGATTAAGGAAAGGGTTTATAACTCTCTATGCAAGTTTTAGTTATTAGGCAAATGTAACACCAATGTTGGGCCTTGCTGGAAAAGCTTTAGCGCTAAGCAGGTTATCAAGGGGGGCCCCTAAACCCCAACCGTGTTAGGAACGCAAAATCAAGGAACATAACACCGGTTTATACGGTTCCTAGGGTAGCATGAGTGGAACAAAACACCAAGCAAGAGGCTTAGCCTTCCACCCATTATCAAATATACAGATGAATTGGTATAACAGATTATATATTGTGATATCCCAGCAATAACTTCAACATGAAGCAAGAATCTTCAAATCTTCTCCTGCAACTAACAATGCTATAAGAGGGGCTGAGCAAAGCTTACGTAGCCAATCAAAGGTTTGCTAGGTTGGGTGGTTAGAGAGTTTCATGACAACAATAGGAGGCTGACAAACAGACATAGGCATCGAGGCAATAAGCTAAAGAGCGAGACAACTAGCATAGGCAAAGATAGTAATGATATCTGGGTCAGGTCATCTTGCCTGTTGAATCCTCGGAGAGAACGTAACCTTGCTCCTCACACTCAACCTCGGTAGAAACCTCGTACTCCGTATCGTCACCAGGCTGTAACCAAACACAACAATGCAACAACGGAACAAAATCAATCAACATGTAGTGCTCAACCACATGATGCATGCACATGAAGCATATGAACAAGGAAGAAATGATGCATGGCCTAGGGGTCACAAGAATGCATCCACATCATAACCAAACAAGATCACACAAGCATGGAACAAGCAAAAGAACAACTCAACAAGTTTATGTAGTTTATTCTTACAAGCAACCAACACGTCTTTAGGAGTTGGTTAATATGGCAAGTGTTGGGGAACGTAGTAGAATTCAAAAAAATTCTATGCTTTCACCAAGATCCAACTAAGGAGACATCTAGCAACGAGCAAATAAGAGTGCATCTACATACCGTTATGTAGATCGCGAGCGGAAGCTTTCGAAGAAGCATGGATGAAGTAGTCGTACTCTTCGCGTTCTTCGTCACCGATGATCTAGCGCCGAACGGACGGCACCTCCGCGTTCAACACACGTCCGGTACAGCAACGTCACCTCCTTCTTGATCCAGCAAGGGGGGAGGAGAGGTCGTCGGAGATCCAGCAGCACAACGGCGTGGTGGTGGATGCAGTGGAGATTCCTGCAGGGCTTCGCCGGGCGCCCTGCGTTAAG
>LR738715.1:316992923-317036992 GCA_902687465.1 Secale cereale
GCCTCCGTCGGAGTGAGTAGCGACCACATACGGATCATCGTAGTGGCCCGGAAGATAACCTGCAAGAAATGAATATTTGTTGTTCCGTTAAAAACCAAGTCATTCCTGCAGTTCCAAATTGCTCATAATAAAGCACATACTCCTGCACGGATATGTCTCGCTGTTTCTATATCTATCCTATCTAGCCACGTCCCAAATAACGTGTTGATGGTATTCGGAGGAGAAATATTAAAAGCTATGTGGACCGATCGCCACATTTTTTTGCCAAAGGGCAGTCAAGAAAGAGGTTTTTGATGGATTCATCACTATCGCAGAAGTTGCATCTTGTAGATCCTGTCCAGTGACGTTTTGTCAAGTTGTCCTTAGTTAAAATGACTTGCTTATGGATAAACCACATAAACACTTTGATTTTTAAAGGCACTTTAACTTTCCACACATGTTTAGAAAGAGGAATCGTACTAGCATTGATAATATCCAAATACATGGATTTAACCGAAAACTCTCCATTCTTAGTTAGTTTCCAGCGCACCTGATCAGGCTGTTGAGAAAGGTGGACATCCATCAATCTTCTCACAAGATGGAGCCAAGTTTTCCAACGGTTACCCGCTAACGTCCTCCTGAAATGAATATTAAGAGGATTGGACTGTAATATTGTTGCAACATAAACGTCTCTTCGCTGAACAATATTATAAAGAGAAGGATATTGGATTGCAAGGGGCGTCTCCCCTAGCCATGTGTCCTCCCAGAATATTGTGGTAGTACCATTTCCAACTACAAATTTTGTCCTGTTAAAAAAGACTGATTTCACTCTCATCAGTCCTTTCCAGAAAGGCGAATCAGTCGGCCTTACCGTCACCTGAGACAATGTTTTTCATTGAAGATACTTATTGCGTAGAATCTGGGCCCATGTGGCACAGCCACTTACTGAGAAGACATATGTTCTTCACCTCTAAATTTTCAATGCCCAGACCCCTTTGGTCTTTCGGCCTACAAATGATGTCCCATTTAGCGAGTCTGTATTTTCGTTTTAATTCATCGCTCTGCCAGAAGAAGCGTGATCGATAGAAATCTAGCCTTTTCCGTACTCCAACTGGTACCTCAAAAAAGGACAAGAGAAACATGGGCATACTTGTGAAAACCGAATTAATCAGAATTAGTCGGCCTCCGTATCCAGCAGCTTAGTTTTTTTTTCAAATCGATCTTCAATGCACTTCCATTCTTTGTTAGAAAGCTTGCGATGGTGGATTGGTATACCCAAATACGTGAAGGGTAACGACCCCACTTCGCACCCCGAACAATTGTTTGTAAGCTTCTTGTTCCTCTTTCACTCTTCCAAAGCAGAACAATTCACTTTTATGGAAGTTAATCTTTAACCCAGACAATTGTTCGAACAGGCATAACACAAGCTTCATATTTCTCGCTTTAGTCAAATCATGCTCCATGAAGAGGATAGTATCGTCAGTGTACTGCAAGATGGACACTCCACCGTCGACTAAATGCGGTACGAGGCCACCTACTTGGCCGTTATCCTTAGCCCTTCCTATTAGGATTGTCAACATGTCAACCACAATGTTGAACAGAATCGGTGACATCGGGTCTCCTTATCTCAGACCTTTGTGTGTCTGGAAGTAATGACCTATATCATCATTCACTTTGATTTCAACACTCCCTTTTTGCGTGAAAGAATCAACCTGGTTCCTCCAGGACTGATCGAACCCTTTCATACGCAAGGCCTGCTGAAGAAATGGTCATTTCACATTATCATACGTTTTCTCAAAATCCACTTTGAAAACCACTCCATCAAGATTTTTCGTGTGGATTTCATGGAGCGTTTCATGTAAAACCACAACCCCTTCTAGGATATTTCTGTCTGGCATGAAAGCATATTGAGATGGCTGCACTACAGAATGTGCAATCTGCGTAAGCCTATTAGTCTCGACTTTGGTGAAGATTTTAAAGCTGACATTAAGAAGACAGATCGGCCTGAACTGTTCAATCCGCACGGCCTCTATTTTCTTAGGAAGCAAAGTAATCGTTCCGAAGTTCAAGTGAGGCAGCTGCAACTGTCCCAAGAATAGGTCATGGGACATCGGGAGCAAGTCCCCCTTAATGATGTTCCAGCACTTTTTATAGAACTCCGCCGGAAAACCATATGGCCCTGGAGCTTTATTATTCTTCATTTGTGAAATTGCTTCAAACACCTCTTTCTCCGAAAATGGGGCGGCCAGAATATAGTTTTCATCCGTTGTTAGCTGAGGAACATCCTCAACCCTGGACTCGTCTAAGGACACGAAATTATCCTCAGGAGGCCCAAACAGCTGCTTATAGTAAGTGGTGATGTATACTTTTAGGTTCTCGTGTCCTACAATCATCCCCTCATCCTGCTCAAGCTGAAAGATTATCTTCTTGCGATGCTTGCCATTCGCAATCATATGGAAAAAATGTGTGTTATCATCCCCTTGGACGATTGTGCGAACTTTAGCTTGCAGTGCCCACTTCAATTCCTCCTCTCGAAGCAGTTCTTTCAGTCTCATTTCCGCCTCCACTTTAGTTTCCAGCTCCCTGGAGTCTAGAATGGAGGACTCGGCTTTTAAATCTAGGGATTGAATAAGTAAAAGGAGCCTTTCCATTTCAATCTATATGTCCCACTCAAGTGTCTGGCCCACCCACGTAAGAACTGTCTTAGGTGCCTAATCTTATTCTGCCATCTTTCAATATTCGATCTCCCTCCTGAATCTTTAGCCCATTCTCTTGCTATCAGATCCAGGAACCCTGTTCTTTCAAACCACGCTAATTCGAAATAAAATGTATTCTTGTTTCCCCCCATGTGTTGCCTCTCCCGAGTCAACCAGCAATGGGGTCGGATATGGAACGCGATAACGCATGTACCGTCACCATGGGAAACTTCTGCTCCCATTCGACGCTAGCGAGAACACAATCCAGTTTCTCAAACGTCAGGGTTGGTAACGTATTGGCCCAAGTGAATTTTCTACCGGAAAGCTCGATCTCTTTAAGATCCAAGCTTTCAATGATTGCACTGAACATAAACGACCATCTGCCGTCAAAGTTATCATTTTTCTTTTCCTCCCGTGTGCGGATAATATTAAAATCACCCCCAACCTGGATCGGGAGTTGCTAGCTACCGCAAATATGGACTAGATCCGCCAAAAAGTCTGGTTTGAGTTTAGGCTGCGCGGCACCATACACCGCCACCAATGCCCAATTAAACCCATCGGCCTTCGATCTGACCCGAAACTTGACCGCAAAATCTCCCATGACCACATTTCGAACTTCCAATGAATCACATTTGACCTCAAGTAAGATCCCACCGGATCTTCCTCTTGGAGGTAGACAATGTCAATCGAAATCAACACCTCCCGAAAAAGTACTAAGAAACTGGGGGGTAAAATTATCTCTTCCAGTTTCAGAGAGGGCGATAAAATCCAATTTGTGTTCAATAGAAGCATCCGCTAGAAACCTTCTTTTAGCCAAGTCCTTAAGACCTCTGCTATTCCAAAAGATTTCTTTCATAGTTCATCATGAAATTTTTTGGTGGTCCGAATCCTAGCACTTCTATGCACAGCCGAGGCTGGATACATTTTGGTTACGAGTTAGCATGGGCCCTTGTTTGTCTTGGTTTAGGTTGCTCCGTCGGCCGCTGTCTTGCGCGTGTGTGTATACAAGAAGGAAATGCGTACTTTGCCGCACCGATTTTCTTTCATGAAAGGCAAAAAGGAAAATTAGATATGCGATCAGACATGTTCATGTACCTGCTCTGAATAATTCACTCGACTAACATTAAATTAAAATACATGAGAAATCATCCCACAAAAACAGAAGCATCGAAACTGTGCAATCTGTAACTTCTGCATTTTTTTTAGATCATAACTTCTGCGTGTTTTTTTAGATCATAACTTCTGCATAATTATGGAATCCATCAGGGAAAGAAGTAAGGAATAAGCACAATAATATATTTTTGAGTTAAAATGCATTACCTTAAAACAGTAGACGCTAACGTTTCCGATTGGACAGATCCAATTAAATAAGAAAATAAGGGACCAAATCTAAGGAAGCACAAATATATATGGTGCCAGATTAACATCCCTACCAACAAAAACAAATTTAAATCCCTTAAGAGTTGAGACGTGGTGCTCCATCTCTCTAAATACTTGCCCCCAGCCGGCTTGCTCCACTGCCCAACATGCTACAGCTTCACTACGACTTGACAGTCCGTTTCAAGCACCACCGGCTGGAAGCCCTTCTCGACAGCTAGCATCAGGCCATCTCTACATATAGAGTTTCTACAGTTTTTGGATCAGCAATACTTTCATACTGTACTCCCTCCGTAAACTAATATAAGAGCATTTAGATCACTACTTTAGTAATCTAAACGCTCTTACATTACTTTACAGAGGAAGTACTTCCCACGGTAAGCCATCAGGAGTTGATCTTTAGCGTTCTGGTCTACTGTACATGATCCGACACACCAACCCTGAGACTGGATGGCACCGTCTATATTGATATTAACTCATGACTCATCAGACCGTTTCCATCTTGCTGTCCCCAGAGTAGTGATCACTGGCTCCTTCACTAATTCAATCGATCGCCTTGGTTGGTACTGCACTTCACCATGATAATAGTTATTGCTACTCCTCGAAATGCAGCACATAACCGAGAGTGCAATAGCATCAAGTTCTTGGGTTTAAATCTGGCATATTAATTCCAAAGAACTTATATGCAGCACATCATAAGAGTTTAGCATGCTCACACTTCAATAACGCATCATATAGGACTGATGGCCACATAGAGGGCAGAATCTTGACTCCTGAAGGAGCAATTCTGTTCACAGCCTATCGTTTTATCTTCCACTGCAATGATTCACTGGAGGCAGAACTACATGTGTTAATGCAAGGTATGGCACTAGCTATTCAACATTCGGACCTCCCGGTGGTTGTGCAGCCGGATACCTCCGAAGCTCTATCCAGCCTGTCAAATAATGCTCTTTGTAGATCAGCTTATGGCCACCTTGTGTTGGAAATCAAGGATTTGTTAGGTACTAGGGAGTTTTTTCCTACGAAGATTAACCGTTCTCATAATAGAGTTGCCGATCGACTGGCCCATTATAGCCGCACGGAACGAACTACTGATGTGTGGCTGGGCTCAGTACCACCGTGTATTGAGGATTTGTGGCCTCAAGACTGTAACTCTATAATCTTGCAATAAAACTCCCTTTACCCCCGCAAAAAAAATCTTGACTCCTGAATGTGCCTTCTCCTCAACTCGCCAAAGCAGGGGAAAATATTGTTTACTGCGCGCCATCAAAAGACGCGAATTTTGGGCATTACTTGTAGACTCCCCAAGGCCTTCCACAAATCTGTTGAACCATCTGAACTGCCTGCAGTTCAGATATACCTACTGAATGTAGACTCCCCAAGGTTGTCCATACTGAAAATAAATCTGACTTCTCCCTGGCCACCAAACACCACCATGAGAAGACTACTCGCATGAGAAGCATCAAGTCTCCGTTTCAAAAAAAAAAAAAGAAGCATCAAGTCTTCCATGGGACATGCATGCTGTTGATTTTTTTTATTATCTTAGCAGTCTCTTTAAAGAAAAACTTAGTCAATTTGGTGCTATCTACTCCAGGGGCATCATCATCCTACCATACTTGGCTTGCCTAGTTCCCAAAGAAGAATTGTATATCAACCAAAAAAAAGGAATTGTGCATTCATATTTTCATTATATTCAGGAGGTGCCATATCAGTAGAGTAGGAGTCTAGCAAGAATAGTGCACAATACAAATCTCCAATGAGATTTTCGCTCTTATGCAGTATAAAATCAACGTTTCTGTTTTGTAACTGTTGTTAATTTATGACATACCAGCAATCCAAGTTATATGCATCAATACACCTACTCACGATTTTCCACTAAGATGAACTAACCCGACGACCTTTTAAGGTGCACAAGCGTCACGCCGCCAGCGGAAAGCGCTAGCACCACTTCTGGCAGACGGTCCTCTCCGCGCCCTCTTTCATCCTCACGGGCGCGCCTGTGGTGCGCCGCTTGAGCGGAAGCTTGGTGGTGCCAGGTAGGACGCGCCCCATTCACTGTCCTATTTAAAGTAGTGTGTTTTGTGTACATGTAATGTTGCTATGAAAAAACTGACATTTATAATAGAAGAAACCAGCGGAAATGCAACACATATGGATCTCTATATATTTATTGATGTATCATGTCAAAGAAACTGAAATTCCATGTCAGGTTAATAGCATCGACAGGAGCATATCTTGTTGTTTGGCAAAAAAAGATGTATCAATATAAATTGTGCGCGTGTCCACCCCGGTAGCAGCGAGCCCTTGACGCCTCCAACCATGCGGCCAACAATGAGAGGAGGACACTCGCCTCATCCGTTATGCGCTACATCACCCGGTGCACGTCGCCGATGAGTCGCCACATCCTTGCCAGCCTATTCATACAAGACAGCAATGAGAAACATCAATCAAACACATGCGGCAGCTGTGTTCTTGGGGATATCGATCAAGCACACTATAATAGAAACACATACATTTGGATGAGCTCCGCGAGATGTGGGCTCACCGTGGATGGCGACAACCCTCTGAGACAGGGCGTTGACGGAGGCGAGGGAGATGTTGGGCTTGATCCGGTGGTCACTGATGGCAGCTTTGGTCCTCTTGATGGGGAACGACTACGCACCATTGGCGCCCTGGCTACTCAGCTGTGCACACTTCTTCTCGTACGACAGCCGGACACGCTTCTGCCTGCAAATGCATCCCATTTCGTATTTTTGGCTTGACTGGTTCTATAAACTTCTAATGTTTATACAAATTCTTGGAGAAGCGAGTGGTACCCTGACTTCAAGGCTCTCCTTGTGGCTCTGGAAGAGCAGGAATGGCTCCGGCAAAGCTTCACAGGCGCCAACTTGCGTGTCGCCTTGGTTCCTCTCGGAGCAGTTGGTTGGACTGTCTATGTACATGATAGCAATGATCAATGCTACAGTCTACATTCTACTCATATTCCATGAATCTGTTTTCTCAAATCAGTTATCAAAAGCATTAATCCTTAATTTTAGGCCACCTCATTTTGTTTCAGAGCTTCCATATGAAAGAGACAACAATTAGGAACAAAAGGAAATACTTGTAAAAAATAGAAAACCCGCTTCATGTTCTTCTTTGTTGCAAGGACTTTCTTCAGAAAACATCAATCCATCAAGGGTTCCATTCCCAATCCAAGTTTTTTGCTTCTGAAAACAGTTGGCATTCCTATGTAAATCTGAGAAAACACAACTGACCTCAAGTGTGATATATATGCATACATTAAACCCGATCCATCCATGGAAACACCCACTTCTTTGTTACAGTGGGTATATATGAATCTGTAAAATGTACAGCTGCTTGGACTTCTAAACACCAGCTACCAAGAATGGTAGAATTTTCAGTAAAAAGGGTTCATCTAGAGGAAGCAAAAAAAATCAGAAAGAACATATAGAGGATGTAAAGCATCAGGATGCAACTAAGGCGGCAAGGTGCGCTATTAATTAGACTACCATACTTGTTGGTTTTTGGTGTTGTGGGTATGGCATGTGCATAGCAGTATTATTAAACTTATTTTAGCAAGAAAACAGGAAGTACAGATGAGTCACAGGTCCATGTTGCTGGTCCATGGCGCCTCTTGAGGTGTTATTGTGCGCACTAATGAAATTTCAGTAGTTGTTAACGAGTTGAAATTGCAGACAAGTGACAATGGTTAAAAATATAACACAACTTTATAGATAATAACAAAAATAGCACTCATCAAACATTTTTTGGTCTCTTTTAAATCACATTCATACACCTCTTAAGAGACCAACACATTATTCATTGCCGAACCAGAAAGTGTCATTCATGTAGTGTCAATCATGTACATCAGGAAAAAACATTCATAACTAAGATAGCACTCACATTAAGATCAGTCAACTGATATGAACCTAAAGACACAGGGTACGAATTTGGTGGCAGCCAAGCCACTTTCCTGAACAAGAAAAGCAACATACATTATCATCACATCAAGCTGATTTATTAACTCCAGAATTAGACATACCTAGCAACAAGCAACACGGAGCGCACCATCAATTCATTTATAGCAGTTTGTGCATCCTATGAATAAATTACAAACGAAGATGATAAATAGCAGTTCAAATAAACTCACACTTAGTTATGAGTCCAAACTAATGTTTTGAGCTGCCATGGTAACACTACCTGCTGATTCCTAAAAGAAACAAAACTAAACCCTCTGGATCCTCCGGTCTTCTGATCCCACATAATTCTAGCAACTCTGCATAAGTTACCTAGCCAAAGTGGTAAGGCAAAATATATTGTACAAATAGGATGGTACGGTGCCTGGTAGGTTGGCCCCCTTTTCAGGTCCCTTTTTCAATCTAAGTTAACACAGGCCAATGGATAGCTATGTAATATCAGTGGAAGAAGTTTGTTGCTGCTCCTTAAAAAAGATAGATACAACAACAGAAGTAGAGTGCACATTCATGAAATACATCTCACGCAGGGACAAATACAGGAGCATAATTGTAGAATGAAATAAATGGAGATAAGAGAAAGACTACAAAAAATGTAGGTACAACAATAAGTTGCACACTGAGATCTACTCCTACAAAAAATGACAGCCAACGATACCATATGAAAAAATAGCACGAATAACTCCTTGGAAGCTCTAACTGAGCAATACGATTTGCATGACTGAGATCCCCTTACACTCCTTTTACTTTTGGTGGTACTAACTTCCTGGTTTGCTTCTAACATTTCAGCCACTGAAATATGATTCGGCACATTTTCACCATCTTTTACTTCATCAGTGGTAGCTCTATCACATTACATAGAGATGAGATGTTAATGAAAACCATCTATATGTCAAGAAAGCAAGCAAACAACATTTAGTACAATCAGGCACACCTTAGATACTTTGATATATCGACTAATAATCAAGAATGTCTGACAAACTTTGTGCTTCACTGTAAATATCATGCCTCTGCTCCTCCAAATGGTTGTCGTCACCAACCTGATCTGCCAAATAAGAATGCCTGATATAAATTTATGGGTAAGGACATAATATAACATCTATGAGAAATAAATCTCTATAAATAAATAATTTATGCCACAAATAGTCAGCAGATCACAATCTAAACATGCTTTAACTTTACCTAGTAATAAAGGGGTGATCGCTTCTGGCCGTAAGTCGTAATATGATTCTGATTGTATGTATGCACTAAACATTTCTCTAAAATTCCTTAAAACGATCTTTTGTTCACAGGCTTGGGCTACGTCCAAAAGTTTTACACGTGACTCACTTGGGCCTCAGCCCATCGATGGACCTAGCTGTGGTAGACAGCTCGGCTGAAGCTGCGGCCCAAACAACAGATGCAGTCCGGCAGGGGACGCAAAAATAATGTGCTTGCATGGGGGATCGAGCTCCCAACGTGAAGTCAACTGTCAAAGGAAGTGTACAACTGAGCTAGCCAACTTAAAAATTACTCCCCCCGTCTGAAAATACTTGTCGGAGAAATGGATAAAAATGGATGTATCTAGAACTAATATACGTCTAGGTACATCCATTTCTCTGACAAGTATTTCCGGACGGAGGGAGTATGTACTTACGAGCAATGGTTTGTTCAAACATAGTACCACCTCCCAACTTTACATCTAGACCCATCAATTTAAATACAATGACAACTTGAAATCTGCAAGCCACCTGAAAGATCAATAGGCAGAGGGAACAAACACAATATACACATCCAGTGACAGTCCAGTTACGAAGTATGAACAGTATACACATCCAGTGACAATCCAGTTTTATGCCTCAAAAACCTAATTCACATTTCAGAAGAGTTTGACCAAATAGATACATACCTTCATACAGCGAGACTGCTAGTCGAATTAGACCACCACTTCATATTAGGTGTATTCTGCTACCCTTGTCAATTTCTTCCCACCAAGTAAATCGTCGAATTTACAATTACCACCTTTTGGAGTAATAAGCATCCCACAAAAAGGTAGAAAACAGGAGCTAGTGCGATTGGGGAAACTGAATCTGTGTTGACTTAAAATATCAATAAGACATATAGGCAACAAATCGAACAGCTTGCTTCTTACTACCTCAATTTTGTCCATGGAACAGATGCTTTTCTGCTCGTCGAACAGCATGTTCTCCACAGAAACCTTGCTGACTTTGACGTAATCAGAGAGCAGCATCCTGTAGATGGCCTTGGTGGCGTGGGTCATGATTCATGAAAAACCGGCCCTTGAACATGGTCTGCAAAGCAGAGCAGAGCAAATTCAAAAATCAGTCAATCAGCATAACACGAGTGTCGCCGCACTTGCAATGAAAATCAGAAAGCAGCCGAGGATTTGCTTACCTTGGCCATGAAGTAGGGCAGCGAGGCCGCGTGGTCCAAGTGAAAACTGCAATACAAATCCAAGGCAGAATGAGCAGGATGGACATGGGGAGAAAAAAGGTGGGGATCAAGAGAGAGGGAGAGAGAGAGAGAGAGAGAGGGCGAGATTTGTTGCTTACAGCGTGATGAGGAGGACGTTGACGGCGTCGGGGTCGATCTCATCGCAGCCATGCTGGAGTAGGCCGGGTGGATGCCGCAGTCGAACTGGAGCAAGCACGAGCAAGGAGTGGGTCAGATTCCCCGTACAAGCCGGAGCAACCCTATGATTTGTTCTGCAAGCAGTGAATGAAGTTTGTTTCTAAAACCAAAAAAGTATTTATGATCTTAAAAATATAACCAGTAAATCATGGGGTGAATATTTTCTCTATTCAGAAGGTATACAAATTATGGTACTTTTGTTGCACTACCCATTAAAGTCGCAGCTCACGTTAAGCATCTATCACAGTTATAGCAGTATCATGGTTACCAATTTTGAGCTATTTCCAAAGAGGATACAACAATAAGAAGCCAAAAGTGTGAACCATTAATTTTTCAGCATGTACACCATGAGCTTTCAGCATTATAGCAGTGCAGAGATATGAATCTTCTCAGGCTGAGGTGCATCAATATTTATATGGCTCCTATCCAGCACTCATGGTGCCAAGATAGAAATACAACTATAAGGTACACTGATTTGAGTGCCCATCAGTGGAAAGGGATACGATGTGTTGTGTCTTAGTGATTATATATTTGTAATGCCAATCTTTGATCTCTAGCAGAACATATATCAGCTTTATCCTCGGGATAACTAAACAAAGTACAATGGTTACCCAATTAAATCCCTTCATATGTAAACACCGAACAGAAAATTCTCAGGTAGCTCCAACTTGCCAAACCAACCTGAAAGAACTATGGTTTATGCACCTAAGTGATGATGATATTGCCGTGTAAGAGCATAATGGTCATACTATACTTGTTGCCAACTGCAACTATCATGAGTTTGGCACTCACCTCATAGATATGGTCATGAGTCAGTCTTTCGAGTAAGGCCATAGTGTAGAAACCACACTTCCATGGTACCGGTACCTTTCATTTCTTTTATCATCATCCTGCAAATGGTAACAATTAAAGAGTGAAGGCCAAAATATTTAACACTACTTATGGGAAATAAAATTATAACAAATGACTCAATTGGAGTTGCAAAGATAATCCAGAGCTTTGCATATCTAATCTTTGCAACAAAACCAACTACAGTAGCACTGCATATTATGCAAAACAAGCAGGAGTAACACACTTCTCTACAGAATTCTTACAAGCAGGCATATAATTGAGAGAATCAGAATTGAACGGCCAGGTCCCGTCAACCGCTAAGTTTCTGGCGCCGTTGACACCTACTTGTCGACCCTCGGAGTCTCACGGGATTCGATCCTTGGTATCTTTGCCAAGGGAAATTTGCCGCTACGCTACATCTCAACCTTCCACTTGGGGTAACCAACGAGGGGCGAGAAGCCATCAAGCAAGTTTTTGGCGCCGTTGCCGGGGACTCCACTCTTCAAGATAGGGGAGTTGCACGCTATCTTTTATCTTTGCTTTTTAGTCTTGTTAGTTTACCTTTCAGTTTTGCTTTAGTGTCCCTTACCAAAAATCACAAAAATAGTTATCTTGCTTTTAGTTGGCATTATGTCTGGTCCTTTTGCCTTTGGTGAGGCAGAAGTGCTCACCTTTAAACAAAGAGGTGGTGAAAGTCTAAAAGATGCTTGGTATAGAATTAATGATTCTCAAAAAAGAGCCACCAAGAAGCAATCTACTACTATCCTGCTTAGAAATTTTTATGTTGGAATTACTTCTTGGAATAGGTTTATTCTAGATTCTGCTATCAATGGAAATTTCCTAGAAGCCCCAGTTTGGGAATCTCTTAGTATTATGGAAAATCTTGTTGGAAATCCCCCTGTTTTTAGCATTCAAGAGGACATTACCCTAGCTCACATTATGAAAAAACTTGAAAAGATAGAGCTAGAGATGCCAAGCATTAATAAGATAAATGAGTTGGACCGTAAGATCCAAGGGAATTTGAATAGGCTTGATAGCTCCATGCATAAAATTCTCAAAACTTTGGAGACCATCAAATCCCATGACTTGGATTCTTCTAGGATAGACAAGATTGAGGAAATCTTTGACACTTTAGGAACTACTTTCTCCTCAATCAAAGCCAAAAAGGTAGAAACTCCGGCAAAGAAGGAACCTAAGTTCGTTTACGTTCCAAAGGCTCCTCGTTCCAAAAGTAATCCATCTATTGCCAAAGGGGTTGAAACTGTGAAGACTTTGGAAGAAATACCTCTCTTTGATAAATTTATAAATGAATCTCCCATTGACTTTCCACCTTTTGGTTTTCTCCCTAGAAGTATCTTTATTAAGCCTTTATTTGAAAGTCCTCTTAAGACTAGTTGTACTATTGAAGAGCTTTTTGATGATCTTGATGATGGTTCAATTGATACAACTTGATCTTTTTTGCATCATGCCTAGCTTAAAGGCATAAAAGAAAGCACTTTTGGGAGGCAGCCCACAACGAATTAGGTCTTATTTTGCTTTTGTTGTGTCTTGATGTTTGTTACTACAGTAGCATCATCATTATATCTTTTCTTTTCAGCTTTGTGCCAAGTTTAGCCTCCGATTGCAAGAAAGTTCAAAAGTTGTGACGTGCTGTCCAGAAAACAGATTCTGTCCTTGGACAGAAAATTCGAATAAAATCACCAGATCATCTTTTTGATCTGAATTTGTATGACAGCATGCTCTATACAATTGGCTTTCGAGCGTCTGTTCTGAGTTTTTTGATTTGAGTTGCAGAAGTGCTTTGAAAAAATTATTTACTACCTGCTGGTCTGTTTTTCACAGATTCTGTCCTGTTTTGCCTTTTCTTCGTTTTGCAAACCTTGAGCTTGCTTTTTCTTTGCAAAAACCTTTTGGAAATCTTGAGAAACAGTAGCTCTTCAAGATTATCTTTATTTCCAGTAGGGAAAATTTATTTTATTGTGGGTACTAACCTCGCTAATCAGATTATGATGAGTTATGTATGAAGGGAGTTTTCAAGTGTGCGAGGGAAGATGATAAAAGAAGATTCAGGAGGTTCAAACGCTCAAGCTTGGGGATGCCCTCGTGCACCCCCAAGAAATATTCAAGAAGACTCAAGCGTCTAAGGTTGGGGATGCCCCCATGCATCCCCTTCTCCATCAACAATTATCAGTTCGTCTTTCGTTCCACTATATTTTTTCACTTCATGCGTTATGTGCTATGCTTGGAGCGTCTTCCTCTTAGTTTCTTTTTTTAGTTTTCTTTAGCTTTGCTTGCTGTTCATAACAAGTTAGAACCCATCTTTCTTTGTGTGGGAGAGAAACACGCTCCACTTCAACCTAGAACACAACATAGGATTTTCATGCTTATCTTTGTTGTGTGTGTTCTTTGTCTTTCCATAGCTGCTGTCATGTTTAGCTCTTAGTTTTCATGCTTTTCTTTTTAAAGAGCTTTTGTTTAGTTGGTTGCTGAACTCTCTTGAGTTTTCATGTTTATCTTGTTAAGAGAGTTTGCCTGTTGCACTGAGTTTTGTGTCTTAACTTAAAGTAGGTAATTGAGGTTGCTATTTAATTTTAGTAGTAGCTTGCAATAGTTTTGAGGTATTGCCATGAGTAATGTCTGAACGTTTGGTGTCAAGAGCTTTAGCCTATTAGTGATAGATGTCGTATTTTGGGCAATCCGTGTTTATTTTCGAAAACCTACAAAATAGTTGAGAACTTTAGCTACTAGATGGATCACTAATCTTTGGAGGGATCGAATATTAGAGTACACTCACGTACCATGAGTCGAGGATGCGCAAGGATAACCAAACCCCCATACACTCCTCCTTGGGGTACTTGTCTCTTTGTGAACCTCCTAATTAGATTGAGAGTTACCGATAATAAGTGCATGAGTTCTTCGGACTAATGTGAGTATTCGAAAGTTGACACTTCCACCTAGCCATATTTTTCTAGCCTCTTCGGTACCGTGCATTGCCCTTTCTCACCTCGAGAGTTGGCGCATACTTCGCCGATGCATCTAAATCCTTGGCACGATACGCGTTGTCTCATAAGCCTCATTATATCCTTCCTCAAAACAGCCACCATACCTACCTATCAAGGCATTTCCATAGCCTTTCCGAGATACATTGTCATGCAACATCCATCTTCTCATGACTTGATCTTCATGTCATACATGTTTTTGCTTGATCGATGAGCCGCATGCTAGTTGGGCCTTGCCTTAATCATTTCTACATGACGCGCTAGTATCATTGCATATCCTGCTACACCGGCAGAGGCATACATTTGCATACATCATGATAGTTTCATTTTCTTTATGATGAGTACTTTTCTAAAGTGTGAAAGATCTTCTATACTTCTTGTAATACATAGAGTGTTGCCCCTAAAGTGAGGAAAAGATCCCAAAGAGGACAAAATCAAAAGATCCCAAAGAGGACAAATGAGAGTTAAATAGAAAGAGCCATTGAGGCCACAAAAAAATAAAAAAAAGAGAAAAAAAGAGAAAAATAAATAAAAAGAGAGAAGGGGGCACACTACTATTCCTTTTGAGAGATCCACACTCGTACTTCATCTTATACCTTGTACTCCATAGAGATTATCATTCATGCATATAGCTATGTGGGGACCTTCACACTATAGAACTTGGCTTGTATATTCCAATGATGAGCCTCCTCAAAAGAGCTCTAGGTCTTCTTGAGCGAGCAAGTTGGATGCACCCCCACTAGTTCCATTGGAGAGCTTACCTTAGCTCATATGTGCATCCGTTGCATGGCAATCTCCTCACATCATATCTATCATTTGGCTTTCTCTCGCCTATGATTGTCCTCATTGATGTGAGCCTTTCACACCTTTTTTGTCTCCCCCCTTCATCATTTTTCTCTCTTTGCCATCCTAAGTGTCAACTTTCTTGCTTACGCTCATCCATTGCATGAGTGCTCAAAATATCGAAAGGGAGTGGATCATTTTGACTTGTACCTGGCTAGTGGTCTGGGGATGAGTCAAGATAAGATTCCAAAGAAGACCAAGTGTGAAACTTTAGTAGATTAAGTTCTCAACAATACAAAAACTATGTTTTACTCTCTCGTATATCCCTATCTCCTTTCTTGCACGCAAACACCATTTGGAGACATTCGAGTCACGGACAGCGAGAGCTCTTGCACCTTTATGTTCTTATGTTGCTTGTTACAATGCTAATATAGACTCTTGCTTGTTATGACTTGAATTGAATTACATGCCTTGATTGCTTTACTTAAAAAGTTCTTATATGGTTGGTAGCATGTCACCACAGAAATTATGCTTGTTATCATTTACCTACTCGAGGACGAGCAGGAATTAAGCTTGGGGATGTTGATACGTCCAAAACGTATCTATAATTTCTGCTTGCTCCATGCTTCTTTTGTGTGATATTGCTATATATTGATGCACTTCTATACACTTTTGATCATATTTGGACTAACCTATTAACTCAGTGCACCACAGTGCCAGTTCCTGTTTTCTGCTGTTTTTCTATTTCAGGTTTCCCCCATATTAAAAGTGCTCCAAAAATTCCAGGAAAAATATAGGAAAAATCAGCGTACAGGAAGCTTCGCGAAAAACCAAAGATGGGCCAGAGGGGAGCCAGGGGAGGCCCAGGCAGCCACCTGGCGCGGCCCCATCCCTGGCCGCGCCAGGGGGGCGCCTGGGGCCCCTGCTCCGCCTTTGGCTGCCCCCCTTCGCCTATATATCCCTCTCGTCCCGAAACCCTCGAGGACAGAACCCTTTTTCGCGATCTCGCCTCTGTTCCGCCGCCGCAGCGCTTCCAAGATCGGGAGCATCAGGAGAACTCTTCCCGGCACCCTGTCGGAGGGGAGAACCACCACCGGGAGCTTCTCCACCACCATGGACGCTTCCCGGATGAGTCGTGAGTAGTCCACCTTGGACCATGGGTCCATGATCAGTAGCTTTGTGATGTTCTCCTTCCCTCTTTGCTCTTCATGGTTTTGACCTCGTGAGCTGCCCTACATGATCGAGGCACATATGTAATCTTTCTGCTGTTGCTTTGCTGAGTTTGCTGGGATCTGATGGATTATGAGACTATGTTCAGATTGTGTTTGAGTAATATATTTGACTCACCTCTTGTATATCTTTGTTCTTGAGTAATTCTTGCATGTTCTCCGTTGCTGTTTATTGCTTTGGCCAAGTAGTAGGTAGTAACTCCAAGAGGGAGCGTTATGCTTGATTGTGGGTTCATGCCCCCTGATGACTAGCTTGAGTGACAGAAACATGAGTCTAGGGGATGTGTTGTTGCCACAAGGGAGAAAACAACGGTGCTTGAACTTGCGGGTGCAAGGATTGTTTACTTTACGCAAAGTTCTTTTAATGCAGTTGCCTGTTGCTTTGAGTTTACACTTTGGGTGGGATTCACAACTTAATACCAGCGAGATGTTCTGGATAGATATCTCAAGGTGGATGATTAGTAGTAGATGCAGATGGATTTCGGTCTACTTGCCTTGGCGTACCGCCCATGCTTTTGAGCCTCTACCTTTCTTTGCAGCATAGTTAGCATTGGTTTGTGCACATAATCCTGTCAATTGCCCAGCTGTAATTTGTTTACCTCGCTTTGCTGTTTTATCTTCTTTTGGGAGAGAGACATCACTAGTGAACATCAAGGGACCCCGGTCCATATTACCACCGCTGATCACACCTTCTATTTACTTTCTATTTTTATTTCCTGGTTGCAGTCATAGCTATCATTATTATCTCTTGTGTTTGATCCTTTGTAAACAACAAGGCCGGAGAGATTGACAACCTCTCTGTACTCGTTGGGAGCAAAGTTATCTGTATCTGTGTGCAGGTCCCGTCAACCGCTAAGTTTCTGGCGCCGTTGACACCTACTTGTCGACCCTCGGAGTCTCACGGGATTCGATCCTTGGTATCTTTGCCAAGGGAAATTTGCCGCTACGCTACATCTCAACCTTCCACTTGGGGTAACCAACGAGGGGCGAGAAGCCATCAGCCTCCGCGGCGCCATGCCGCCGATCTTCGCCGCCATCAATGAGTGAGATGAAGTACCGCTCCACCACGGCATGTACAAGGTGAGGAAGGGCGAGGTCCCCATCGGAGACACGGCCGGAAGAGAAGCACCGCAGCCCCGAGACACTGCTTGGAGTTGCGACGTAGTAGATCAGGCGGGCCGCCACCAGGAACCAGACAAGCACGCCATGCACACCCAGCATCCCCATGCCCAAGTCGGCGCCTTCAAGAAGGTGACGACGTTGTGGCGCCGCCGCCGCTTAGCCACCGGGGCTAGGGTTTTCACCCAGGCGCAGTGGAAGGGAGAGGCGGGGGAGGTTTAGCCTCGGCACCGCCACCAAGGAGGGAATGGCGTCTCGGACGCCATCGACGCCGTGACCGCCACCGACGGCCAAGGGTTTCCCCCGGCCAAGCACCCTGCCTCCAGTCCTATGTTTGCTTCTGTGTTGGGTGCTTCTCAATTTTGGAAAGATCTCGTTAAAGTGCGTTCGGAGTTCAAATCCCTCGTTAAATTCGTTGTTGGCAATGACATATCTACTCATTTTGGCTTGATTGGTGGTGATGTACGGCCCCCCTTGCGGTCTCCTTTCCGGTTCTTTTTTCCTACTGCCCGGACCCGGAGATGTCTATCTCTGAGCTCTCAGCGAATAATTGGGACCTGGCTCTTCGTCGATCTCTTTCTCCCGTAGAGTTGGCTGATTGCAGCGTCTTGTTGCCTTCATCCCCGAGCTTTCAGAGGAGGAGGACTCGGTGATTTGGCCCTATAATGCTTCAGGGCGCTTTTTGGTTAAGTCGCTTTACGCTAAGCTCATTTTTGGTACCCCTACGTCTAAATTCAAGATGGTTTGGCGGGAGCGTATCCCTCCCAAGACCACGACATAGACCAGCTGTTGGACACGTTTTTTGGCCTCAGATGGTCTACATTTGGCTTAGACTACGGGATACACCCGCCACTAGAGATGCTCTAAGAGTGTTTAGATCACTAGTGATCTAAACACTCTTATATTTCTTTACGGAGGGGGTACTTAAAGATAAGAGAAACACCATACAAAGCATCAAGTACATGGCCGGCGACCGCCATCACCGATTTTGACAAATCATTGCGTCTCGGACCACACCATCATGCCTGCCACGAGGATAACAAAAAGGAGAAGAACTCATTCAGATGAATAATTGCTCAAATTGTGGCCCGTGGAGGATGAATTTCACTAACTTTCTCAACTCCTTCGTCCCACGTGTATGCCGGACTCGGTGAGGCTCTATCAAATTATTTTTGCATATCATCTACTCTAGGCCCTAGCTATGGACATGATCTAATAGACGCGGAGCATCCTATCGACATCACCCTTGACTCGCAGCCAAGGCCAAATGGACCAGCTACAAGATCTCGAGCACCAGTTATGCAGACCATCCCATGGACATCACCATGAACCCTTTATCAATCCCACAACTCCTAGTGGACCAAATACAAGATCTCACGCACGTGCCGTTGAACCAAGGTGACTTCACTCCTCTTTGAGGTTCTTATGTTTTTCGATGAGTCTTGGTTACTACCTCAAAATGGAACTCTATGTGTGCTTTAGGTACATTGGATTTGATGATAAAGAAGCATGGAGGAAGGGCCCCACCTTGGATTAGGGAGTTGGAGGAGAAGAAGGGGACGAGGAGATGTCGGAATTCACAAAGAAGAAGGTTTGTGAAGACCCTAGAATTTCTAGGCTCCACCCCCAAAACTTGTGGACCAATGCGCCGCCTGACCATGCAAACTCTCTGAACACCCTAGAACCTCCCCGAAACCCCCCACCTCCCAAACTTTCGGCCAGCCTCGGAACTTCTGGATCTGACGACTCCAGCGCGTGCAAACTCTCAGGATAACCTGAAACCACCCCGAAACCATCCCTAGAACATATGCCCCCGGAACCTTCAAGCAATCCCAGAACTTTGGGCCTGCCTGCGCATAGTGAGAGGGGCACGGGCCCATGTAACTTTCCCCACTCACCTATCCTTTGGTGGCTAGACTATATAAGCCATACTCCGCTCTAGATCTAGGGTTAGCGAAGTTTAGACTATTTTTGGGAGGGCTTTGCTCATCTACCACTCCATTAGAGATCAAGGCCTCCTTCGGAGAAGATCCATCTTGGATTCAAGATCACCATCTCCATTAGAGATTTGGGAAGACTATCTACCTCAAGAACTGGCCCTATCTGCTTTTCCCTTTGTTGTTTGTTGAATGCTTAATAAGCGAAAGAAGGTCCAAAATGGGACCTTTCGGATGGAGAGGCCGAGATACTTCATCGGGAACTAGTCATGGGGCATGTCATCTTGCGAGTGATCAGGAAGATGTGTTCCTCGGAACAACGGATCAGAGTTGCAGAGCACTTAGCTAGATTTGTGGGAAGACTAGACACGGATCCAAAGATCCAGAGCAGAGCCCTGATGGTGGTAACGTCCTGCTCATCCGGGTGGTAAAAAGATGATGACACTGTCAGTGTACAACCATATGCTAGAGGCCGCATCTCGAGGGGTCAGCCGCTGAAGCTGACCTCGCTGAACTACCGTCTGAACGAGCGAGTTGAGGACATTGATGACGAGGGTGAGGATCACCGGAGAGAGGAGGGTTTCCTACCAAAGGCCACATAAGTGCATAATGGGTGGTCTAGGAACTCCCATTAATGAACACGTGCATGGAGCCGATGAGAGGAGAATGGAAATCCGCTCCGTCCACCGTTGTCCGAAGCCAAGATGCCACAACATCTCTAACAAGAATGGCCAAGCGACCGAGTCGAATGCCTTGGCTATGTCAAGCTTGAGAAGCATGCGGTAAACTTTGAGGTTGTGGAATAGGCGTGTCGTTCATTTTTTGCGAGGTAGGCGCATCGTTCATTGCATGAGCAAAATTTGTCATGGATGCTACAACCGATAATGAAGGAGCTTTGGTTGGTGGCGACAATCCTTGCTAACCTAAGAACCAATCGGAGTGAAAAGGGCTTTGACAAACATATTAGGCAAGAGGTGGATCAGGCTGATTGGATAATAGTCAAAAGGTGACCCCACATCTGATTTCCTGGGGAGGAAGGTGATGAGGGCTTCGTTCAACTTGTGGAAGCCACTGCCATTGAGCGATCAAAGCTTTCAAAGGACATCGCAAAATGTTGTGCTTGATGATCTCCCAATTGCTTTGAAGGAATTCAAAAGTGAATCCATTCCGCACGGGCACCTTACCGTATGACAAACTCTTGACAGCGACCTAGATCTCCTTCTCGGTATATGATCTCTCAGAGGTCAGATAGGTCAAATTGCCTAGCGTGGATTTCACCAAGGTCGAGCATGAAAGCGCGCTCCGTAGTGGTGCCTAGAATGTCGATGAAGTGCTGATGCGCCGCCTCGGCCATGCCAGCGTGATCCGGCATAGAGGAGTCGGCAACCTTAATCGCAAGGATGCAGTTCTTCGATAAGAAGTGTTTTCCAATAGCTTATGGATGTTAACTTTTTACCTTAGTATTCCATTTCAAGTCAAAATAGTCCCTAATAATTTCCATGTGTTATAAACTCATATTTTTTAAGTCAAGATTGTCCCTAACAATTTTCATGTGTTATATAAACTCATTTTTTGAAAGGCAAACAAAGTGTACCTTGATTTTTTTCATGTGTTATAAACACATAAATTTGGAATAGAAAGAAAAAAGCCAAGACCAGTGAAGGGAGAAGAAAAGCAGTAGAAGGCAAACGACACAGCTCTCTCTCACGCTTCTCCCGTGGTCGACGTTGCAGTCCACACACGGCTGGGCGCGCCGGTTCCACCACCTCATCTCCCATAATCCTCTGCCTCGTATCAATCTCGCAGCCTTCCTCCGCACCCTGCAGGCGCATTGCCAGCCGTCCGATCGCGCCCGGGCGGCGGTGGTTCCCTATCCCCATGTTCCGCGGCCATGCGCCCCTCCACCGGCTCCCCATCTCCCTCGCCGCCGCCGCCCGCGGCGACCGTTCTCCGCAGCACACCCCCGTCGTGTCGTGCCGCTAATCATGTGAGCACCCGCTGATCGTTTCTTCCATCTCGCGTATCGCTGTTTCATGGTACTACGCTGCTCACTGTTACATGGGCTGCTTGTGTTTACATGTGTTTGAAGTAGAAGGATACCAAATTTGGTGTCGCTAATTCATGTTCTGCTAGTACTAGTACTAGTACTTTTCTTTACTTTTTCTGGAATTGGTTCTATTGTTATAAAATTCAATAAACTGTACCTGGCTGAACAAGTCTTAATTGGAGAACGGCCTCTGAACTAAAAAATTCTACTGAACAAATGAACTATCTATGCAAAGGTATGTTTGAGACCAAATTTCATCAGTTATGATACTTCATCTTATATACTTTATTTATCTGAAGAGTTGCAGCTGATTTTATTTTCCTTTCTGGTGTTCAGTGGCCTGCCCTTCAGTTCTTCTATTTACAAAGAAATTTTTTACGTGCTTAGTTTGACGAAAGGATATTCCCCATATTGCTTCACTAGATTTTGCCCATTTCCTTACCCTAATATCCTACTTATGCATTGTTTCCTGCAACTCTCTCAGGTTATGTTCAGGCAGAAGCTGAGTTTCATGGTGGCATTTCAGACTCAGCATCTGAAATATGCTCCTCGCTTGATCAAATCAGTCGTAAAAGGTATTAGATCAAATATAACTGATGGTGATAATGGAACGGCTGAGCCAGCTAGAGAGTTGATGGAGTGGCTACTTGCTAAGACACAAAGTTTGGACACTGGTGCTTCTCATGATAGCGAACTGAGCATGAGCATTGAGGTCCCGAAGTCTGAATTCAAGGGTGCCTTGTCTATCCTCAAAAAGAAACAGAAGGATCTTCGGAATGCAGAGAAGAGGGTTTCCGATGATCAGATAAGGTTGAGCAAGACGAAGCAGGGCCTTGATCAGAGAGAGAGGAAGCGATTCACAGAGCTTATGTAAGGCAACAAGGAATAGAGAAAGCACTGAAAAAGGCAAGTAGAGATCTGGCGTTGTGAGTGAAGCAGATCAGTAATCTGAAGCTTCTGGTTGAGGGCAAGACAAGACTATTGCCAGTTCACAAGCTTTGCATTCTCAGAAGGTAATTGAAGTGGAAAATCTCAAACGAGATATGTTCAAGAAGAACGAGGAAGCAGACCTGATGCGTTCAAAGATCAGGTCTAAAGAACAGCTGCTTGTTCCAGCTAATGAAGCTGTTGCACAGCAAGAAGCAACACTTAGGGAGCTGCAGAGTGAAATAAAAAGAAAGACAATTGATATCGCCAGATCAAATGAATCGAGGAAAACTAATGAAGAGAAACTGAAAGTTGCTGAACAGGAACTTGAGAAGCAGAGTTTAGGATGGTTAGCAGCACAACAAGAGTTAAAGGAACTTGCACAACTGGCATTCAAAGATACAGATGATATCAATGGTATTATCACTGGCTTCAAATGTGTGAGGTCTCTGCTAGACGTTGTACGCTGTGAATTAATATCTTCGAAAGATGCTTTCGCTTCCTCTCGCAAACAAATAGAAGATCAAGCCGTGCAGTTGCAGAAACAAGCACTGGAACTCGAGGACCAAAGGGTATTACTGATGTCTCACACCCATGATTTGGAAGCTGCTCAACTGGAGATTCAAGAGAAGACACAGGAGCTCAAGTACGCACAGTCTCGTGGTCATGAACTTGAATCACAGTTACTTCAGGAAATGGAGAAGGTTGAGTCTCTATAAGCCGAATTAACCAAAGAAAGACAGAGCTTAGAACATAGAACTGAAGAAGTAGGATTTCTTCAGAAGGAGCTTGTTCAGAAAGAAAATGAGTGCACCAAATCACAAGAACTTGCTAAAGTAAAAGAGTTTGAACTGTCAGAAGCCAGACAGGAAGTCCAAGATATGAAGTTGAAGGTAGAGTCTATTCAATTGGCTGTTCTAGAAAATGATTCAGAGCTTTTTGATACACAGAACAGACTAACTGAAGTCAGCAGTGAAGTTGTTCAGCTTCAGCAGTTGCTAAATAGCAAGAAGGATCAACTGGTTCACGCTAGAACTGAATTACATGATAAAGAACAACATATAGAAACACTGGAGAGTGAGTTGGATATCATACGACTCAGATGCTCGCATGCTGAATCCCTGGTTCAAAGGATGGTTGAGCTCACTGGCGATCTTGCTAGTTCCCTAAAATCCGGAGAAATGGACACCTATGCATTACTAGATGATGAAATTTCAAGCACATGTACAACCCTCGAGTCCAATTTGCATAAGCATAATCAACTGGAGGCTGACATAAATGATGTTAAGAGAATGCTTGAGGCATAAGGACATGGACTTGAGAGCTGCTCATGAAGCACTTGATGTCAAAGATCAAGAGCTGAAGGCACTACTTAAAAAGTGGGATGTGAAGGAGAGGGAACTACATGAGTCGGAAGAGTTACCGGATCCCAGTGCAACAAATGAACTTGCTGGTTTTTCCAGTAAGACAACAGAGGGCGGCATTGTAGGAGAGATGGAGCTATCAGAGCTTCAAATTGAAGCTGCGGAGGTCGAAGCACTTGCTGCTATGACTGCATTGAGGAAGCTTTCGGATATGACTAAGAATTTCTTCAAACATGGAGAAGCTGATTCTGGTATTGACTTGGTTGCATCAAAGAGTCAAAAAATTAGTAAATGTGATCCTAAAATGGAAGTACATCGGAAGATGGATGTAATTCTTGAAGCTGAAAAAGAAATAGCCAGTCTCTTCTTATTGACAAAACAGATGGTCACTGATGACATAATAAACAATGTCGAGGAATGATAGCTTCAAACTAAAGCATGTAGTCTTCCAATTCTATGAAGGTAGATCTTCCAAGATAGCTTCAGAGTAGAGATATACCAGATAGATCTTTCGAATATTTATGGACAGCGATGTCGCCCAGAAGGATAAGATCTTCTCTGCTTTATTTCAAAACTGCCATTTTGAAGAAGGGTAACATGTTGAGCAGAAGCTCGTCATATGATCCTTTGTGCTCTTTTTGCAATGTGCCTCAAACTATTCCTCGGGTCTTTGTTCAATGTGTCCCCCCTAAATATAAGTGGGGAGTTACTGATATGGCAATTGGTTGTTGGTTTTCGTCATGCCAAAACTACTACTGAGAATGTGGTGAATGTTTCCATGTGCAGCAAAGTCGGTTCAGCGGTGTTGCAGCGTGTTTGTTGTTTTACTATTTCATTGCAACTTCAAATAATTTCAAATCCCAAAGCTATAAAGTACTCCCTCTTGTTAAATTGTGATCCAAATTATACCGTGTTGGACTAGACGCAGTACAACAGGTGTGGGCCTTTCCGTTGACGTCAACATGTACGAGTACAACTCGTTTACTTGTCCTCCAAGGACTCTCATGTATTTCCCTCTTATATACCCCATGTAGTCGCACCTAAGACGGTCTGTCGTCTCGTGCTTGTAATACTCCTCCTCATAGTGATTGCGCCCGTGGTTTTCTCCCGCAAGGGTTTCCACGTTAAATCCGTGTCTCTTGTGTCTCGTTTATCTCGTTATTATCTAACAAGTGGTATACAGAGCTGAGGTTTGCACATACGAGATTTGGGAGCGAGAGGATTAGGGCTGCGTTCCGTGCGCCGCGGTCGGTCGCCGAGATCGACTGGTTTTCGGCTTCAGCCTTTTCTTATCCGAGATTGAGACCAACAAGAAATTGATTGTTTACAAAGTTGTCGTACGCTGCCGCAAAGTCGCCGTATTGCGGAGACCAACAGGCGGTCCACCGGTCCACCGAGTTACGCTGCTGCTGCTCTACGTACCGGCCACAAGTCGCCGAGTTCCGTTGCTGCTCGGTCTGCTCAAGTCCCGAGAAGGAGCGATCTGTCCAAGCCGCCGTTCCTTGATGTGAAGCTAAGTGCAGAATTAGTTTTCTTTATCCATCGATCAAGAATTAGTACTAGATTACCCAGCTACTGGTACTAGTATTCGTCACGTCAAGCTACAGTTTGTTGGTCTCCCACTTCTACGTATACACGTGAAGCTGCCAGCTGCTATCTCTCTCGTTCTTTGCTCCGCAAATTATTCTATCAAGTTTTTTCTATCGACTTGTACTACCTTGTGTATACAGATTTATCTACTCATAGCATCCATGAAGTACGATCTTCCGCTGCTGGACCGTGACACAAGGTTTACCCTATGGCAAGTCAAGATGCGGGCGTTGTTGGCACAGGCCGACTATGATGATGCACTGGATAGTTTTGGGAAGGACCGAATTCAGGACTGGACTGCTGATGAGAAAAGAAGGGATCGTAAGGCTTTGTCACAAATTCAACTCCATTTGCATAATAATATTTTGCAGGAAGTTTTGAGCGAGAAAACTGCCGCCGCTCTATGGTTAAAGCTGGAAAGCATTTGCATGACAAAAGATCTTACCAGCAAGATGCATCTGAAGCAAAGATAATTCCTGCACAGGTTACCCGAGGGAGGTAATGTTTTGAATCATATTTCTGAATTTAAAGAGATCATTTCCGATCTAGCTGCAATGGAGGTTAAGTATGAAGAGAAAGATACTGCTTTAATGCTACTTTGTTCACTGCCAAGTTCTTATACCAATTTTAGAGACACCATATTATATAGTCGTGATACTCTCACACTTAATGAAGTTTATGAAGCTTTGAACTCTAAGGAGAAGATGAAATTAATGGTGCCTCATGATGGTTCGAATTCATCCCAAGCCGAGGGATTATCTGTTCGTGGCAGGACAAAGGAGAAGAACTCCAATAACGGAAACAGAGGCAAAAGTAAGAATGGCCACAGGGGCCGGTCGCAATCCAGAGACAAGAATTACTGCAGATATTGCAAGAGAGACGTGCATGACATCTCCGAGTGTTTCAAGTTGCAGAACAAGGAAAAGAGAAAAGGTAATAAACAAGGTGAAAATTCTGCTAACGTTGCTCGTGATGATAGTTCCGATGATGCTCTTGTCGTTATTGCTGGATGTGCTGAGACCAATGATGAGTGGGTACTTGACACTGCATGTACTTTCATATGTGCCCGCATAGAGATTGGTTTACTACTTTTGATTCCACTATTGCTGCTGGTTTCGTTTTGGGTTTTGATAATTCACCATGCAAGATTGAAGGGATCGGTTCCGTTCGAATCAAGATGTTTGATGGCATATCAGAACTTTGACAGATGTTCGGTATATTCCGAAGATGAAGAGAAATCTTATCTCTGTGAGTTCCCTTGATGCAAAGGGCTACAAGTATTCAGGTGGAGATAGTTTTTTGAAGGTCACCAGAGGTTCCCTTATTGTGATGAAAGGTGACTTAAGTTCGACCAATGGTCTTTATTACCTTCGAGGTTCTACCGTTTCAGGTAACGCTACTCCAGTTATTTCAAAGAATTCTGATTGTGATGCTGCTAACCTTTGGCATATGCGTCTTGGACATATGAGTGAACTTGGTTTGGCAGAGTTAAATAAGAGAGGTCTTCTTAAAGGATACGAAACTGGTAAATTGAAATTTTGTGAGCATTGTATCTTCGGCAAGCACAAGAGGGTGAAGTTCAATACTTCGACTCATACAACTGAAGGCGTTCTTGATTATGTGCATTCTAATTTATGGGGACCGTCTCGCAAGAAGTCATTAGGTGGTGCTAGTTACATGCTGACTATAATTGATGATTATTCAAGAAAAGTTTGGCCTTATTTCTTGAAGCATAAATGGCAAGCATTCTCAGCATTTAAGGAGTGGAAGATTATGATTGAAAGACAAACTGAAAAGAAGGTAAAAATACTTCGCACTGATAATGGTATGGAATTCTGTTCTAAGCAATTTAAGAATTATTGCAAGTCTGAAGGCATTGTGAGACACTACACCGTTCCTTATACTCCTCAACAAAACGGTGTTGCTGAGCGTATGAACAAGACCATTATTTCCAGAGCCCGTAGCATGTTGTCCAATGCAGGTTTGCATAAGCGTTTTTGGGCTGAGGCCGCTTCCACTGCTTGTTATCTCATTAACCGTTCACCATCTATTGCTCTTAATAAGAAAACTCCAATTGAGGTATGGTCTGGTTCACCTGCTGATTATTCACAGTTGAGAGTTTTTGGTTGCACTGCTTATGCTCATGTTGATAATGGAAAATTGGAGCCTAGGGCTGTTAAGTGCATCTTTCTTGGTTATAAGTCTGGTGTTAAAGGTTTTAAATTGTGGAATCCTGAAATCCAGAAGGTTGTTATTAGCAGAAACGTTATCTTTAATGAATCTGCTATGTTACATGATGTTCCATCTACTAATGTTCCTGTTGAGAGTGAACAGCAGGCTACTCTTTAGCATCCTACTGTTCAGGTGGAGCATGTTATTGATTCAGGTGACACATCTGGTAATGAAATTGTCCATGCACATGATGATCCCGTCGGTGATGATGAACATGTCACTCCCACTCCAAATCAGCCTATTGTTCCACCCGGTTGGAATCTTGCACGTGACAGAGTTAGGCGGGGTATTGATAAACCTAAAAGGTTAATTGAAGAGTGCAATATTGTTTCTTTTGCTTTATCTGTTGCAGAAGAAATTGAAGGTAATGCTGAACCTTCTTCATATTCAGAGGCTATTATTTCTGGTGATAGTAATAAGTGGATGACCGCTATGCATGATGAGATGGAATCACTTGAAAAGAATGGCACTTGGGATTTAGTAAAATTGCCTAGAGAGAGAAACCTATTCGTTGCAAGTGGGTTTTCAAGAGGAAAGAAGGTGTTTCTCCTAATGATGAGACAAGATATAAAGCAAGGTTAGTTGCTAAAGGTTATAGCTAGATTCCTGGTATTGACTATAACGAAGTCTTTTCTCGTGTTGTGAAGCATAGCTCTATTCGCACTTTACTCAGTATTGTTGCCATGAATGATTTTGAGCTTGAACAATTGGATGTTAAAACTGCATTCTTACATGGAGAATTAGAAGAGGATATTTATATGGAACAATCTGAAGGTTTTGTTATTCCTGGAAAAGAAAAGCTTGTCTGCAAGTTAAAGAAATCTCTTTATGGATTGAAGCAATCCCCTAGACAGTGGTACAAGAGATTTGACACCTTGATGCTCTCTCAAGGTTTCAAAAGGTCTAATTATGATAGTTGTGTTTATTTGAAAACTGTCAAAGGTTCAACTATTTATTTGCTCCTTTATGTTGATAATATGCCAATTGCTGCAAATAGTATGTCAGATATTAATGAACTAAAGAAGCAATTGAGTAATGAATTTGAGATGAAGGATTTGGGTGCAGCAAAGAAAATTCTTGGCATGGAAATATCCAGAGATAGGCCATCTGGAAAAGTATATCTAAGTCAGAAGGGATATATTGATAAGGTTCTTCGTCGTTTTAATATGCATAATGCCAAGCCAGTAAGTACCCCGTTAGCTGCACACTTCAAATTATCATCAGCTTTATGTCCTAAGTCAGATGCAGATATTGAGTACATGTCTAGAGTTCCCTATTCGAGTGCAGTTGGTTCACTTATGTATGCCATGGTTTGTTCCCGTCCGGATTTATCATATGCATTGAGTGTTGTCAATAGATACATGGCTAATCCTGGAAAAGAGCATTTGTCCTAAGTCAGATGCAGATATTGAGTACATGTCTAGAGTTCCCTATTCGAGTGCAGTTGGTTCACTTATGTATGCCATGGTTTGTTCCCGTCCGGATTTATCATATGCATTGAGTGTTGTCAATAGATACATGGCTAATCCTGGAAAAGAGCATTGGAGAGCAGTTCAGTGGATTTTCAGATACCTGCGAGGTACTTCTAATGCTTATTTACAGTTTGGGAAAACTGGAGATGGACTTGTTGGTTTTGTTGATTCTGATTTTGCTGGTGATTTGGATAAGAGAAGATCACTCACAGGTTATGTTTTCACCATTGGTGGTTGTGCTGTGAGTTGGAGAGCAACTTTGCGGTCTATTGTGGCTTGTTCCACTACTGATGCCGAGTATATGGCTATTTCTGAGGCATGCAAGGAAGCTATCTGGTTGAAAGGTTTGTACGCTGAGCTTTGTGGAGATTTATCTTGCCCTACCGTATTTAGTGACAGTCAAAGTGCTATATATCTTACGAAGAATCCAATGTATCATGAGAGAACGAAGCACATTGATGTCAGATTTCACTATATTCGAGATGTTGTTGTTGAAGGTGATTTGAAGGTATGCAAGATAAGTACTCATGATAATCCAGCTGATATGATGACAAAGCCAGTTCCTACCAATAAGTTTGAGCTTTGCTCAGACTTAGTTGGTATTTCTCACTAGTCCCATGGACTTTGACGCACAAGGTGTTTATGCTGATTTGGATGGAGTTATTTACTTTTTCGACTACTGGAGGGAATTTGGATCAAGGTGGAGATTGTTAAATTGTGATCCAAATTATACCGTGTTGGACTAGACGTAGTACAACAGGTGTGGGCCTTTCCGTTGACGTCAACGTGTACGAGTACAACTCGTTTACTTGTCCTCCAAGGACTCTCATGTATTGCCCTCTTATATACCCCATGTAGTCGCACCTAAGACGGTTTGTCGTCTCGTGCTTGTAATACTCCTCCTCATAGTGATTGCGCCTTTGTGCGTCCGTGGTTTTCTCCCGCAAGGGTTTCCACATTAAATCCGTGTCTCTTGTGTCTCGTTTATCTCGTTATTATCTAACACCTCTCTCTCATAATATAAGTGCGTCTTTTTTTTCTTCAAAAACAGTTAAATACTCTTGTCTTTCCACTCACTTCGGAAACTCCGTAGTTCAAATTTACACAGAAGCCGTGAGCATCAAACGGTTTGAAACAATGGGACTAGCCCATGTACAATTTCTAAATCTCAAATAGAGGCTCATGGACAAATGGCACGGGTGGTACTAAAGTTTAGTCTCATACCTCTAGTGGAGAAAAAAAGTGTTTCACCACTTATATAGTGGGTTCTCTCTACACCACATTAAGTGATGTGTTGAGGAGAGGAATAGAAGACCACGCTTAGTCTCATACCGCTAGTGGAGAAAGTGTTTCACCACTTATATAGTGGGTAGTCTCTACACCACATTAAGTAATGTGTTGAGGAGAGGAATAGAAGACCACACACACTCGGCTCACCTCGCCATGCACAACTTCCTTATGCCCTTTTATTTTTTGATGTCTTGACATACAAGTTAATTATTTCTTGCCCGGTAAGTATACGACTTAGAATCCAAGTCGGTTTGAGATCATGGATCGCGACACGATAGCTCCTTAATCCTATTATATATACTGCCACCGGCAAAGCCAAAGACGCACCAAAAACATTTAGGATTTTGGCTCATCTTGCAACTTACGCCGCCACCGCGGAGAAGGCTCTGCGACGTGCCATACCAGCAGCCTTAACCCAAGTCCGTCTCATTCGCCGTCTTATGTTCCTGCTTTGTCTAATGAGGTGTCCGACTTCTCTGTCATGGCGGGTGTGCCCCTCGGCTACCTAGCCAAAAATGTGGCGGATCCAGTCATTGTTTTCCGAGGGGAGAAGGGCCCTGCCCTGGAGCAGATTGCGGCCATCCAAACCAAGGAGGTACTAGAGGGTTGCCTCGCGTTGGCCAGATCGAGGGCCACCGAGGAATCCCTGGAGGTGGCTCCCCAAACGCCGCGGCCCTCAGTTCGTGGTATGCCCGGCCCCCTTCCTTCGGATGAGGGCCGGGGCCACACTAGGTCTTGTACTGCCCAGCTCCATCGTACACTTAGTGCGTCCACCACCATGGGGTCCAGGGAGGACCCCTTGGTTGAATTGACGTGTGCTCTCTTTTGGAACCTACATGGCTTCGTGAACGAGGGCTGCCGCAGGCAACTTGTCGAATAAATGAGATAGGAGAATGTAGACATCATTGTTGTCCAGGAGACTATGAGACTTGAGTTTTCCTTAGCAGAGCTGGAGGGCCTGAGTAGGCACCTATTTACCTGGCACTGGCTGCCCTCTAGTGGAGTGGCTGGCCACTCTGGGGGCATCCTTCTAGGTGTGAAGGATGCGACCTTCGAGGTTGCGTCGATGGACTAGGGTTCGTGAGCATGGAAGTCTGGGAAAGAGCGATCAACTTCAAGTGCGAAGTGATCCTGGTGTATGGGCCCGCGGATCATAGGCGGTCCCAATCATTCCTTGATGAGATCCACACGAAGGTTTCGGCCGCCTCCCTCCCAGTCATCATAGGAGGTGACTTCAACCTCATTAGAGCTCCGTCTGATAAGAATAATGCCCGGATCGACGGTCCGGGCATGCAATGGTTCAATGATTGGATCGCTGATCTCGGTATCCAAGAGTAAGATAGGGTTGGTGCATGAACAAATCGTCAGTTGAACCAGACACAGACTGTCCTGGACTGAGTACTCATATGCTCGGAGTGGGAACTTCAGTTCCCAGTTGCGTGCCTGCAAGCCATCACTCGAATTGGCTCGGACCATGTACCCCTGCTTCTTTCCTCAAGTGATGACCGACCTAGGCCACCCCGGCGGTTCCGCTTCGAGTCCTTTTGGCTTCGACAACCCAGGTTCATTGAGGCGGTGAACAGTCACTAGGTGGCTGCGCGGTTAGAGCCATACCGTCATATGTTGGCTGTGGACGAGTGGCACTTCTTGGCCAAGCGATCTAGATAGTTCATGTAGGGCTGGGGTGCCAATGTGGGACGGGACCTCAAGGTCCAGAAAGGGGCCCTTCTCATGAGATTCAGGTCTTGGACCTGAAGGCCGACACCACGGGCCTACCCCCTGAGGATGGGTCCTCCGCTATAGCTTAGAAGACAACTTCCTGGGAATCTACCGCAAAGAGGTGGAACATTGTCGCCAATGGGGTACCATTAATTAGGTCCTATTCGGGGATGCCAACACAACGTACTTCCACACGAGTGCCAATGGCCGGCGTCGTAGGTGTACCATTCCCCTTTTTTGAGAAGGAGATCAGTTGATCCAAGATCCGGGTGAGATCCGGGCTCATGTGGATGGCTTTTATAAATCCATGTTTGCGGCAAGAGATCGTGGCGGCACGACGCTTGCCGACTCTGTCTGGGAGGGGCCCCAGCGAGTCTCACAGGAACAACATGGGATGTTGTTGGCGGAGTTCTAAGTAGAAGAGGTGGCTACCATTATTAAAGGGATGAATGTCGCGTCGGCCCCGGGACCGGATGGTCTCCTGGTCCGGTTCTTCCAGGTGTTCTGGCACTCTATTAAGCACGAAATCCTTGCACTGTTTAGGGAGTTCGCTCAGGGTGTGCTCGACCTGACCCGATTGAAGTACGGTATTACCTCTCTGATCCCCAAGCTGTCGGGGCGTAAGATATCTGATAATTCCGTCCTATCACAGTGATCAATATGATATTTCCGATTCTTGCTAAAGGGTACGCCAATAGGGCGGCTCTTCTAGCTTCCCAAATTACCCACCCAAACCAGTCCACGTTCATTAAGGGTCGGTATATCTTGGATAGGGTCATGGAACTCCATGTGGTGATCCATGAAGTCAAGAGGAAACATCTCAAAGCGGTCTTCTTCAAGATCGATTTCCATAAAGCCAATCATACGGTCCATTGGTCCTTCTGGAGGTGTTAGATAGGATGGATTTTGACCCCCCCCCCCACTTGATAGCGAGGGTCATGCAGCTTGTGATGAGCGGCCAGTCGGCCGCTAACATCAATGGGGAAGTAGGCCCTTAATTAACAACGGTGTGTTGGCGCTCAAAAGTGGCACAATCGTAAAAGTTGCTATAATCTATGTCAAGATTACTTCAAACTTATGATTGGAAGTCACCATGAGATGGCTTTCTTTGAGAAGATCAAGATGGATATGAAAGTGGTCTAAAACGGAGTCCGGATGCAAAAGTTATGACAAGTTCAGAGATGCTAATGATGACACCAGATTAAAGAATGACTTGAAACCCAATTAAGATGACTTCAAATGGAAAAAGTTTCAACATGAAAGTTGTGCGTATCGTCGAAACGGTCGATTTGGATATAAAAATCGTCCCAATCCGTGTTCGTATGCAAAAGTTACAGCCATCCGAACAAAACCCTGTCACAGAGCCATAAGTGGCGCGCCCCACCAGCCACGTGCCTGACGGGTAGCGCGAATAACAGCGTGTATTGCGTGACCTTTTTGGCGTATAAGATGGCTTCAAATCGAAAAATGTTAAACATGAAAGTTGTTCATCTTGTCGAAATGGTCAAGATTGCTTTTGGGCTCTTTTCCATCCGAGATCGTTTACCACCTCAAGAATTGCCCGCAAGGTACAACCAGTTTAAACCAAACAGTTTTGGAAAGTTCGGACAAAACCAATCCGAATTTGGCTAGGGTTTTGGACGTGAATCCAAGCCTTTTCCTTGCACGGAAAGTCCAGCCGCCTCTTATATACCTAAGGGGTGACGGCCGATTGAACAACACACAGTCGAACAATTCATCTACCACTTTTTATCTTTTATCTTTTCTCCTTAACCCTAGTTCTTCTTCTTCCTCGTTCTTGTCTGTTCTTCTTGTTGCAGGGCGGCGAACCTCGAGGCCCTAGGGGCGATCAGATCGACCTAGGGCAGTCCATAGCCGCCGCGCGCCCTGACGGGGTCCCTCCCGGGCTTGTGGGGTTTCGGGTCATCAAAAGCGCTCACCGGATTGTCTTGCGTACCGCGCTTCCGGCGGGTCTCCTTCGACGTGAGCTGCGGTGCATCACCCCCGGCGTCGAGGGTACATGGTGACGTGTTCGTGTGCGAACACACTTTTTGGCGACTCCGCTGGGGACGAAGCTTTGAGCGGTCTCCGGCCTGTTCTTGCTACGAAGAGATCGTCATCTAGGGTTTGCAATCTACAAAGATAATATGAATACCCAACCCCCTTATGTAGATGCAAATAATTCATATGGTGTTACTAGATCGTTCAATGAATATACTCTATCGGCCAGCCCTGGTTTTTTCAATCATGCATCTAACTACGTGCAAGGGCCGATTCAAAGTAATTTACATGGTTCAATTTCTTATGATATTAGTAACATGCAACATATGTATTCCAACTCACATGCATCGGCAACCCAGCAAATTCATATGCCGATGAGCAACATGATGAGTTCGGTTAACCAATTTGAAACACCCCAAGTTAGAACTTCCAATAGCATACAAGAAAGTGTTTCACCCTTTTATTCATCGGCAACTAATTTGCAACATGCTAATCCAAACATGCTGGTGGATAGGGGAATTGGCCATGCTACTACTAGTTATTCGGCCAATTACCCTCAAATATCATATGCTACACCTCATGCTACTAGTTTTTTGGCACCATACGCAACTGTTGATGTCCATAATTCGGCTCCGCACCTTAATGGTCATGGCCGAATAAGTGAAACTTCTGCAGGAGCAAAAATGCCTTCACCTACTACCGTGGCATGTCATGTCCCCCCTACACAATTACAGAATTTCGGCAACATCTCATTGCTGAAAGAGTCTAAAAGCATTGGGGGGCAACCATATCCAGACTGGGTAATTGAGAACAAGCTTACATTCTCTTGGGATTTGTGCAACTCTATTCGCAAGGAACTAATAGAAGGTGGGAAGCCTCATGATTTTGCTGCTGTAAAAGCTAGAGTTGTGCAAATGATGCAGATGCCCAGTGTTGTACCATCCAGTGTACCACCTAAACAATCACAAAGTTTCAGCACCTCATTGCCGAAAGAGTCTCAAAGTATTGGGGGGCAATCTCATGACGAGTGGATGGAAATTGAGATGAAAAAGTTTAAAGCTCGCCAAGCTGAGATGTGGGATAAAATTAGACGAGAGCGAGAAGCCTTGCAAATTCAAAAAGATAAAGTTGTTGATTCAGGTAACAAAGAAAATTCGGTTATTAGAAAAGCCAAATCAAGTAGTATATATTCTGAGTCCATCAAATCCAAAGAGGCAAGTATTATTGAGAAAGGGCATGGAAAGCATAGCAAAACAGTCATACTTGATTTTTCCGAAGTCAATGGAACCTACTTCCTGCCCTATGAGTTCCGTGCCATAGAATTGACAAGCCTCAAGGACAAGAACAAGTAGCCGAACAAAGTTCGGCTGACATGGATCTTCAAAGCAATGATGCACGGAATCAAGAAAAAGATGATGAAAAGGTGTTGGGGAGCCATCCAAAGATGGAGCAAGATGTTCTTCAAGTGACACCACCATCATGTTCTTCCAACATATTTGAAGAGGTATGCATAGAGAGTAATTTACCTATTTTCAGATTTGGTCGCGACTTCATTATTGATGCATCTATAAGAAATATTCTCATAAGTAATTTTGAAAGACCAATGAAGAAGGGTAATTTACTTGTTAGCAATAAACTTGTTATGGAACATATCGGTCAACCCATTATGCCATTTATAAAGACCGATATTGACTTATTGTTATAGCCAAAGCTTTCCCCGTTGCTTTATGTAAAGTTAATATCTAGTTGGGTAGCTTTGCTTATTTCGTACTTGGCTTGCACTTGGTCTCAACTGAGACATGTATGTTCTAAATATCTTCGTTTCAGAAATTTAAAGCCAAGATTAAACTCTATTGAGAAAACTGATGCTAATATAATATCTTATACAAAGACATCGGAGATAGAGTGGAAAACACAATGCATAGCCGAATGGGGAGATTACAAATCTGAACCATTCGTTTGCTTATCTCCAAAGCTGTTCAAACAACAAGATCGGCTAGAAAACAAGAAGTATACCTTCAATTCAAGCATGTGTGATCAAATATTTGATTTGTTGCTGAAAACTAATTACATTACAATTCTTGATCACCATGTTAAGCCATCAATCCAAGGACGAATGTATTGTAAGTTGCATGATTTATCCAAGCATAATTTTGAGGATTGCAACATGTTTCGTCAAATAGTTAAATCGGCCATTTAAAAAGGACGATTGAAGTTTGTTGAAACACCAAGAGATGACCAGTCTATTCCGATTGGTCCCGATGGCAAAAAGTTTTTGCATCGGCTGCTTCAAGCCGATCCATTTAAAGAGAATGTAAAAGCTGCAGGTGATGGGATCAAGCTTTCAAGTAAAGAAGTTGTTGAAGAGCATAACGAGCATAATCTTGAGGGCGAGAGTTCCATCAAAGCTACAATGGAGACGCCAAGGACTGGGGGGCAGCAAGCAAATCCAATGATCGATGAAAGCAAACCAAAAGAAAACATAGGCCGGAATAAGCGCAAGTGTAAGAGATCAAAAATCACCTTCGCTGAACTATTGGATAAATACCAAAAGAAGAGTGAAGAGAAGAATGCTTATCGGCCAAATCATGCAAAGAAACCGAGATCACCCCCAAGGCGCAAGTATGAGGATCGGCATTGGCAAAGTGACAATTTTTATGCAACATATTCATATCCTTATTTTGGGCCGCCAATGCCAATGTCGTGGATGCCTCCCTATGCTCAAGTAGATCCATATCCATCATGGGACAAGTATGATACAAGGGCACATTCTCCATCTTATTTTAGACCATCTCACCAATATTATGCAGCTCCGAGAAGATCAACATTTGAACAATCACATGTTAAAGACCGTTTCAATCATAAGGAATCGGTCCGGAGCTCAAGGAAGAAGAAAGAGGTGGTCAAGCAAGTTTACCGTGTTAAAAGAGATGGTCGTAAGAGTGCAACTTAAGATTTGATCTCAAATGAAAAAGAGCCAATTAAAGTGTTGACATTGGCTACTAAAGGCAATGAGATGAAGCAACCAATTATTAACAGTCAAAGTGCCAAATCTGAAGAAAAGAAGTTGAGAGTGCACAAGGCCAAAAAAGGATTGCCATTAGCCAAGACAAAATCGCAGCCGGGGTGCCCACTCGGCTTATCATATTGGCAAAAGAAGAAATTACAAAAACTTAGTGCACAAGAACTTGAAGAAAGAAACATGGCATGGGTTCCCAAAGGAAGTGCTCAAAATAAGAATTATGTGCAAGCTTCCATTACAAGAAGTGCGGCAAAGGTGAAGAAGGAAAAGAGTGAAAACTATGAAGGACGAAGCCGAAGGTTTCAGCATCTTCGGTCTACACATTATCCATATTCTTCAAATATGCCATTAACGCCCATGTCATGGAATTCGTCATCAGGTATGATTGGTAACCCTCAATGGGCTTATTTTAATCCATGGATGCCATATAATTTCTTACATCATGAATGTTGGAGATATGCCCTAGAGGCAATAATAAAAGCATTATTATTATATCTCCTTGTTCATGATAATTGTCTGTTATTCATGCTTGAATTGTATTGTACGGAAACAGCGATACATGTGTGAATACACAGACCACAATGAGTCCCTGGTAGGCCTCTAGTTACCAGCTCGTTGATCAACAGATGGTCACGGTTTCTTGACCATGGACATGAGATGTCAGTGATAACGGGATCACATCATTAGGAGAATGATGTGATGGACAAGACCCAAACTTGAGCATAACACGAGATCGTATAGTTCGTAATGCATAAGCTTTTCGGTGTCAAGTATTTATTCCTTAGACCATGAGGTTGTACAGCTCCCGGATACCGTAGGAGTACTTTGGGTGTGCCAACCGTCACAACGTAACTGGGTGGCTATAAAGGTACGCATCGGGTATCTCCGAAAGTGTCTGTTGAGTTGGTACGAACCGAGACTGGGATGTTGTCACTCCGTATGACGGAGAGGTACCTCTGGGCCCACTCGGTAAGACATCATCATGAGCTCAATGTGACTAAGTAGTTAGTCACGGGATGATGGATTACGGATCGAGTAAAGAGACTTGCCATGACGAGATTGAACAAGGTATCGGGTATACCGACGATCGAATCTCGGGCAAGTACCGTACCGATGGACAAAGGGAATAACATACGGGATTGAGTGGATCCTTGACACGGTGGTTCATCCGATGAAGATCATCGAGGAACACATGGGAACCAACATGGGTATCCAGATCCCGCTGTTGGTTATTGACCGGAGAGTGGTCTCGGTCATGTCTACGTGTCTCCCGAACCCGTAGGGTCTACACACTTAAGGTTCGGTAACGCTAGGGTCGTAGAGATAAATGCACGTGGAAACCCGAAAGTTGTTCAGAGTCCCGGATGAGATCCCGGACGTCACGAGGAGTTCCGAAATGGTCCGGAGGTAAAGATTGATATATAGGAAGTCCAGTTTCGGCCAACGGGTGATCTCCGGGGGTCACCGGGAGCGTCCCGGGACCACCGGAGGGGCCCCGGGGGTCCACCGGGTGGGGCCACCCATCCCGGTGGGGCCCCTAGGCCGCAAGGGCAAGTGTCCAGCCCTCAGGGCTGGTGCACCACAAGGGGGCCCACATCCCCATGCGCCTAGGGTTAAAACCCTAAGGGGGAGGGGGGCTCCACTTGCCTTGGGGGGCAAGGAACCCCCCTTGGCCGCCGCCCCCTTGCAGATTGGATCTGCAGGGGGTCCTGGCGCCCCCCCTGGCCCCCTATATATATGTGGGGGGGGGAGAGGGCAGCCGCACCCAAGCCCTGGCGCCTCTCCCCCTCCCGTTACACATCCATACTCCCAACGCAGGGCGCCCGACGAAGCCCTGCTGCGATCTCCACTGCATCCGTCATCACGCCGTCGTGCTGCCGGATCTCTAACGACTTCTCCTCCCCCCTTGCTGGATCAAGAAGGAGGTGACGTTGCTGCACCGTACGTGTGTTGAACGCGGAGGTGCCGTCCGTTCGGCGCTAGATCATCGGTGACGAAGAACGTGAAGAGTACGACTACTTCATCCACACTTCGTTGAAAGCTTCCGCACGCGATCTACATAACGGTATGTAGATGCACTCTTACTTGCTCGTTGCTAGATGTATCCATAGTTGGATCTTGGTGAAGACGTAGAAATTTTTTGAATTATGCTACGTTCCCCAACAGTGGCATCTGAGCCTAGGTTTTATGCGTAGCATCTTGCACGAGTAGAACACAAAGCAGTTGTGGGCGTATGATCTTGTTCAACTTTCTTACCGTTACTAGTCAATCTTGATTCGGCAGTATTGTGGGATGAAGCGGCCCGGACCGACCTTACACGTACGCTTACGTGAGACTGGTTCCACCAACAGACATGCACTAGATGCATAAGGTGGCTGGCGGGTGTCTGCCTCTCCTACTTTAGTCGGATCGGATTCGATGAAAAGGGTCCTTGTGAAGGGTAAATAGAAGTTGACATATCACGTTGTGGTTTTGGCGTAGGTAAGAAACGTTCTTGCTAGAAATCCTATAGAAGCCACGTAAAACTTGCAACAACAATTAGAGGACGTCTAACTTGTTTTTGCAGCATGTGCTATGTGACGTGGTATGGCCAAGAATGAAGATGTGATGAATGATATATGTGATGTATGAGATTGATCATGTTTTTGTAATAGGGAATCATGACTTGCATGTCGATGAACTTGACAACCGGCAGGAGCCATAGGAGTTGTCTTTATTATTGTATGACCTGCGTGTCACTGAATAACGCCATGTAATTACTTTACTTCATTGCTAAACGTTAGCTATAGTAGTAGAAGTAATAGTTGGCGTGATGACTTCTTCAAGACACGATGATGGAGATCATGATGATGAAGATCATGGTGTCGAGCCGGTGACAAGATGATCATGGTGCCCCGAAGATGGAGATCCAAGGAGCAAGATGATATTGGCCATATCATGTCACTTTAATTGATTGCATATGATGTTTATCATGTTTATGCATCTTGTTTACTTAGAACGATGGTAGTAAATAAGATGATCTCTCACTAAAATTTCAAGTATTGTGTTTCCCCTAACTGTGCACCGTTGCTAAAGCTCGTTGCTCCGAAGCACCACGTGATGATCGGGTGTGATAGGTTCTAACGTTTGCATACAACGGGTGTAAGACAGATTTACACACGCGATACACTTAGGGTTCACTTGACGAGCCTAGCATGTACAGACATGGCCTCGGAACATGGAAGACCGAAAGGTTGAACACGAGTCGTATAGAAGATACGATCAACATGAAGATGTTCATCGTTGATGACTAGTCCGTCTCACGTGATGATCGGACACGGACTACTCGATTCGGATCGTGTATCACTAAGATGACTAGAGAGATGTCATTCTGAGTGGGAGTTCATTATAATTTGATTAAGATGAACTTAATTGTCATGAACTTAGTCTAAATTCTTTACAATATCTCTTGTAGATCAAATGGCCCACGCTCCAGTTTCCCTCAACTTCAACGCGTTCCTAGAGAAAACCAAGCTGAAAGACGATGGTAGCAACTATACGGATTGGGTCCGTAACCTGAGGATTATCCTCATAGCTGCCAAGAGATCATATGTCCTAGAAGCACCGCTAGGTGATGCACCTGCTCGCGATGCGGACCAAGACGTTTTGAACGTCTGGCAGTCGCGTAGTGATGATTACTCCCTGGTTCAGTGCGGCATGCTTTACAGTTTAGAATCGGGGCTCCAAAAACGTTTTGAGCACCACGGAGCATATGAGATGTTCGAAGAGCTGAAAATGGTTTTCCAAGCTCATGCCCGAGTCGAGAGATATGATGTCTCCGACGCATTCTACAGCTGTAAGATGGAGGAGAACAGTTCTGTCAGTGAGCACATCCTCAAGATTTCAGGATTGCACAACCGCTTGTCTCAGCTGGGAATGAATCTCCCAGATGAAGCGGTCGTTGACAGAATCCTCCAGTCGCTCCCACCAAGCTTCAAGAGCTTCGTGTTGAACTTCAATATGCAGGGGATGGAGAAGTCCATTCCCGAGGTGTATTCGATGCTGAAATCAGCGGAGGTAGACATCAAGAAAGAACATCAAGTGTTGATGGTCAATAAAACCACTAACTTCAAGAAAGGCAAGGGTAAGAAGAACTTCAAGAAGGACGGCAAGGGAGTTGCCGCGCCTGGCAAGCCTGTTGCCGGGAAGAAGCCAAAGTATGGACTCAAGCCTGAGACAGAGTGCTTTTATTGCAAGGGGACGGGTCACTGGAAGCGGAACTGCCCCAAATACTTAGCAGACAAGAAGGCCGGCAACGTCAAAGGTATATATGATATACATGTTATTGATGTGTACCTTACCAGCACTCGTAGTAGCTCCTGGGTATTCGATACCGGTGCAGTTGCTCACATTTGTAACTCAAAACAGGAGCTGCGGAATAAACGGAGACTGGCGAAGGATGAGGTGACGATGCGCGTCGGGAATGGTTCCAAGGTCGATGTGATCGCCGTCGGCACGCTGCCTCTACATCTACCTTCGGGATTAGTTTTAAACCTCAATAATTGTTATTTAGTACCAGCTTTGAGCATGAACATTGTTTCTGGATCTCGTCTTATGCGAGATGGATATTCTTTCAAATCGGAGAATAATGGTTGTTCTATTTATTTGAGAGATATGTTTTATGGTCATGCCCCGCTGGTCAATGGTTTATTTTTGATGAATCTCGAACATAGTGATACACATATTCATAGTGTAGATGCCAAAAGATGTAAAGTTGATAATGATAGTCCCACATACTTGTGGCATTGCCGACTTGGTCATATTGGTGTCAAACGTATGAAGAAGCTCCATTCAGATGGACTTCTAGAGTCTCTTGATTATGAATCATTTGACACGTGCGAACCATGCCTCTTGGGCAAGATGACCAAGACTCTGTTCTCCGGAACAATGGAGCGAGCAACCAAGGTGCTTGGAAGGGACTTCCTCCGAGCAGTTAAAGGCTTCATTGATATAGGTAAGGGACAAATCCGCTTGCGCGGAAAGGCAAAAGGTGTGTACCCCTTTCCTAGAAGGAACAAGAATGAACTTGTTGAGGAACCATTTGAAGCAATTTATAGCTCCGATTATTACGATGGTTATTGATTCCTCTATGCATTATGCCTAGCTTAAAGGCATAAAAGAAAGCGCTTTTGGGAGGCAGCCCACATGAATAAACTTTTTTATTTTGCTTTTGTTGTGTCTTGATGTTGTTACTACAGTAGCATCATCATTGTATCTTTGCTTTTCAATTTTGTGCCAAGTGTAGCCTCTGATTGCTAGAAAGTTCAAAAGTTGTGAGGTGCTGTCCAGGAAACAGATTCTGTCTTTGGATAGAAAAATTCGTATAAAATCACCAGGTCATCTTTTTGGTCTGAATTTTTTCGAAAGTGTGCTCTATATAATTGTCTTTCGTGCGTCTGTTCTGAGTTTTTGATTAGAGTTGCAGAAGTGCCCCGAACAAATCAATTACTACCTGCTGTTCTGTTTTTCACAGATTCTGTCATGTTTTGCTTTTCCTTCATTTTGCAAACCAAGAGCTTGCTTTTTCTTTGCAAAAACCTTTTGGCAATCTTGAGAAACAGTAGACCTTCAAGAATATCTTTATTTCCAGCAAGGTATAATTATTTTATTATGGGTACTAACCTCGCTAATCAGATTATGATGAGTTATGTATGAAGGGAGTTTTCAAGTGTGCGAGGGAAGATGATAAAAAGATTCATGACTGTCAAGCGCTCAAGCTTGGGGATGCCCCCATGCACCCCCAAGAAATATTCAAGGAGACTCAAGCGTCTAAGCTTGAGGATGCCCCCGTGCATCCCCTTCTCCATCAACATCATCAGTTCGTCTTTCGTTCCACTATATTTTAATCTCTTCATGTGTTATGTGCTATGCTTGGAGCGTCTTGCTTTTAGTTTTCTTTAGTTTTTCATAACGAGTCGGAACTCAGCTTTCTTTATGTGGGAGATAAACATGCTCCACTTCTACCTAGAACATAACATAGAATTTTCATGTCTATCCTTGCTGTGTGTGTTCTTTGTCTTTTAATAGCTACTATCATGTTCAACTCTTAGCTTTCATGCTTATCTTTTCAAAGAGCTTTTGTTTAGTTGGTTGCTTGAACTCTCTTTAATTACCATGCTCACCTTATTAAGAGAGTTTACTTCCGTTGCATTGGTTGATATGTCTATGATAAAGATGCTACGTGCATGATGGCGCTTAGTAGTTCATGTTTTCTTATGGTTAGTCTCAAATAACTGGGGGGTTCCCAATGTGTTATTGGAATACCAACATGATTTGTTTGCCTATGATGTGGTATGGTTTAGTAATATCTTCCTTCGAGAATTCATTTTGATTGACTTGGCGTATGCTCACGCATATTTAAGACTGTAAAGAAAGTCTGTCAAGCCTTGATGATCTTTTGTTTCTGAGTAGCGATATAACTACCATGCCTGATTCAATGTTGATTTGTCGCTCTGCATGATTATGACCGTCATTGCTCTCTTAGTTGGTCGCTCCCAGTCTTTTGCTAACCTTCGCCTGTACTAAGCGGACTGACTGCTTGTGCATCCACATCCTTTAATCCAGTTATGCCATATGAGTCCACCATACCTTCCTACATGGTATTTACCTGCCATTCCTAACGGAGACTTGCATGTGCCATCTCGAAATTATTCAAAGAAAAAGCATTCTTATTTTGTGCCTCTGTTGTAAGTTCATGAGGAAGTAGTGGTTAATGCATGACCTTTTTAAGTTGGACAAGCTTCACCCCGGGATTGCATGTATAATGTGCAAACCCATAATACGAGAAGGAACTGGCATTGAGTGCGCC
>LR738715.1:317037002-317052484 GCA_902687465.1 Secale cereale
TTCTACCTAGAACATAACATAGAATTTTCATGTCTATCCTTGCTGTGTGTGTTCTTTGTCTTTTAATAGCTACTATCATGTTCAACTCTTAGCTTTCATGCTTATCTTTTCAAAGAGCTTTTGTTTAGTTGGTTGCTTGAACTCTCTTTAATTACCATGCTCACCTTATTAAGAGAGTTTACTTCCGTTGCATTGGTTGATATGTCTATGATAAAGATGCTACGTGCATGATGGCGCTTAGTAGTTCATGTTTTCTTATGGTTAGTCTCAAATAACTGGGGGGGTTCCCAATGTGTTATTGGAATACCAACATGATTTGTTTGCCTATGATGTGGTATGGTTTAGTAATATCTTCCTTCGAGAATTCATTTTGATTGACTTGGCGTATGCTCACGCATATTTAAGACTGTAAAGAAAGTCTGTCAAGCCTTGATGATCTTTTGTTTCTGAGTAGCGATATAACTACCATGCCTGATTCAATGTTGATTTGTCGCTCTGCATGATTATGACCGTCATTGCTCTCTTAGTTGGTCGCTCCCAGTCTTTTGCTAACCTTCGCCTGTACTAAGCGGACTGACTGCTTGTGCATCCACATCCTTTAATCCAGTTATGCCATATGAGTCCACCATACCTTCCTACATGGTATTTACCTGCCATTCCTAACGGAGACTTGCATGTGCCATCTCGAAATTATTCAAAGAAAAAGCATTCTTATTTTGTGCCTCTGTTGTAAGTTCATGAGGAAGTAGTGGTTAATGCATGACCTTTTTAAGTTGGACAAGCTTCACCCCGGGATTGCATGTATAATGTGCAAACCCATAATACGAGAAGGAACTGGCATTGAGTGCGCCTGGATCAAAAAGATAATATAACAAACAAACCCTCCTTCACGCTTTGTTCATGAGAAATCAGAAAACTTTGGCAGTGATAAACAAAGGAGATTAAGAGGATGTGATCGTCCTCATTCGGGAGCCGTTCCTCGAAACTTGTCCATCTCGAAAAGTGATTGAGTTGTCTGCTAGCATTCGGTGACGAAACATGCATGATCTAAAATAAATTATTACCTCTGTTTTAAAACCAAGAGCTCTGGTACATGTTTTGTCTTTGTCTCCGACTATGGGTTTTCAACCTTGCCAACAAAAGCCACGGTTCGAGAGTCTCCACCTTCTTTTAAAAGCACCAACTACTGAGAGCATGATTGTCATTCTGAGTGTAATGTGCATTGTCCCAAAGTAGCATTGTCTTTTGCATGATTGTGATATCGTTTATTCTAAAATCATTGTATCTAGTCATCACTTAAACCTTGGAGGTGCCCCTGCATTTATGTTTTGCTTCACTAAAGGGGGCAAGCTAGATATCACTATATCATATTTGCACATCATGTTCATTGCAAATCTATTTGATGTTTCAGTATAATTTGTAAAACTTTCAGTCCTTTGTGATTTTCTCATGAGGCAACTTAATTACTATAGATTTATTGTCTCAGTAAGCTTTTGTCATATGACTATGAAAAAGTCCTATATGGTTAATAGCATGTCACCACAGAAATTATTCTTGTTATCATTTACCTACTCGAGGACGAGCAGGAATTAAGCTTGGGGATGTTGATACGTCCAAAACGTATCTATAATTTCTGCTTGCTCCATGCCTCTTTTGGGTGATATTGCTATGATATTTATACACTTCCATACACTTTTGATCATATTTGGACTAACCTATTAACTCAGTGCACCCCAGTGCCAGTTTCTGTTTTCAGTTGTTTTTGTATTTCAGGTTTTCACATTACGAGAACTGCCAGAAAAAATCCAGAAAAATTATATAAAAAATCAGCATTCCAGAAACTACCGTGCGCCCGAAGGACAGCCGGGGGGGCCACCAGGGCTCCAGGCGCCTTGGCGCCGCGCCCCCCCTGGGCCGCGCCGGGGGGGCGCCTGGGCCCCCCGAGGCTCCTCTGATGCCCCCCTTTGGCATATATTTAAAGCGTCTCCCGAAACCATCGAGGGAGGAACTCTTTTCGCGATCTCATCTCTGTTCCGCCGCCGCCGCTTCCAAGATCGGGAGCACCAGGTGAACTCTTCCCGGCACCCTGCCGGAGGGGAGGATCACCACCGGGAGCCTCTCCACCACCATGGACGCCTCCCGGATGAGTTGTGAGTAGTCTCCCTTGGACCATGAGTCCATGACCAGTAGCTATGTGATGTTCTCCTCCCGTTCTTGTGCTTCACTAATTAGTCCTCGTGAGCTGCCCTACATGATCAAGGCACATATGTAATCCTTATGCTGTTGCTATGATGAGTTTGCTGGGATCCGATGGATTATGAGATTATGTTCAGATTGTGCTTGAGTAATATATTTGATCTACCTCTTTTATATTTATGTTCGTAAGTAATTCTTGCATGTTCTCCGTTGTTATTTATTGCTTTGGCCAAGTAGTAGGCAGTGACTCCAAGAGGGAACGTTATGCTTGATTGTGGGTTCATGCCCCTCGATGACTAGTTTGAGTGACAGAAACATGAGTCTAGGGGATGTGTTGTTGCCACAAGGGGGAAAATAACGGTGCTTGTGCCCGCGGGTGCAAGGATTGTTTACTTTACGCAAAGTTCTTTTAATGCAGTTGTCTGTTGCATTGAGTTTACACTATGGGTGGGACTCGCAACTTAATACCAGCGAGATGTTCTGGATAGATATCTCAAGGTGGATGATTAGTAGTAGATATTGATGGATTTCGGTCTACTTACTTTGGCGTACATGGTCCTGTCAATTGCCCAGCTGTAATTCGTTTACCTCACATAGCTGTTTTATCGTCTTTTGGGAGAGAGACATCACTAGTAAACATCATGTGACTCCGGTCCATATTACCATCACTGATCACATCCGCTATTTACTTTTCGCTATTATTTACTATTGCAATTATATCTATCACTACTATCACTTGCGTTTAATCCTTTGTGAACTATAAGGCCGGAGGGATTGACAACCTCTCTGTACTCGTTGGGAGCAAAGTTATTTGTATCTGTATGCAGGTCCACGTTGATTGCTAATATCTGGCGCCGTAGCAGTTGACACCTTCTTGTTGAACCTAGGAGTCTCTGGGGATTCGATCCTTGGTATCTTTGCCAAGGGAAAAACTTCCGCAACACAACATCTCACACCTTCCACTTGGGGTAACCAACAAGGGGCGAGAAGCCTAGCAGCAACGCGTCTCCAGAGTCGTCTCCTCCTCGTCGATCTCCCACGTAGCCGATTGGATCCTGCAAACAGGTTCGGCAGCGCGGCGCAAGTGCACCGCCTCTAACGGTATACGCACGTGCAGGAGGAATGTCGTGCGGCGGACTGCTAGGTTCGATCACACAACCGACGCCAAGTGGAGGTGACTAGTTGCAACACATTCAAAGCCCTAACGATGGCGCCGAAGCGATCAACTGAATAAGTGTGCCGCACCTCCACTATATATATAGGCATCCGTCGCGGGCTCAACACTTGGGCCTAATACGTCTCCAACATATCTATAATTTTTGATTGTTCCATGCTATTATATATGATGTTTTGGATATTTAATGGGCTTTATTATACACTTTTATATTATTTTTGGGACTAACCTATTAGCCCAAAGGCCCAGTCCAGATTGTTGTTTTTTTTTGCCTATTTCAGGGTTTCGCAGAAAAGGAATATCAAACGGAGTCCAAACGGAATAAAACCTTCGGGAGAGTTATTTTTGGAATGATATCTTCACGAGAGACTTGAGAACCAAGGCAGAGGGGACACGTGGTGCCCACGAGGGCGGGGGGCGCGCCCCCTCCCCCTGGGCGCGCCCCCTGCCTCGTGGGCCCCACGTTGCTCCACCGACGTACTCCTTCCTCCTATATATACTCATGTACCCCGAAAACACCGAAGCAACAGAGAAAACCCTAATTCCACCGCGGCAACCTTCTGTTCCCGTGAGATCCCATCTTGGGGCCTGTTCCGGAGCTCCGCCGGAGGGGGGATCTTCCACGGAGTGCTTCTACATCAACACCATCGCCTCACCATGAGTTGTGAGTAGTTTACCACAGACCTTCAGGTCCATAGTTAGTACCTAGATGGCTTCTTCTCTCTTTTTGGATCTCAATACCAAGTTCTCCTCGGTCTTCGAGGAGATCTATTCGATGTAATATTTTTGCGATGTGTTTGTCGAGATCCGATGAATTGTGGGTTTATGATCAAGATTATCTATGAGAAATATTTGATTCTTTTCTGAATTCTTTTATGTATGATTATAATATCCTTGCAAGTCTCTTCGAATTATCGGTTTGGTTTGGCCTACTAGATCTATAGTTCTTGCAATGGGAGAAGTGCTTGGCTTTGGGTTCAATCTTGCGGTGTCCTTTCCCAGTGACAGCAGGGGCAGTAAGGCACGTATTGTATTGTTGCCATCGAGGATAAAAAGATGGGGTTTATGTCATATTGGTTGAGTTTATCCCTCTACATCATGTCGTCTTGCTTAAAGCATTACTCTGTTCTTATGAACTTAATACTCTAGATGCATGCTGGATAGCAGTCGATGTGTGGAGTAATAGTAGTAGATGTAGAATCGTTTCGGTCTACTTGTCACGGACGTGATGCCTATATATAATGATCATGCCTAGATATTCTCATAATTATTCGCTTTTCTATCAGTTGCTCGACATTAATTTGTTCACCCAGCGTAGAATTCTGCTATCATGAGAGAAGCCACTAGTGAAACCTATGCCCTCCGGATCTATTCTCAACATATCAATCTACAATCTAATTTACTTTGTTGTTTTTACTTTCTGTTCTTATATCAAAAAATACCAAAAATATCAAACTATCCTATCTATCAGATCTCATTTTCGTAAGTGACCGTAAAGGGATTGACAACCCCTTATCGCGTTGGCTGCGAAGTTCTTATTTGTTTGCGCAGGTGCGAGGGACTCGCGCGTGGTCTCCTACTGGATTGATACCTTGGTTCTCAAAAACTATGGGAAATACTTACGCTATTGTGCTGCATCACCCTTTCCTCTTCGAGGGAATACAACGCAAGCTCGAGAAGTAGCAAGAAGAATTTCTGGCGCCGTTGCCGGGGAGGCTTACGCAAAAGTCATATACCAAGTACCTATCACAAACCCTTATCCTTCGCATTACATTTATTTTCCTTTTGTTTTCCTCTCCCCCACTTCACCCTTGCCGTTTTATTTGCCCTTCTTTTTGCCGTGTGTTTATTGTTCGCTTGCTTCTTGTTTGCTTGTGTGTTGGATTGCTTGCTTGTCACTATGGCTCAGAACAATACAAAATTGTGTGACTTCTCCAATACCAACAATAATGATTTTATTAGCACTCCGATTGCTCCTATTACCGATGCTGAATCTTGTGAGATCAATGCTACTCTGTTGAATCTTGTCATGAAAGATCAATTTTCCGGCCTTCCTAGTGAAGATGCCGCTACCCATCTAAAGAACTTTGTTGATTTGTGTGATATGCAAAAGAAGAGGGATACGGATAATGATTTTGTTAAATTGAAGTTATTTCCATTTTCACTTAGAGATCGTGCTAAAACTTGGTTTTCCTCTTTGCCTAGAAATAGTATTGATTCGTGGAATAAGTGCAAAGATGCTTTTATCTCTAAGTATTTTCCTCCTGCTAAGATTATCTCTCTTAGAAATGATATTATGAATTTTAAGCAACTAGATCATGAGCATGCTTCACAAGCTTGGGAGAGAATGAAATTAATGATACGTAATTGTCCTACACATGGATTGAACTTATGGATGATTATACAAAACTTTTATGCTGGCTTGAATTTTGCTTCTAGAAATCTTTTAGATTCGACTGTAGGAGGCACTTTTATGGAAACTACCTTAGGAGAAGCTACCAAACTCCTAGATAATATTATGGTCAATTATTCTCAGTGGCACACTGAAAGATCTACTAGTAAAAAGTGCATGCTATCGAAGAGATTAGTGTTTTTAGTAGAAAGATGGATGAACTTATGAAATTATTTGCTGCTAAGAGTGCTTCTTCTGATCCTAATGATATGCCTTTATCCACGTTGATTGAAAATAATAATGAATCTTTGGATGTGAATTTTGGTGGTAGGAATAATTTCGGTAACAATGCTTATAGAGGAAACTTTAATCCCAGGCCTTTTCCTAGTAGTTCCTCTAATAATTATGGTAATTCCCACAATAACTCTTATGGAAAGATGCCTTCTGAATTTGAAACTACTCTTAAAGAGTTTATGAATTCGCAAAAGAATTTCAATGCTTTGCTTGAAGAAAAATTGCTTAAGATTGATGAATTGGCTAGAAGCGTGGATAGAATTACCCTTGATGTTGATTCTTTGAAACTTAGATCTATTCCACCTAAGCATGATATCAATGAGTCTCTCAAAGCCATGAGAATTTCCATTGATGAATGCAAAGAAAGAACCGCTAGGATGCGTGCTAAAAAAGAATGCTTTATAAAAGCATGTTCTTCTAGTTATCATGAAAATAAAGATGAAGATCTGAAAGTTATTGATGTATCTCCTATTAGATCCTCATTTTCTAGTATGAATCTTGATAAAGATGGGACTGGAGATGAGTCTACTTTAATTAAAAGGCGTCCCAATGAGTCTGAGTTTTTAGATCTTGATGCTAAAATTGTAAAAAGTGGGATTGAAGAGATTAAAATTTTGCATAGTGATGAACCCACTACTTTGGATTTCAAGGGATTAAATTATGATAATTGCTCTTTGATTGATTGTATTTCCTTGTTGCAATCTGTACTAAATTCTCTGCATGCTTATAGTCAAAATAAAGCTTTTACCAAACACATAGTTGATGCTTTGATGCAATCTTATGAAGAAAAACTTGAACTAGAAGTTTCTATCCATAGAAAGCTTTATGATGAATGGGAACCTACTATTAAAATTAAAATTAAGGATCATGAATGCTTTGCTTTGTGTGATTTGGGTGCAAGTGTTTCCACTATCCCAAAAACTTTGTGTGATTTGTTAGGTTTCCATGAGCTTTATGATTGTTCTTTAAATTTGCATGTTGCGGATTCTACTATTAAGAAACCTATAGAAAGGATTAATGATGTTCTTATTGTTGCCAATAGGAATTATGTGCCCGTAGATTTCATTGTTCTTGATATAGATTGCAATCCTTCATGTCCTATTATTCTTGGTAGACCTTTTCTTAGAACGATTGGTGCAGTTATTGATATGAAGGAAGGAAATATTAGATTCCAATTTCCCTTAAGTAAAGGCATGGAACACTTTCCTAGAAAGAAAATTAAATTACCATATGAATCTATTATGAGAGCCACTTATGGTTTGCCTTCCAAAGATGGCAATACCTAGATCTATCCTTGTATCGTGCCTAGCTAGGGGCGTTAAACGATAGCGCTTGTTGGGAGGCAACCCAATTTTATTTTCTTTGTTTTTGCTTCTGTTTAGGAATAAATATTGCATCTAGCTTCTGTTTAGATGTGGTTTTGTGTTTTAATTAGTGTTTGTGCCAAGTAGAACCTTTGGTAAGACTTGTGTGAAGTTTATATGATCATGCTGCAAAAAACAGAAACGTTAGCGCTCACGAGAATAGTCACCAGATTTTACTGGAGAGTGCTATTTAGTTGATTCTTTTTGCAGACGATTATTAGACAAATTCCTCACGTTTACCAATTGATTTCATTTTTTTTGAGTTACAGAAGTATGCAAAAGTTAAAGATTACTACAGACTGTTATGTTTTTGACATATTCTGTTTTTCGTGTGTTGTTTGCTTATTTTGATACATCTATGAGTAGTATTGGAGGATATGAATCATAGAGAAGTTGTAATACAGTAGGTTTAACACCAATATAAACAAAGAATGAGTTCATTACAATACCTTTGAGTGGTGGTTTGTTTTTCATACTAACGGAGCTCATGAGATTTTTGGCTAAGTTTTGTGTTGTGAAGTTTTCAAGTTTTGAGTATGTCTTTGATGGACTATGGAACAAAGAGTGGCAAGAGCATAAGCTTGGGGATGCCCAAGGCACCCCAAGGTAAAATTCAAGGATAACCAAAATCCTAAGCTTGGGGATGCCTCGGGAAGGTATCACCTCTTTCGTCTTCATCTATCGGTAACTATACTCGGGCCTATATTTTTGTTCACCACATGATATGTGTTTTGCTTGGAGCGTCATGTATGATTTGAGTCTTTGCTTTTTAGTTTGCCACAATCACCCTTTCTGGACACAACTTTTTGAGAGAGATAAATATGGCCTAGAATTTGTTAGAACACTCTGTGTGCTTCACTTATATCTTTTGAGCTAAATAGTTTTGCTCTAGTGCTTCACTTATATCTTTTAGAGCACGGTGGTGATTTTATTTTGTAGAAATTGTTGATATCTCATGCTTCACTTATATCCTTTTGAGAGTCTTTTAGAATAGCATGGTAATGTGCTTTGGTTATAAAGCTAGTCCTAATATGATAGGCATCCAAGATGAATGTAGTAAAAACTTTCATACAAAGTGCATTGAATATGATGAGAAGTTTGATACTTGATGATTGTTTTGAGATATGAGGATAATGATATTAGAGTCATGCTAGTGGAGTTATTATGAATTTGAGAAATACTTGTGTTAAAGTTTGTGATTCCCATAGCATGCACGTATGGTGAACTGCTATGTGACAAAGTTAGAGCATGAGGTATTTGTAGAGTGTCATCCTTTGTATGGAGGTCGGGGGCGCGCGATGGTTAACTCCTACCAACCTCCCCCCTAGGAGCATGCGTTGATTGCTTTGTTTTGATGACTCGTAAATTTTTGCAATAAGTATATGAGTTCTTTATGACTAATGTTGAGTCCATGGATTATACGCACTCTCACCCTTCCACCATTGCTAGCCTCTCTTGTACCGCACAACTTTCGCCGGTACCATACACCCACTATATACCCTCCTCAAAACAGCCACCATATATTTTCCTCAAAACAGCCACCATATCTACTTATCATGGTATTTCCATAGCCATGCCGAGATATATTGCCATGCAACTTTCCATCGTTCCGTTCATAAGACACGCTTCATATTGTCATATTGCCATGCATGATCATGTAGTTGACATAGTATTTGTGGCAAAGCCACCATGCATAATTTTTCATACATGTCACTCTTGATTCATTGCACATCCCGGTACACCGCCGAAGGCATTCATATAGAGTCATACTTTGTTCTAGTATCGAGTTGTAATATCGAGATGTAAATCAATAAAAGTGTGATGATCTTCATTATTAGAGCATTGTCCCATGTGAGGAAAGCCAAAAAAAGAGAAAGCCCCTCCAAAAAAAGAGAAAAGAGACAATGCTACTATCTTTTTTCCACACTTGTGCTTCAAAGTAGCACCATGTTCTTCATGATAGAGAGTCTCATGTTTAGTCACTTTCATATGCTAGTGGGAAATTTTCATTATAGAACTTGGCTTGTATATTCCAACGATGGGCTTCCTCAAATGCCCTAGGTCTTCGTGAGTAAGCAAGTTGGATGCACACCCACTTAGTTTCATTTGTTGAGCTTTCATACATTTTTAGCTCTAGTGCATCCGTTGCATGGCAATCCCTAATCACTCACATTGATATCTATTGATGGGCATATCCATAGGCCATTGATACGCCTAGTCGATGTGAGACTATCTTCCTCCTTTTTGTCTTCTCCACAACCACCACTCTATTCCACCCATAGTGCTATATCCATGGCTCACGCTCATGTATTGCATGAAAGTTGAAAGGTTTGAAAAAATTGAGTATGAAAACAATTGCTTGGCTAAAACCGAGGTTGTGCATGATATGAATATTTTGTGTGATGAAGAGGGAGCATAGCCAGACTATATGATTTTGTAGGTATAACTTTCTTTGGCCATGTTATTTTGAGAAGACATGATTGCTTTGTTAGTACGCTTAAAGTATTATTATTTCTTATGTCAATATAGACGCTTGTCTTGAATCTTTCGAATCTGAACATTCATGCCACAATAAGGAGAATTACATTGAAAATTATGTTGGTTAGCATTCCACATCAAAAATTTTGTTTTTATCATTTACCTACTCGAGGACGAGCATGAATTAAGCTTGGGGATGCTTGATACGTCTCCAACGTATCTATAATTTTTTATTGTTCCATGCTATTATATATGATGTTTTGGATGTTTAATGGGCTTTATTATACACTTTTATATTATTTTTGGGACTAACCTATTAACCCAAAGGCCCAGTCTAGATTGCTGTTTTTTGCCTATTTCAGGGTTTCGTAGAAAAGGAATATCAAACGGAGTCCAAACGGAATAAAACCTTCGGGAGAGTTATTTTTGGAACGATATCTTCACGAGAGACTTGAGAACCAAGGCAGAGGGGCACGTGGTGCCCTCGAGGGTGGGGGGCGCGCCCCCTACCTCGTGGGCCCCACGTTGCTCCACCGACGTACTCCTTCCTCCTATATATACCCATGTACCCTGAAAACATTGAAGCAACAGAGAAAACCCTAATTCCACCGCCGTAACCTTCTGTTCCTGTGAGATCCCATCTTGGAGCCTGTTCCGGAGCTCCGCCGGAGGGGGGATCTTTCACGGAGTGCTTCTACATCAACACCATTGCCTCACCATGAGTTGTGAGTAGTTTACCACAGACCTTCGGGTCCATAGTTAGTACCTAGATGGCTTCTTCTCTCTTTTTGGATCTCAATACCAAGTTATCCTCGATCTTCGAGGAGATCTATTCGATGTAGTCTTTTTGCGGTGTGTTTGTTGAGATCCGATGAATTGTGGGTTTATGATCAAGATTATCTATGAGCAATATTTGGTTCTTTTCTGAATTCTTTTATGTATGATTATAATATCCTTGCAAGTCTCTTCGAATTATCGGTTTGGTTTGGCCTACTAGATCTATAGTTCTTGCAATGAGAGAAGTGCTTGGCTTTGGGTTCAATCTTGCAGTGTCCTTTCCCAGTGAAAGCAGGGGCAGCAAGGCACGTATTGTATTGTTGCCATCGAGGATAAAAAGATGGGGTTTATGTCATATTGCTTGAGTTTATCCCTCTACAGTCTACATCATGTCATCTTGCTTAAAGCATTACTCTGTTCTTATGAACTTAATACTCTAGATGCATGCTGGATAGCAGTCGATGTGTGGAGTAATAGTAGTAGATGAAGAATCGTTTCAGTCTACTTATCATGGACGTGATGCCTATATATAATGATCATGCCTAGATATTCTCATAATTATTCGCTTTTCTATCAATTGCTCGACGGTAATTTGTTCACCCACCATAGAATTCTGCTATCATGAGAGAAGCCACTAGTGAAACCTATGGCCCCCGGATCTATTCTCAACATATCAATCTACAATCTACTTTACTTTGCCGTTTTTACTTTCTGTTCCTATATCCAAAAATACCAAAAATATCAAACTATCCTATCTATCAGATCTCACTTTTGTAAGTGACCGTAAAGGGATTGACAACCCCTTATCGCGTTGGCTGCGAAGTTCTTATTTGTTTGTGCATGTGCGAGGGACTCGCGCGTGGTCTCCTACTGGATTAATACCTTGGTTCTAAAAAACTAAAGAAAATACTTACGCTACTGTGCTGCATCACCCTTTCCTCTTCGAGGGAATACAACGCAAGCTCGAGAAGTAGTAGGGCCACACACGTATCCTAAGGCCCAAAGTCTACTCGGTCACGTTCCAAGTCTAGCTCGGATCACATCCAACCAGTGTCCTCGGAACCGACCTCGTAGGTTCCTTCCCTTAAGCGCGCAACCCCTTAGGTTGAAGTCGGCTTGGTCACAGTTCGGATCACCTCTGACCTGCACGGTTGGTAGCGGCCTCTAGCAAGGCATGCCGACCACCAAGTAGACTATGAAACTGGTTAAGCAAACCTGTACAACATGCCACACTTCTGTTCCTTTTGCCACATGATATATATTGTCGGGCTCAAGGTGAGTCTGTCATCCTTGTGCTAGCCCGACCTCTTTCTCGTTCCAGTGATGCCGACCATAAACCGGATTATATCATAATCCTTGTCGCATGGCCATGCTTATCCTAGTCGGATCACACGAGGGGCCCAGAGTATATCTCTCCTGGTCGGAGGGGGAAATCCCATCTTGCTCGATCATGTCTCGCAACATGGGTCTGGACAGGCCTGAAACCCACCTTTATAACTACCCAGTTATGGAGTAGCGTTCGGTCATCCCAAAGCAAGTTTGTCACCATCCCGAGTACATGCGTCAACTCAGGTCTTAGGACATAGAACGTATGTTGCACTAGAGACTCACATATGACATATCGCCGCGTCTCATAGTTGGGTCTGTCCACTCGGACCTTATCTCGACTCGGATCCGACTACATCGAATCCGACCAGACCTTTCCAAGTCCATATTATCCGGTTAGCATCCAATGCTCCATGGCTAGTGAGACCGAGCCATCCACCATGTCATATGCTAGTCTGGTCTAACGTGTGCCCACACATCACTTACGACTAGGGACCTTTTAGGACAGTCATCATACAATGTATAGCCCCACAAACAAGTCATGTACTTGTTGATACACATCATTGATAATGTTCAAGCACTATCTTTATTCATAAACACATAGGAAATATCATCATACATGATTGCCTCTAGGGCATATCTCCAATAGTTGGTACCATGACAACCTCCCAAATATGTTCGCGGATGTGCTCACATTTCCTAGCACTGAGCGGCCCTTACTATGGGTGTTGGTGGGGGAACTTTTGTGGACATCATGAAATGTCTGTATTGAACTAGTGATTGAACATATTATCCCGCCACATGTGACTAACACCATTTACAAATAGTGTGGCTTTCTTCAGCTCTCAAGGCCGCTTAGCAAGTGACATGACCGCACCTACATTGCCAGGATGATCGCGACGCTTTGCTCCACCGCACCCCGGCTCGTGCCACCACTCCCACCGCCAGTTCCGCCACCTCCTCCGGAGCCAGATTAAATTTTGTTTCTTTGCTTTTGGGGCTTAATGTGCTGATCCCCCAGCAAGGCTATTGTCTCTCGTACTCTTCTTGTCTCTCTCTCTCTCTCTCTGTGTGTGTGTGTGCGCGCGCGCGCGCGTGTGCGTGTGTGTGCGTGTGTGTGCGCGTGCGTGCGTGCGTGCGTGCGTGCGTGCGTGTGTGTGTGTGTGTGTTGTGGTCCACCGGACGGAACCTTGCTACTGTATGCTTTGTCCTGGCCGTTGTTTTATAATATAAAGTGGGGGGAAACCCTTTTTCGTCTATTCCATCGCGAACGCCGACGTGCATCAGCGTGCGATAGAGAAGGTATTCTGAATCATCCGTCCTTACAATCCTGCACCGGAAGAGGACGGATTAGGTTTTTGGGAAGGGCTCTGCACGACTGCTCAAGTTTGTCATCACGAGTCATCTTCCGTCCTAAGTCAGGCGGCTCTACTCATCGTTGTCTACAACATCGCCAGCAATAGATCATCGCCAACATCTACCACAAACGTGTATAAGTTAGATTGTTGCATGCTATTTTTTTGTACTATTTATGAATTATTTACTAGAATTAGTCATGATTTTGCCTAATATTCCAACACAAACGTGTCTAAGTTAAGAAAAATGCTTAAAGTTCAACTCCGAGTCATCAAACGAAATATTTAAATCCATGTTGAAGAAACTCAAGGTCTTGATTTTTCTAGTAGCATATAACTGGTTAAGAAAAAAGTATGTCATCATCTCTTCAGAGACTGTTGATATCGATAAATGTGACCCAAAAATGGAAGTATCCAAGACAAAGGTGATCAGATGTTGCTGTCCATTGGCAAGAAGATCCCCACCGTCATTTGTGTGTGCCCCGTGCTACCACATCGGCAAGGCGACAATGGTAACAGGGTGGATCAAAACCACTGATAGTGAGCCAGACAAGGGTGAGGCTCCTGTCGACGCCTCATGGACAGGAGCGGGGTATACCGAGGAATATGGAGGTGGCGGAAGGTTTGTGGTGGTTCCCTACAACTCTAGCACTTTACACGGTTATTATGGACGGTTATTATTTATGAACCAAAACATTCCATGAGTTATATCTACATATAGTTTTTCACGATCTCCTTACATGAAAAAATTCTACCCGCCATCTTAAAAATTCATCCGTTCATAACATTCCAAGATAGTTTGAAGGTGTGAAAGTTGCAAGTTTGAGTGTAAAAATATCGATAGCACGAACCTAATAAGGTGTTGTTGTGGAAAACAAGGATAACTACCGGCCTTCATCATCGATTGATGCACACCACCATACATGACTTCCCTACTTATAAAGATTGGAGTTGATGGTCTTCTTGTGTCACCAACCTGAACCCCCCTCCTTTCGTCTTCCCGCATCACCCAATCACCTACTCATGTCGTCTCTCACTACTAATCTCATTCGTGTCAACTACCAAAACCCATCAAAGGTAGCCTACAAGGTTTTTTTGATTAAAGTAAAGTACATCATGTTTCCCTTGGTGGCTTGGTTTTGTGACGCAGCAAAAGCAACCAGCTAATAACTAGCATAAAACAATGCTAAGCATAGACGCTGAAAAATTTGTCTTGCAAAAAAAGAAAAGAAAAACCAGGTCATCCTTATTATTGGACCTACCTCATGGTAGGATCTCCCCACAAAACCTACAACCAACCCCATAACTGTTTTTTGTAATCCAACAACCTAGCGACACGTAACAGAACAAAGGTGCAAAACTCGAAGACAAACCTAGGGCTATGATTCAACCAAAGTCGATGTCGATGTGGCAACGAAAGTCGACACCGACTGCAACAAACAATTGATGCTCACATGCTGATGTTAGTTAGTTCAACCAAAGTAAAACCTAGAGCTATGATTCATGAAGTAGAACTTCGAACCAACACTTGTAATAAGGATATGAAGCACATATGATGATGTTGCCTGATTGAGCTAGAGGTATAAATCATAGATTTTCAGCCCAGATAATACAACCTCGATGTCGCAACTAGGCGGTACAACTCTACACCATCTCACTTGTACGGAAATTGTCGGCAAACAAGAATTCAGCAAAAGAGAAGACATTAGCCCGTTGCTTTAAGTCATCGCCGCACCACCGTTTGGTAGATGGATGTCGTGCGCCATAACAACACCTAACAGTATCCGCCGACATGTGTGTCGTGCCCAGCGGCGACGGTGAGTGAAAGAGCCACATTGCCGCATGCCACAACACCTCATAGTGATCACCACTGCTGCTCGTGTCCATGACGTGCTGCCACAACCTGATGAGGGCATGACTATGTGGATACGACCATTTTTTTCACACGTGTATATATTGTAGGTGATTTCTAATAAACATTATAAAATGATTTATTTATGTCCTTCAGAACAAAAAAAATACTTGATCTATTTTTATTCCATGCCTAATTGTAGGATTACCACACACTTATACAAATCGCGTGTAAATATAAAGAAAAATAAAATAATTAGGTGTTGTTAAAGAAG
>LR738715.1:317052494-317075573 GCA_902687465.1 Secale cereale
GATGTCGTGCGCCATAACAACACCTAACAGTATCCGCCGACATGTGTGTCGTGCCCAGCGGCGACGGTGAGTGAAAGAGCCACATTGCCGCATGCCACAACACCTCATAGTGATCACCACTGCTGCTCGTGTCCATGACGTGCTGCCACAACCTGATGAGGGCATGACTATGTGGATACGACCATTTTTTTTCACACGTGTATATATTGTAGGTGATTTCTAATAAACATTATAAAATGATTTATTTATGTCCTTCAGAACAAAAAAAATACTTGATCTATTTTTATTCCATGCCTAATTGTAGGATTACCACACACTTATACAAATCGCGTGTAAATATAAAGAAAAATAAAATAATTAGGTGTTGTTAAAGAAGTCCTCTCACATCAGTTTTGGCTCAAGTCCCTCACGCCCGGGCTCATATTCAGACTGCACAAACCTACCCGACATCAAATGCTTATAACTTTTGTATCCGGACTCCGAATTTGGTGAATCTGTTTCTGCTGGAAAGCTTACCTCGTGTACTTTTTACCATCAAATTTCTTACGAGTGCTGAGATAAAAAAATGTGTGACGCTACTGTAGAATCCCAGTCAAAATCCAAGTCAAAAGGTGCCGTGTTATGTTCACTTGGACCCATGGGCTTGTACGAACTATGGTTAGGGTTTGGTCCACCCTCTTGGCCGCCACCCTCTTGGATTTCTTCTTGTTTTGTTTAGTTAACAGTAAGTCATCATTGTAATTTCGTGTACTTCGTTTGTGTCCAATTACCAGACCAAGACCATTTTCGGAACCCCACTTTTATCCATACTCTATCTATATTCGCAATATTCAGATTGTTTTTAATCATATTCTTGCTCGTTCTTCGGTTGCTAGCAGGAATAGATCTTCGTGGTCAGGCTGATCATGCTTCCGGAATCGTTAGTAACCACGAGGAGAATGGTTTGATGACTGCTAAGGCACAACATGGTCACTTGTTTGTGGTTGAATCCTTAATGTCTTTCTCCACGAAAGTGATAGTTACCCATCGTGAAAAGATTGGGACACCTTTGCCCTATAACAACCCGACAAGCCACGCCGCAAAGCACTGACCAGCCTTCGTGCCTTATCCGTTTCGGTTGTCATCGATCCGTCATTGTAACCCTGGCTGCCACTGGCCATGGATGAGAAGCAACCCCGCACCGACTCTTGCATCATGAAACTAGAGGAGTCAGGGGATGAATCTTCCCCGTCATGTACTAAAACTAAGCTCCTCGGTCATATCCGTTATGCAGCCTGACAGGCCCGGCACTGCTTGTGCGGCTAGGGCTACGAGTCTTCCAGTTCTAATGCGTTCACGTCATAGGACAAGGCTTGTTCTAGCTAGCTGTGAGGGAGAGATGAAAGCAAGGGACTACCATCGGTAGGCGCATCTCGGCGGTCCGATGCAGCCCTCTGAAGAAGGAAAAAGAAGGGGTTGGGTTGGAAAAGGAAGAGAGGTGCCAAACCATGGGTTTCAATCCAATGATGGGGACATAATTGACTTAGACAAAAATATTTTTTATGTTCCACAAAACTGGTATTGGGTGAATCCTTTTGGACTTGATTTGTAAATACTTTTTGTATTAATGAAAATACCGTAAAACTATTGTTCTACGGTTTGGGCTCAAAAATTAATTGACTTAAAAAACAATCAAATTTCGCGGGCGAGACAGAATTGACTTACACTGAAAAATTTTAGGCAGCTTATTATGTAGCCGGTTCTTGAGCCTTCGTTAAAAAAAAATGTAGCCGGTCCCATGGAACATACCTCATGCTTATTTTATTCAAATCAAATCATGATAAACAGGTAGTACATCGGGCAAACCCGTCACCATTGACGATGCAAAGCAACTATGCAGCCCATGTTTATTATGCAAGAGGCTGAGATCGGAGTAAACCCTCCTACACCTTTATACGAACAGTTGGACGGAGGTAAAGATCATTCTTCCTTCGGATGGTGATGCCCATCTCCTCAGTCATGTCCAGCTCACTCGGGGCCACCCCGTCCGGGAGCTCCCAGTCGAAGTGGTAGAGCAGCACGGCGAGCACGATCTCAATGCTGGCCAGTCCGAAGGCCAATCCAGGGCAGAGCCTGCGGCCAGCCCCAAACGGTATGAACTCGAAGTCCGTCCCCTTGAGGTCGAGTGTGGAGTTCTCGAACCGCTCCGGCTTGAACTCCTCCGGGTCGTCCCAGAACTTGGGGTCCCTGCCGATCGCCCATGCATTCACGAACACGACGAAGCCTTTGGGCACGTCGTACCCCATGATCTTGCACGTCTCGTTGCACTCCCTTGGGACGAGCAATGGCAGCGCAGGGTGCAGCCTCAGGGTCTCCTTGACAACGAGCTTCAGGTAGGTCATGTCGGGCAGGTCGGCCTCGGTCACGGTAGGCTTCCCGCGGAGTTTGTTGCGCAGCTCGGCCTGTGCTTTCTGCATCACTCTCGGGTTCCTCATTAGCTCTGACATCGCCCACTGGAGTGCATCTGCTGACGTCTCGGTCCCGGCGCCAAAGAGATCCTGTAAAGTGCGCAATTAGTCTGTTAATTAGTTCGTCGTGAACAAATAGTGCATTAAGCACGAGTAAAAACACTTACTATCGTGACAGCCTTGACGTTGCCAATGGTGAGAGGCACCTCGAGGTCACCTTCCTCGTGTATCCTCATGAGCTCGTCCATCAGGTCCTCCTCCTCTCCCGTCACGGCGTTCCTGGTCGCCGGTGCAGCCATGGCCTCCTTCCGCTTCTGTCGCTGCCGGTAGGCGCTCTCCACCAGCTCGTAGGTCGTGAGGTAGCTCGCGTGGCCGCGCCGCCTCGTGCCACCGAAGGCGCGCACGAGCCACGATGACGGGAACCATTCGGCCATGGTGAAACCCGATGCGATCTTCACGATGTCCGCCAACACCACCAGGAACTCGTCCCTCCTCTCGAACCTCTCGCCGATCATGGTGCGCATCGTCGAGTCCGCGATGACCCAAAAGATCTGCTCGCAGAGGTTCACGGTTTCTCCCGGCGGCGTGGCGGCGATGGCGGCGACGAGGCGGGCGGCCTCCTCCTCCCGCACGCGGTGGAACGAGTGGACGCGCCGGACGCTGAGCAGCTTCACGATGGAGATCTTGCGGAGCTGCCGCCACAGGGCACCGTACGGCGCGAAGAAGATCCCCTTCCCCATGGGGCGCAGCTTCTGTATGGTGGGCGGATACGGCCGCCAGGCGAACTTCATGTCGTGCACCTTCATGATCTCGCGGGCGGCGTCCGCGGACGAGACGAACACGGCCGGGAGCTCCCCGAGCTGGAGGTACATGAGCGGCGCGTCCAGCTCGCGCGCGATGTCGGCCACGGCGCGGTGCGCGATCGGGCTGCGGAGGAGGTGGTGCAGGTTGCGGATGAACGGCAGCGACGAAGGGCTCGGCGGCAGCTTCAGCGCCGGGGTCGCCGTCGCGGCGCCACGCTTCTTAAGAAGCTTCAGGAGAAGGAGGGCCAGGAAGGCGCAGAGCCAGCACACGAGTTGCTGCATGGTGGCCATGGTTGGTGCGTTAAGGTGATGGAGGTACCCAGCGATCTGATCTGCCCATTATATGGACATTTCCCGTAGGAGCGGAGCACGAACCATCAAGGTTGGAAGCAGCTGGTTCCAAACAAACTCCACTAGTGCCAAAGGTTGTTAGTTGGCTGCTTGGCGCCGGTGAAGGTCGTTCCAAACCGAGCTCATTCATGCAAGGCGAGGCAGATTATGTCTAGACTCTAGAGTAGTAAACATCAGGTCGTTCACGTTTGTACAAGGCGAAGACGTGCTTCTTGATGATGTGAAGTTGTGCACTAGCTGTAAAGTTTCTACTGCAGATGGGATGTGTGGAAGCATACGCAAGCATGGCCGCGTGCATGTTTATATAGGCACGTACACGGTACAGTTGTAACGGACCAAGACCGGGACCTCCATTGTCTTGTGTGATGTTCATGCTTGCGTGCTTTCTAATGTGTGTTTTTTTTTCTTTCGTTCCAACATATAAGTCTTTTTTTAGAGATTTCACTAAGGACACTATATTCGGATATATACAGACGCATTTTAAGTATAAGTTTATCCGTTTTACTTTGTATGTAGTCTATAATAAAATATCTTAAAAGACTTATATTTAAGAACGGAGGAAGTATCATGCACCATAATCATCATTGCTATTTTTAATCTTGTTTAATTTTGTTGTGTGAAACTCCTCATCCTCATCTTGCTCTCGCCACCAAACCAACACTAAGCTTCAAAATCCCATCTCAAGTTATTTCCTTCCTATCTTTTACCCAATAATTCAAGTGACATTTTCCTTGTTCAAATAAATGTCCAATCTTTTCCTATAAATCTTGGAAAGTCCATGCTGCTGGGTTTAGTCGCACATCGGTTGTGGGAGGAGACATAACACGATTTATAAGGGTGAGGGTGTCCGCTCCTAACAGGCTAGTCTTTTGGGGGTAGAGGGCCCAAGGCCTCTCATAAGTTGGTGTTGATCTCCGGTTGGGTTTGGTTGACACATGTGGGTCGGAACGCTGGTGCTAGTAGATCCGGGATTGCGTAACACATGTCAAAAACTTCTCTTTCAGATTACAGATCATTTGGAGTTGGTTTGGTTGGGCTAAGAAATTATTCAAGTTTGAATTAAATTCAAACTTGATTTGATTTCCTGTCTTCGAAATTACCCAAACAAATTTTATAAATATCCCAAGAGTCCAGGAGTCCAGGGATGTTTTGATCATTGTTAAGGAAATCGGTAGCGGTAGCTGCTCGTTCGGCTTGGGAGTAGTGATTAATCGGTGAATCGACCTATTAACTGGATTAATCGGTCGACTATTAATCGGTAGATTAACTAGGAATTGGCAACATATATCTAGTTTTTTAATGTATTATACCATACTCTAATGCTCTGAACTATGTAATATACCAAAATATGCTTTTTTGCGACGTGAAATATGCATTTGTTGAACCCTAGCTATTGAGGAGCAAGAATGGGATGGGAGGGGTTACAAGAAAAAAATTGGGCTTTGTTTGTCCACAAGTTAATGCGTCAGCAGCGATTATTCGGTCTTACTGGCCAATTAATCGGCCTGACAAGTTACGGTGAATATGTGATATTCGATTCTATCAACGTACGAGTAGCTATTAACTGACCCGTTAACTGATTAATCGGACGAATTCTGAAACAGTGGTTTTGATATCTCTGGAATTCTTCTGATAACACCCTGGTCTTTTCCTTCTCTCTAGCTGTTTATTTTAATAAGCAGAAAACCGAAATAAAGGAAAACGGCCTTCCACCGAAGCCCCTTGGGCCTCTCCTTCCTCCTAGTCGGCCCAACAGCGCCCCTCAACGTACCTAGCCTCTCTCTTTCTCTAACTTGCCATACTGGTCACAAGCGCCAACCCGACGGGGTGCGAGTTCCCCTTTGCTTCCTCCTCTCGCCACCTTCGAAATATACTGATCACACGTGCCGACCCCGCAACGATTTATAAGGGTGAGGGTGTCCCCTCCTAACAGGCTAGTCTTTTGGGGGTAGAGGGCCCAAGGCCTCTCATAAGTCGGTGTTGATATCTGGTTGTGTCTGGTTGACGCATGTGGGTCGGAACGCTGATACTAGCAGATCCGGGATTGCGTAACACATGTCAAAAACCTCTCTTTCAGATTACAGATCATTTGGGGTTGGTTTGGTTGGGCTAAGAAATTATTCAAGTTTGAATTAAATTCAAACTTCATTTAATTTTGTGTCTCTAAAATTACCCAAACAAATTTTATAAATATCCCAAGAGTCCAGGAGTCCATGAATGTTTTCATATCTCTGGAATTCTTCTGATAACACCCTGGTCTTTTCCTTCTTTCTAGTTCTTTATTTTAATAAGTAGAAAACCGAAATAAAGGAAGACGACCTTCCACCTAAGCCCCTCGAGCCTCTCATTCCTCCCAGCCGGCCGAGCAGTGCCCCCACAACCCACCTAGCCCCTCTCTTTCTCTAAGTTGCCATGCTGGTCACCTGCACCAACCCCACCCGCAGTGATCGATCCCTTCTCCTTTGCTTCCTCCTATCGCCACCTCCCCCCACACAATAAAACTGTGGGCTGCCGCACATGGACATCGAGGAAGCCAGCCGAACCGCGCCCCACCCTTATAGGAAGAGAAACGTTTAGAGCCGGAGGACCGACCGAGCGTTCAGCCGGTCGCGCGCGCCACGTTTGATCAACCAGAACACCACACACGCAAATATGAGGTGGACCACATGCTGCTCACGACGAAACCTTGTCTCCTTGAATCTTCTCGTTCTCTCTTTTCTTTTCTCTCCAGCTCATCGAATCAGAGCTCCTTCCCCTGCTCCAAGTGAATAGCCATGGCGGACCTCCCTACTCTAGATCGAAAGAGGTCATGGACACCGCCTACACGACCCTACCAGCCTACGACAAATCGCTGGAGAGGGATGCCACCACGACGCCCCTACTACTGGTGCAAGCCTGCAACTACAGGTGTTGATGTGCACCGGTGATGCCGCGATGTGGGGGCGGTGATGGCGATATCCCACATGCAATGGGCGAGTGGTGGAGCTGGACGACTACATGACAGAGTTGCAACAGCAACGGGAGTGTTGCAACAGGCAAGCGACGGAGCTGGAACTGGCAAGCAGCGGAGCTGGAACCGGTCAGGGGGAGCATGCGGCGAGCGATGGAGCTGGAACTAGCTACGGAGAGTTGCATCCAGCGAGCGGCGGAGCTGCAACCGACCAGTAGAGAGTTGCATCAGGCAAGCAGCAAAGATGCAACAGGAAGTGGTGGAGCTGGAACCAGCGATTTGTTTTGAACCGGTGTGTGACCGGCTAGAGCTACGACGGCGACGGGACATGCGACCGATGAATCCATTTTTGCCGGAACTACTGTTTTTAATTGCTGGAAGCAGTTTCTTCCAAAGTTGCGATGATTGTCAACAGGAACCATTTTTTGCTGGAAACAACACTTCCTTTTGCTGGAACAGTTGATCTCGATTGCTACTACAAACGTATCACGGTGAGCAGCGGTGCCGCATACATGCAACGTGACGGGAGAAAAGCTGCGACCGCAATGGAGAAAAGCTACAACTAGTGTGTTTTTCTTGCTGGCAGCAGTGGTAGTTTTGGCTGGGGATGGTATGACGTGCAATGGCAAACGGCGGCGATTGGCAGCGCAATGGTGCTTCAAGGTCTCGTCGGGTGAGGATGGGAATGCGTGTTGAGACATGTAGGTTTAGGGCGGCCGCCATGGCATTGCATGTTTTTGTTTCTTCAGTTTCGATGCAGGTGAGAGAGACGAGGGAGGAAGACGATGTACAATAGAATCCAATGGTTGGTGCATCAAAATCGGACGCGCGCGCGGTGGTAACCCACAAGTATAAGGGATAGCAACAGTTTTCGAGGGTAGAGTATTCAACCCAAATTTACAGAATCGATACAAAGGGAGCCAACGAATATTTGTAAGTATTAGCAGTTGAGTTGTCAATTCAACCACAGCTGGAGATTAAATATCTACAACAATGTGATGAGTAGCAAAATAGTATGATAGTTTTGATAGCAGTACTAACGGTAATAGTAGTAGCAGTAGTTTTGTAACAGTTGTAACAGTAGCAACAACACTAGTAACTTAGCAAAATCAATACGTGGAAAAACTGACAGGAACTTGATCAGTGATATCATTGGATAATATTCATCATATAATAGTTATAACCTAGAGCGACATAGAACTAGCTCCCGTTCATTGATATAATGTAGGCATGTGTTCCGTAAATAGTCATACGTGCTTATGGAAAAGAACTTGCATGCCATCTCTTGTCCTACCCTGCCGTGGCAGCAGGGTACATAAGGAAACTAAGGGATATTAAGGCCTTCTTTTAATAGAGAACCGGATCAAAGCATTAACATATAGTGAATACATGAACTGCTCATACTACGGTATGTTGGGGATCGTAGCAGAAAATCAAAAAATTTCCTACGCATCACCAAGATCTATCTATGAAGTAATCTAGCAACGAGGGGGAGGGGAGTGCATCTACATACCCTTGTAGATCGCGATGCGGAAGCGTTGCAAGAACGCAGATGAAGGAGTCGTACTCGTAGTGATTCAGATCGCGGTTGATTCCGATCTAAGCGCCGAACAACGGCGCCTCCGCGTTCAACACACGTGCAGCCCGATGACGTCTCCCACGCCTTGATCCAGCAAGGAGAGAGGGAGAGGTTGGGGAAGACTCCATCCAACAGCAGCACGATGGCGTGGTGGTGGTGGAGGAGCGCGGGACTCCAGCAGGGCTTCGCCAAGCACTACGAGAGACAAGGGGGAGAGAGGTAGGGCTGCACCAAGCGAGATAGGTCAAACCGTGTTATGGGCAGCCCCAAAACTCACATATATATAGGGGAAGGGAGGGGTTGCGCCCCCTTTAGGGTTTCCCACCCCAGATCCCATCTAAGGGTGGCGGCCAGAGGGGAAGAGGGAGAGGGGGGCGCACCAGATTGGGCCCTAGGGCCCATCTGCCCTAGGGTTTGCCCCCTCCCCTCTTGGAGGCGCCTTGGGCCCTGGTGGGGGGGGGGCGCACCAGCCCACCTGGGGCTGGTCCCCTCCCACACTTGGCCCACGCAGCCCTCTGGGGCTGGTAGCCCCACCCGGTGGACCCCCGGGACCCTCCCAGTGGTCCCGGTACACTACCGATAGCGCCCGAAACTTTTTCGGTGACCAAAACGGGGCTTCCCATATATGAATCTTTACCTCTGGACCATTCCGAAACTCCTCGTAACGTCCGGGATCTCATCCGGGACTCCGAACAACATTCGGTAACCGCGTACATATTTTCCCTATAACCCTAGCGTCATCGAACCTTAAGTGTGTAGACCCTACGGGTTCGGGAACCATGTAGACATGACCGAGACAACTCTCCGGCCAATAACCAACAGCGGGATCTGGATACCCATGTTGGCTCCCACATGTTCCACGATGATCTCATCGGATGAACCACGATGTCAAGGATTCAATCAATCCCGTATACGATTCCCTTTGTCTATCGGTATAGCACTTGCCCGAGATTCGATCGTCGGTATACCGATACCTTGCTCAATCTCGTTACCGGCAAGTCTCTTTACTCGTTCTGTAACACATCATCCCGTGATCAACTCCTTGATCACATATTGTGCACATTATGATGATGTCCTACCGAGTGGGCCCAGAGATACCTCTCCGTCATACGGAGTGACAAATCCCAGTCTCGATTCATGCCAACCCAACAGACACTTTCGGAGATACCTGTAGTGCACCTTTATAGCCACCCAGTTACGTTGTGACGTTTGGTACACCCAAAGCATTCCTACGGTATCCGGGAGTTGCACAATCTCATGGTCTAAGGAAAAGACACTTGACATTTAGAAAAGCTTTAGCATACGAACTACACGATCTGTGCTAGGCTTAGGATTGGGTCTTGTCCATCACATCATTCTCCTAATGATGTGATCCCGTTATCAACGACATCCAATGTCCATGGTCAGGAAACCGTGACCATCTGTTGATCAACGAGCTAGTCAACTAGAGGCTTACTAGGGACATGGTGTTTGTCTATGTATCCACACATGTATCTGAGTTTCCTATCAATACAATTCTAGCATGGATAATAAACAATTATCATGAACAAGGAAATATAATAATAACCAATTTATTATTGCCTCTAGGGCATATTTCCAACAGTCTTCCACTTGCACGGGCTAGTTACATGTATTGTGACAACGGCACATGAAGAATTTGGAATCCGAGAATACAAATTGTAATAATAAATGACACCAAAATATTATTCCCTCCATCTTAGATAATACGGCATCATCTTTATAAGATTTGTTTTCTTTCAAGACAGCAAAACAAAATAGAAAAACAAAACGAATTACTGCATTTGTCACCCTAAGCATTAATTTTTTCACCCAATTGCAGAAGAACGCGGAGCCACACAATGGCTTACTTCCTTAGGTTTATTCATGTGTATATGTTTTGACTTTTATACATGTAATAATTTTACAATATTAGCATTGTTAGCGGTGGTAGTCCGAGTACAAAAATACTAAAATGTATTAACTATGGCATGCCAATTGTTCAGAGATAGCGAGATTATGACCCTTGTAATCTTATCCTATAAAAATCCATAAGAAGAAACATATACCTGCTGTGCTGGTACTGCAGGTATTTCAAAATAACCGAGTAAGAAAAACGTTTTGTAACCAAATAATCCGCCTGATTTGTTAATGCAAGCAGGCAAATCGTGAAATAAGAAACTTCCAATCACGATGAACTTCCAGGTACTAAAATCTGCTCGAAAAATCACATGATTGCGGCTTTGTCGACTTCGAGTATCTCTAGTAAGGCTGATAGAGACACATTCATATCAGGAAAAGACATCTTTGTTTTTTACAGAAATAAAGCAACCTCCTAGTAGCTGATTCAGTAAACATAAATGTAATTGCAAAATTGTTGGTAAAATCCTATACATATATAGTTAGCTAGCCGAAACAAATAAGAAGCTTGTCGGGCCAATCTATTGTCAGCCATGATCGTTGCCAGCTTCTAAGTCAGTGGAAACTTCCCTGTATGGCTATTCATCGTGGTATTCTATTGAGACTTCATGTCCATCGCCAAAGGGAATAGATGCCGTACACGGCCTCTAAGATTGGGCGCCATGGGCCTGGACCTGGCACCGCTGATGATGGCAACTCTGTAGCATCTGCAAGAAGTCCAACGCTATACTACAGCCTATGGCTCTTTACCTTCATTTTCAACTGAGACTTCCTGTCCAGCCCCCGAGGGAATAGGGCATGCACCTGAGACTTCATGGTGTCCAAGATTGGACGCCATGAGCCAGCACCTCAAAACTGCTCATCATGGCAACTATGTAGAATCTGCAAGCCGATGATAATATAGTGTGGCAATAAAAAAATTGAATCCTCATGAAACTGTATTTTTAGGAACGGATCGAAGGGACTATCATCATATAGACCTGCGTCTTCCGACAGAGTCGATCCAACAGCCTGCTAGCACGTCACAAATCTGTGGCATATAAATTGATAAGACAATTGCTTTGTTTTCCATGTGAGTGGGTGGAAAAGTTTCCATGGGTGGAGGGGGGAAAGAATAGAGAAGAAGGGGCGGTGGGAGGATGGCTTTGTCTTTCACGTGGAGAGAGATTGGAAAGGGGAAGGGATGGGTGAAGTTTTCTATCGGAGGAGAGAGGCAGAGAGAGATAAAATAGGGAGATGAAGGTTTTTCTTTGCCGTGCATTCTGTAGATTGATCTGCATCGTAATAACTCGGTTCCACAAGATTAACGACTCGTAAAATCTGATTAACGTGGGAATTTCTTGGGAGTCTAGAATTAGTATAGGTATAGATGTCCAGGAGGGGTGGGCACATGCTGTGACGGCACAACCTGGCGGGTTGGCTCTGCGGCCGGCGGCTGAACCGACGCTTTCGTGCCCGGCGCCCCTCCCCGGTTTACCTCCGGCTGGTTACTGGTTCCTGCTCCTGGCATGCTAAAGAGATTCATTGCCTCATAAACCGGTGACAAGCGAGATCGTTGCCTTCTCATCATTACCTCGTGTGAAGCGGTCTGATCTAACATGAGTCGATAGGCTTGAGCATCGAGCTCAGCCTGCCTTGTGGCCATCCTAGCTTTCTCAGCAGCCAGGTCCAACTTGGCTTGTTCAATCCGGCCTTTCACCTAAGCGATCTCCGCATCATGCTGCTCCTTGTTGGCCTGGGCTACCTCTGCTGTTAATAACGTTGTCAAAGTATCGACCAAAACGGATAAAGTTTCAGACGGCGACGGGGCGGGATCTCCAGCTCTAGCTCCCATCGTGTCTGATGTCAACGCCGCTGTTGTTGAGGACTGCTGCACAGGTTGTGATCCGGCCATAACGACAGCAACCCGGTTTGGCGGATCGAGGGGGTCCGGAATACTGTCACCATCGGAACAGCCCTCAAATCGGCCATCCTGCAGCAACTATAAAGATTCTATCTCCCCGAAAGAAGATTCATCGCCTGAATAGACAACAGTCTCGCCGCCCGAGTCTGATCCGTCCTCGTCTTGTACTCCATGCACTGCTCCAACGAAGACGTGCTTCACGGCGGGCTGAATCCGGGTAGGTCTCGCATGCTGAGCCGGCTCGACGATGTTGGGGAAGATGTCCGGCTCAGGGCCCGGTTCGCCGATCTTGCTGATGAAGACGTGGATGCCGCCGAAGGGGACCCGGTACCCGTATTCGATTGAATCGGCCTCGGGGCCCCAGCCTGCATCGTCGATGTAGATCTTGCCGCGACGATTCTTAGTCATCCGGCCCACTGCGTAGCCCTTGAGTCCTTCAAACCTGCCCTTCAAGAACTCGAAACCATCGTGCGATAGCCCCATGGTGGGCGCCAACTATCGTGGTTTTGTCACGGCAGATGTCCTAGCAAAAGGACTTAGTCGTGAGGCCATCGCTACGGATTAGCTTAAAGGGGTTAAAGCGGACAAGGACACGGGGATTTTATCCTAGTTCGTCCCATTCGATGAAGGTAAAATCATACGTCTAGTTTAGTGTGTATTGCTAGGGTTCGATGACCAGGGAGCGAATCCGCTTCTCTGTCCTGAACCGTCGCCGGGTCGTCCCTTTATATAAGATCTGACACCCGGTCCGGTTTACAGAGTCCCGAGGCCGGCTCATAAACGTGTCCTCCTTGGTCTCTCCTCTTTCTATCTTCCATCTCAAGCTACATAGTATGGCGGTTTACAAATCATGGGCCCTAACACTTGGGCTCTAAACCTCTTGGAATACTAAAGAGACTAAAATCAAGTTAATGAACATTTATTATCCTCCAAACCCTCCAATGCACAACTCGCATGTGTTAAAGGAGAGGAATTAAATGAGGAGAGAGAGGACTAATTCACATTTTAGTAGGGGTACCCCTGACTAAAATTTTTAGTCTCAAGACTAGTTTTAGCCCCTCTTTAGTCACACGTGCTTGGAACTTTAGCCTCTTAAAGAGACTATTTTTAGTCAGAGTAAAATAAGTCCCTTAGATCCAAGCATCCTCTAAGTGTCTTTCCCACATTCATTTCATAATTCAGAAGTAACTACAAATAACGATGTCATCAAGTACGAATGTGGAACATAAATTACTCGAATGCGGATACATATATGATGTCTACTCAATCAGAAAGGATATGAATATCTTACAACTTAGATAGTACTTTTGAAATTAATTAGATGGTACTAAATAAATGTTGTGGCCACATCATAAAAAATGGCAACTTGGCATGTCACTGCTTGCCGGTTGTGGTTTCCTCCCTTGCAATAGCCCATGGCTTTTAAGTGTTGCAGAGATAAGGCGACAAAAGTTTTGATAGAAAGAAATGGTCTTCTTGGTCATCTTTTTGGTCATTACATCTCACCTCTTCTGTTTCGGTAAACTCTCCTCTTCGAACTGAAACCCTCGCAATGTTCTTCCTTGCTTATCATTGTCACTCGCTCTCACCTCCAACACGGACGCGATACGCAAGGAAAAATGAAACAAGAGCAGTGCTAGTGATCCTGTGTTGACGGTCTCTTCTTCACTTTGCCTCTTCTAGCCGAAGGGTGGCCACCCTTTTTCTCCCAGCTCGCGTGCCAAATGGGAGGTAGATTCAGCTTCCCCCCTGTGCCCATGGTGGGTAGGTCATGCAGCCATGTCGACTTCAACGCTCCAAGTGGTTCATCTCCAATGGCAGCGACATTGGATCCAAGGGGAAGCTCCAAAAGGACTCGATCACATTTTTGTTTTTAGTCCCCCCCCCTTGTAGAAGTCAGGGGTTTGGTTGTGCTTGCTATGTTTCTTATGGGTTCCTCGGTAAAATGTACTACCCCACTGCTCTATTAGGCAGTGTTTAGTTCGAATGTGGATTTCTAAAAGCGGTTGTGGAAAATCTATTGTGAAAAGTTGTAGGCGATTTGGCAAACCAGCTGTGAGTTGTGGCTGTGCGATAAATGTTTGAACTACCCCTAAGAGCTGAGAGATTGGTTGCACGGTGTTTAATGATAATAACAACATTGCATACTGATTTAGAACACTCATAAAATCTAGTTAAATAATTATCCAACTATATACCGTGATCAGCATGATATTTTTGACATAGCGATAGCATGTTTTTATAAGAACCAATATGTAGCACAATAAGAGAGATAACACACAACTTATTACAGAATGAACTAGCAATTGAACCCAAATATTTGATCATTGATAAATACATCAGTACATTAGAACCCTTGCATATTTTAGAAACGAAAGCCCAAAAACTATATTACTAGGACGACGCAAAATAATATATATAGTTCTACACATATTAAAATAGTAGTTCCTCCATGAGTAGATGAAAGAACTCTATCCAATCGAGCTCCTCAAGGAGTTAGCCGATGGTCCTCTCCCTTGATTTGCAGCGGCGGGGCATTAGAAGGGCTCCTGTCGGCAGAGTGGAGAGGTTCTTCAGGCTGATGGGGGCGGAGGATGATGGGGGTTGGAGGCGTCCGGAGGCGTGCCAGCCAAGATGACGGATCCATGGCGGTGGTCAGCCCCTGACGGTGGCGTGCGGGCAACCCTAATCGCCAGAGAGAGGGGTACGAGAGGCGAGATGAGTTCTGTCGTGGTTCCTAGGATCGGGCCTGGCCTCTGGGTCGAGCCATCCAGTGGCAAAGGTGGGTAATTTTACCAAAGCGTCATGGGTAAGTTTGAAGAGGCACACAACGAAAGCCAGGAAAGCACCTCGTGGGCTGATGGTGCTGGTACGTGTATTTTCGGCATCGCTTCGCTAGAATCGGGGCTGATCAGTTCGCTCTTTGGTTAAGATTTGGCTGCCACACAGCGGAATCCGGCTAAAAAAGCAAAACCAAACCAGGCCTTAAAGCATTACTACGTCTTTCTGGTTAAAAAAATCAAATGAATGGCAACTTAGACAACTTTTTCTAAATATATTTTACGAGCTCTTTAGAAATGTCTTGCGTAGTACTCCCTCGTTCAAGATTATTGGGCCAGGGGCTAAACTACAAGATCAACGCAAAACATGTGAGGATGTCGGATCCAGATACTCTGTGGTAACTATAATACAGTAGCGGTTACTACCGTGCACCCCAAATCACATGTTTCATCAACAGTATTGCACTTAGTGTACTGGATCCCAAATCGAAGATTTCATAGTTGGAAACTGCCAATCAATGTGCATGTATGCTTGTTCTTAACCACCCCTTCCCATACCCCAAATTGCTCGATAATCCCCTATTTTATTCATTAGCTTTTTTTATACCCACATAAATTTATGGCAAAAATCAATCCTAGATTTGGGATTTAGGCCCACTAGGTACCGTGAAGAACTCATTTATTAGCCTTCTTTACTTATTTCCCTTAATATAACCAAAATTGTGACCTAAATCAGATAAGGCAATTAGGCGAAGATGTCTCTTAATGAGAGTGTTTAATTCTCCCCTTCGAAATATGGCTTAAATGATAGTGTCATCATTTCGATGTGCACTCATAATACACATTCAAGGATTTAAAAGAGACAACACAACCAAAACCATCATGACAACTCTTAATAACACAATATTGGTTCACAAAATAACAAATAAATCCCTCATCTCATAGAGAAACAAAATAAGGTCCATCATGTTAGGAACATAAGAGTATTATTATGACGAAGGATGAACAATCTCCAACACTGAAGGAAAAATAATAATCCTTGTTCACGAGTCTTCTTGCCACTTGAAAATCTAAGACTTTGATCCATCCTTTGGAGTGTCCTCGCGAAATGGAATCCCTGAAATGAGTTTGAAATGCGCAAGTGGCACTTGAGTCAACTCATCATTATTTAGGGGAAATAAGTAAATTAATTACTCTTAAACTTAGGAAATTGATTCATTACCCTTCTTAGCAAGCCATGCCTTAAAGCCATCACATTCTTTCATGACATGCCCATCTTCCTTGCAGAAACGACACTTAGGACCCTTAGGCTCTGTAGGGATGGCCTTGGAGCCAGAGGCCCCTAGCTTGCTTGCATCAATATTAGAGATGTTCACCTTCTTCTTAGGTTTCCCATCACCCTGAGACTTTCTTTTCCCTAGGTTTATGGAAGTAAGATGAGCATAATCTATCCTTTCAACCTTAAGTCGCTCTTCTTCTTGAACGCACATAGATGTGAGCTCACTCATGGTCCACTTCTCCTTCTGAGTATTATAATTAATCTTGAAGGGACCATACTCCATAGGGAGAGAAGTCATAATGAAGTGAACCAGAAAGCCCTCAGAAATCTCCATGTCCATGCCCTTTAATTTTGCGGCCATATCATTCATAGTCATGATATGTTCTCTCACGCCGCTTTTACCATCATACTTAGTGGTGAGCATTTTCATGATCAACGTACTAGCGTAGACTTTTGTTGAGCCTTTAAATTGCTCCTCCACCGACGCTAGATAAGTCTTAGCACATTCAGAATCGGGGATTGCTCCCCGAATCCCAAGAGTAATTGTGCTTTTCATGATCATGAGAGACAAGCGATTGGAGCGCTCCCACTTCTCCTTATTAGCCTCATAAACCTTAGTTTTCTCAGCAAGGTTTTCATCATCAGAGGACAAAGGAACGGGAGCTTTTTCCCTAAGTGCATAATCAAGGTCCATGACACCAAGGTTAATCAAAATCTGCTCCTTCCAGGTAGGAAAGTTAGTCCCATTGAGGTGCTCAATTGAGTTCAGTAGCCCAGAAATAACTGATGGGTTCAAAGATGAATAAAACATAAGTAACGTGGATATCAAAATTATGAATTATGAAAATATTCGTATATAAGGAAACTTAATGCATGATATTAATCCTACGTTGGTCTGATTAATAACATGTCAAATTTAATAGAATCCTTATTCGCAACACCGTTGGGCAGTAACGAAAAGGAACAAAATGAAATATATTTATTGGGAAATTAATTCTAGAAATCATGATCATAACCAACTTTTGTCAGAATATAATCATGTGTCATAAAAATTAATTATTGTGATTATCCCAAGAGATATAGTAACCTTAGATAAAAATTCCAAAAAAAATCATGATCACATACAACGTTGGTCAGTACGTAACCATGTAGTACTAAAATTAATTATCACAATTATCATGAGAATATATAGCAGTGTTAAACCAAAATTTCTCGTTGGTTCCATTCTAATTCAACACCGATGCTCATAAATAACTGCTGAAATGCACACACTAAAAACAATCAACCGTGCAATTTAATCAGCATAATTAGTTATGACAAAAGAATAAACACTGCCTAGTTAAATGGCAGTGTAATTTGTGCAGCCCAGGAGACGACAGTGTAGCCCATGAATCATTCACCGCTGCCTAACTAAAGTAGTAGTAATTAACTAATGACCAACAACAAACATAACTAATGCATGCGTAACCTATCACAAAGGGTACATCAGTGCACATGCTAAGGACGTAATTGTATGAATCAACATCCGAGAGGAAAAAAAATTACTCATATAATATACTGAATCATACAAATAATTCATCATCCACCAACTGTTTCAAAAAGTGATAAACAGAATTCAAAAGGCTTTGTGGTAAATGAGTTGCACATGCTAGCAAACTCTGTCATTTTGCTGCAAAATTTAACGCTGGTTCTATTTTAATTTAACACAATTATGCTAAAAGATCTACTGATCATACAAAGAATTAATAACTATATATAAAAAATCAGCAGACTTATATGTGTACTACGTACAGAGAGTTAACGACATATCTGCCCAGCATGTGTGGATGATGGAGGCTGGACGGAGTATGTATCACCTGGGCTGTCACAGCGGTGAAGAACCATCCGAGTGAGGGCGTCCTTTATAGAAAAACCAACTTCGTCAAATTCCACAGTTACAGAGTTATCACGAGAAAGTTTACGAACACAGACTAAATTCTGAATAAATTCAGGAGACACAAGAACATTATGGAGATAAAGTGGTCGAGAGTTTGAAGGAAAACTAGTGGAACCAATGTGAGTGATAGGAAGACCAGCACCATTACCAACAATGATACGAGAGGAAGTGTGAATAGGAGACGCAGAAGAGAGGTTACCCGGATAAGAGGCCATATGGGAAGATCACCGGTGTCCATAAACCAGTCGCCACCGCCGGAATAAGCCCCAGTCGGAGCTTGTTGATGAAGTGCAGCAAGCAGGGCCGGATCATAAGAGACCGGCGCGGGGTAGCCCGAGTAGCTGGTCACTCCAGTGCTAGGGTTTGGACCGCCATAGCAAACCGGAGTGAGGGAGTAGTAGGGCTGTGGGGCAATCGGGCCGGGTTGCTGACCGGCGAAGAAAGCCTGATGACCGGAGGGGCCGGGCCCGAGGAGACTCGGAGCGGGGGGCGGGGCACGGGCATGGTGTAGGCGTGCACGAACCCTGTCCAGGGGTTGTGGACGCACCCCCAAAGCGGCGGCGACTGCTGCGGGGTAGGCCCGGCGCGCGGCTGCTGCGGCTGTTGCTGGCCTTTGCCGCGACCGCGGGGCCGATGGCGCGGCTGCTGCTGCGGCGGCGGCGGCGAATGTTGAGGTAGAGCCGCAGGAGCTGGAGGGCGCTGCTGATTCTGGGCACCGTAGGCGCCGTGCGGCGTAGGAGGAGCGGCGGGCCGGGGCGCCTGGAACGGCGCTGGGAAGCCAAGGGGCGCGCCCGCGGGTGCAGGGCCGCCACGCGAGTAGCCGGCGGCGAAGGCGGTATGAATGGCACGGGAGCGGAGATGCTTCAACCGGCGTTCCTCGAGACGGAGATACACCACCGCCCGCTCGTAGGTAGGGTTCGCCATGAGGGTGAGGTTGGAGGCGGCGTTGCCGAGATCCTCATTGAGGCCGGCGGTGAGGGTGGAGAGGAACAGCTCGTCGCCCACCTTGAAGCCGATGTCGTTGAGCTCGTCGGAGAGGGTCTTGAGGCGCATGCAGTAGTCGTCGACGGAGGAGTCGTTTTGATGACACTCGAAGAACTCCTGCTGCAGAAAGACGATCCGTTGGAGCTTGTTGTCGGTGAAGAGACCAACGATCTTGTTCCACACCGTGCATGCATCATCCTTGTCGCGAACGACGGTGTGGAAGATTTCCTTGGACACGGTGAGGAAAAGCCACCTGACGATGGTAGCATCGATCGCCAGCCAGTCGGCGTCACGGTTCAGGACGAGGAGGTTGGCGGTGCCGTTGATGTGATCCTGCAGGTTATACTCACGAAAGAGGAGATTAATATTAGAGTTAAACACGGCTTAGTAGTTAGTATTCATAGTTGTACGTGTACAGAAGTTATACGTACAGGTGTGCGTTGTCCGTGTCCGTGTATAACTAGTATTAGCTGCCGACTAGGATTGGGTTCTAGCTAAGCTAATATATATAGGTACCTATCCCTGTAATCTGTATAACGAAAAGAGCAAGAAGTATTCAACAGGCTCGACACGAGCCTGTGGCCATCAACAAAGTCTACCGATCCGTTTTTTCCTGTTTGCTTTCGCCAAGTCTACGCATCAGTTCGGCCGACGACGCCGAAGTGTATCGATCGCTAGCTCGAAGGTCACGTACGAGGAGTGCGGCTTGACGTGCATGTGCTGGGCACTGTTTATCAATTAAGCTGTGTGCTTGCGTGCTTCTTCAGGCTAGCTTAGCACGTACGTGTACATTGTTGATCCTAGGTGATCTGATCTAGAGATCAAAAGCCAACAATTGGTATCAGAGCCTCGACGATCTACGATCTACGATGGGGGACAGCGACGCTGAGTCGGCCAAGTCCAGCAGCGGCGGTTCCAAGGCGAACAAGAACGGCGACAAAGTGAAGAAGGGCGGCAAGTCAGCGACTAGTGGTGGCGGAACGGGCGGCACCAACGTACTGGCGCATCGCAACATCCCCATCCAGTACCCGATGCTCACCGACGCCAACTACGGCGTGTGGGCGGTCAAGATGAAGATTATTCTCCGAACCCTACGAGTGTGGGAGGCCATCACGGACGACGATGTCGACGAGGAGTGCGACGAAGGTGCCATGGCCGCCATAGCCCAGTCTGTACCGGATTCCGTGCTGATGACATTGGCGGAGTACGAGACGGCAAGAGAGGCGTGGAACGCACTCAAAGAGATGAGGATCGGAGAAGATCGCGTCACGAAGGCTCGGGCACAAGTGCTGAAGCGCCAATTTCACAAGTTGCAGATGGAGGAAACTGAATCGGTGAATGACTATGCCATGCGTCTGACTACTTTGGTGGGAGAGATCCGCGCGCTTGGTGCAAAACTCGAGGAGACCGAGATTGTGGAGAAGTTTTTCAGTTCGGTGACTGATAAATTCACGTACATCATCGGCACGCTCGAGCAGCTTTACGACATCGACGACATGACCATAACGGAGGCGATCGGACGCTTGCGGACATGGGAAGAGAATGCTCGTGGATGTCGAAAAGGCAACGGAGGAGGTAGTGACCAACTCATGTACTCACGCGCAGATTGGGAGTCCCCAAGTAGCAAAGGAAGGCGCAACGTTGGCGAAGGCTCAAACAACGCGAAGCACGGCGGACAAACCGAAGAAGGCAAAGGTAAAGGCAAGCCACAAGGTCGTGGTAAGGCGGACCGATCTAAAGAGCGGAAGCCACGGAACTTGGATATGTCTGAGGTCAAGTGCTATAACTGCAACGAGATGGGTCACTTTGCAAAGGATTGTCCGGAGCCTAACAAGAGGGAGATCAAGGCAAATTTGGCGAAGCAGGAAGACGAACGTCCAGGTCTTCTGATGGCCGAAGTTTGTGATCTCGTGGAGCCTAACAAGCAGGAGATCAAGGCAAATTTGGCAAAGCAAGAAGACGAACGTCCAGGTCTTCTAATGGCCGAAGTTTGTGATCTCGCCCAAACGGTGGTTGTGAAACCAAGCCGGAAGGTGCTACTTCATGAGAAGAAAGTAATACCGAAGTTATCCGGAAACCAGAACGTGTCGTGGTATCTAGACACAGGTGCCAGTAACCACATGACGGGGTGCAAGGAGAAGTTCCTCGAGCTGGAATATGATGTTCAAGGCTCGGTCAAGTTCGGTGATGGTTCAAATGTGGAGATTTGCGGGCAAGGCTCTATCCTCTTCGAGGGTCTCACAGGAGAACATCGCATACTCACCGGAGTATACTACATCCCACGGCTTCGCAACAACATCATCTCTGTCGGGAAACTTGACGAGAATGGATGCAAGGTGGATATTGAGAACGGAGTGATGACGATCTTCGACAACCTCCGAAACGTGCTAGCGCGCGTGAATCGCACGCGGAACAGGCTCTATATCCTCAACCTTGATCAATCTCAACCGGAGTGTTGGCTCGCCAAGAGTGAAGATGATTCGTGGTTATGGCATGCTAGATTTGGACACGTTAACTTCTACGCCTTGAAGAAGATGTCGAAGATGGAGATGGTATCTAGGATGCCGTTTATCGACCATGTTGATCGAGTATGTGATGGGTGCTTGGTTGGAAAACAGCACCGCAGGCCGTTCCCTGCTCAGTCTACCTATCGTGCAAGTGATGCACTCGAGCTGCTCCATGATGATCTATGTGGCCCTATCACCCCAGCAACTCACGGAGGAAAGAAGTATTTCTTCCTTGTGGTAGATGACTACTCGAGATACATGTGGGTCGTGCTCCTACGATCTAAAGATGAGGCGTTTGAAGCGTTTAAGAAGCTGAAGGCTGCAACGGAGATGGAACACAAGCTGAAGGTTCGCGCTCTACGAACAGATCGCGGCGGAGAGTTTACGTCAAACGAGTTCAACGACTACTGCGAGAAGATTGGCATAAAGAGGTTTCTCACGGCGCCTTATACGCCACAACAGAACGGGGTTGTTGAAAGGCGCAATCGAACCGTCGTTGACATGGCGAGAAGTTTACTCAAAAGCAAGAACTTGCCAGGGACTTTTTGGGGAGAAGCTGTCTCGACGGCGGTCTATCTTCTCAACCGGGCTCCAACGAAGGCAGTGATCGGCAAGACTCCGTATGAAGCAATATACGGACGTAAGCCGAATGTGTCTCATCTACGGACGTTCGGATGCGTGGCGCATGTGAAGACGGCGGAGCCGCATCTCTCAAAGCTTGCCGATCGTAGCACCAAGATGGTGTTCATCGGGTATGAGAGGAGTTCCGGCACCAAGGCATACCGCTTCTACGATCCACAAACCAAGCGTCTACGGATTTCACGCGACGTCGTGTTTGAAGAAAACAAAGCGTGGAATTGGAGCACAGCAGCCGACGATGCTCCAAACGGTAACATATTCACAGTTGATTTTCCAACTGATGATGATGCAGGGGAAGATATCCAGGTGGTTGGCAAGACGCCCAACCAAGTTGACCACAATGGTAGTGATCATCATGGTGCCGACACCAATGACGACGCGCATGAGTTGCAAGGTGATAGCGACAACGACGCGCAAGACATGGGAAGAGATCTCGACAACGACATCGACAATGAGGCGCATAGTGATGATGACAATCAAGATGATGGTCACGATCACGACGACTACGCCGATGACGCGGATGCCAATGACCCGGCATCTACCACGCCCGAGACTCAACCACCTTCCTTAAGTGCATCGACGCCGACACAATTTGTGTCGCCTCCTTCGCAAGCCACAACGGATTCTTCCGGGCCTCGTCGCTACAAGACCCTCAAGAAAGTCTACAAGTACGCAAAGCCAGTTACACTCGAGTACTCCGGACTATGTTTGCTCGGAGTTGAGGAGCCGGCGAACTTCGTAGAGGCGAGCAAAAGTTCAAGCTGGATGCACGCCATGGATGAGGAGATGAAGGCGATCGAGAGCAATGGCACGTGGACTTTGGTAACCCGACCTCCGAACCAAAAGGCCATAGGTTTGAAGTGGGTTTACAAGTCGAAGGACACGAAGGGTGCCATTGTGAAGTACAAGGCAAGACTCGTTGCAAAGGGCTACGTGCAACGTCAAGGAGTTGACTATGAGGAGGTGTTTGCACCGGTTGCTCGAATCGAGACGGTAAGAGTGCT
>LR738715.1:317080121-317105433 GCA_902687465.1 Secale cereale
CTTCGTTTTCATCAAATATTAGTTGGTTGTCCTGCCTGTGAATCCAATCGATCGTATGGTGGACCTATGGCTTTGTAATATTATTGTTCTCTGAATGTTCTGAGTGTTTGGTGCTTGATGAATATCAAACTTCTTGGCCTTTTGAGAATTAATTTCAGTACTCAATGGTTTAAGTGTTCTCAAAAAGAAGTGAGGGGACCAACCGATGGGCTAAAGTTATATATAATCAATACTTCATGTTCTCTATTACAATAACAATGTTTAAAGAAATAGTAATACCAGGTTAGAGTTGGAAAGCATACTGCGCCTTGGATCATGTCTCATGTTTTTTTTTTTGCTCATTGCCTAAACACTGTTCGTTCTGCTATATGTCCCTTCTTTCAGTCATAAGGTTTACACATGTATTGATTTTACAAGATTGGATTCACATGTTAGTTCTAATAGTGTGACATGTATTGTGTTTCTGGTCTTCCAGTTTGCCTCTTTCTTCCATGCATACAAAGGACTCATATTTTGACAACATGAAAACTGAATGTGGCTGGTATAAAGCCAGCTCGGCGGTCGTGGTGCTCTTATATAATAGAAAATTTGGTATTTGGTGAAAAGAAACGTAGCCTGTGCAGTAATAAAAAATAAATAAACTAATCCACTTCATTTCTTAGATAAATGATTAGTGTTCAGATAGATAAGAGGAGACCATTTGGTTATAATTCATCTATTGCAGCTACAGATCAATGCATAATTTCAAAAATGGAGCTGCACAATTGTGTAGTATTACCCTTCACAACCTTTTCTTAGACAACGTTTGATTCTGCAACACAACTCCACACTGTGACAAGCATTTCACCAACGAACACGTTTGAAAAAAAAACATCGGCCGAGCTTTATTGATCAGGGTTTATCATAACCGGAACACAAAGAACTTTAAAATTGTCAAATCCAATGTATTCTGCAGCAGGCGTTATGGAAGGGAGGGTGGTTGTTGAGGCCTCATATAGAGGCATGACCTTGCTGTTCAATTTGCAGATGGTGCCCATTGACGCTGCTACCTCCGGAAGGTCACGGAGGAGGCCACCCGAGCTGGATGATGGGGCGTCTTCGGATGTGGAGGTCCGACCAGAGCAGCGGCATGTACTTCCCTTGGTACTGTATGATGTATCTAAATATGTCTGTCAAAAAAAATATTTGCTAACAAATTTTTTTTATACTTCCATTCTGAAGCTTCCAGGCCAAAATTAATGAGCTTTACATAGTGGTTTGTATCCTTAGTAGAGCAGCCAAATTCATTACCATCTTATGTAGTGTCTCTCATATTTGTGCTTTGTATCCTTAGTAGAGCTGAATCACTGGTCTGCTTATATCTCCCATCTCCCAGTCATTGATCCTTATGTTTTAATGGTTCATATTCACATTTGGGATCATTACCTTGACCAGTCTCAGTGACGCACTCGAGGAAGATGAAATTATGATGGATCAAGAGGTATGTCATTAGGCACAATATACCAATGTTTTTCTGTGATTCCAATGATGTTAGCTATTACTCCTTCTGACTAAAGTTGTATTAGACCAATGACAATTAATATGGATCGGAGAGAGTACTCGGAAAGCTCAAAATCTTAGTTCAAGTTTCAGAACTCAAGAGGTATCCCATACTCGTGAATCTTTGATTAGGAGGTGCTCTCCTTAAATACATGCTTTTGCTCTACCCCTTTTACTAGCAGTTTGATGGCGCTGCTTGAATATTTTGTTCCTAATGCATGCAATACACTACATCCCTTATCTGCATAGGTCTGCTTGTTCTTGAATCGATTTAAATAAATATGGTGCTGATTTGGTTCCTTCTACTTCTACAGGTTCAAATACTATGGTCAGAAAAAAAATCTTTTCGAGAATCCACAAGTTTTGCTGCTCTTGAAGAATGCATCAAGTTCATTGCAAGCTTAAAGTTCAGAGAAGATGGTATTCAAGGAAGGGTGCCGCCTCCCCTGAGTCCCTGACCGTCCTTCGTCTCTACACATAACTTCGTCAGCAGCACCTGCTATCTATATATATGAACTATCTATCATCTTTAGCTAATCTCTGAGACTTTGTAATCCTGCGATGTGATGGTCCGATGAGCTCCACTTCCCTTTTGGAGATCGTTTTCTTTTGGAGCATGTTAGCCTTTGATTTCAATTCAATGTTGTGCTCAATCATCCACCTTGTAAGACTGGCCTATCTTATAATATGCACCTATTACCTTGCTATGTCTCTTGAATTAACATTTTTCTCCCAAGTTTCTGTTAACTGTACTCTGGCTCCACATTTGCATGTGCCCAGCTGCACAGCCAAGGGAAGTGCACACAAGTACGCACATTTGATACTTATCTTAATGTGTTCCAAGTGGCTTATTCGGGTAAGCAGAAATGTTGTCCTGCAGAACATCTTCTGAGGAACACACCTATATGAATTTGACTGTTAACGTCGTAGTCTGTGAGAATTGGGTGTTCTCTAATAAATTCATGAAAAGGCCCTGGAGCATGACGTATACGCTCCATCCGCGGGGAAGCCTTGCGGCAGCCAAGTATCGGTCAAGAGTTTGTGTGAAACTAGTCTCGTAGAAAACTTATAGTTCAAGGCATAGTCCACTATTCAAGTTGTGATCTAGTGTAGCATAAATCTCTAAGTGGAAGTTCAACTTCACAGTCTCCACTAAGCATCGGTATATAAACAATGTTTTGGAACTAAATGATGAGATGTGCCAATGAGACTTTGTGGGGGATTGTTGGAATTTTTGCTAGTAGGCCTTTGGCCCAAAGCCCAACTAAAATTCTGAAATTCTCTTGGCCCATTCATGCACACATGTGAGTGGAGTGAGTGAGGCTAAAGTTTAGTCCCACCTCATAAGTTGAGGGAGAGTTGCACCTCTTTATAAGGTGAGCTCTTCTACCACTTGTATGAGCATGAGAAGAGGAGACCTACACGCGCGCTCCTCCTCCTCGCTCGCCTCGCCACGCCACGCCTCATCACGACGCGCCGCGCCGCGCCGCGCCGCGGGTTGCGGGATTGAGCCGAGCCGAGGACAGAGCTATGCACGTTGTCTATATTTTTGCTGCTCGGGAAAATTAATGAGTCATTAATTAATAATTAACGGACGCGTTAATTACTGAACCGTTTCCGATTCTTTTGGATCGTGACGACTCGGACATGCGGTTTTTCCCACGACCTACCCGCACTATATAGTTCGGCAGACGTCTACCCTAGCCGCCGCCGCTTCGTATGGTTTCTCACCACCGTTCCAGATCATTGCGCCGCCAAGCAAGTCTTCTCCATCCCTCCTTTCGGCGTGCACCGGGAGAAGGGACAGCAGGCCTCCGGAACCCCGCCTCTCGTGATCCTGTACGGGAGAGGGGCGATCTGGTTTTTGGGGAGCGCACTTGCGCGACTGCTGGTAGCGACGACTTCGCGAACGACGACTTCTTCCCCGACCTCGGCAACCTCATCCTCGACGACATGGGCGACAACGTCAACGCCGGCGGTGCTGCTCCCGCTGCACCGTATGTGATTCTATCCTTCCTGTTCGGGATCGTGGTAGAATTCATGTTTCTAGTATGTGACCTAGATGTGATCTGTTCATCTGCTATGCTAGTTCACATGATTAGTTTAATCTCTGTTGCTGCAGTCATGACTTATCTTCTGTTTATTCGGGTTAAATCTCGTAGTAATTTGCTCATATTTCCAACAATCCAAAAACCTAATTACAGGAAATTTACTCCGAGTGGTTTTGCTGCATATCTGAAGCCGCCTGCCTTTAAGGGGGCACAATATAAGAGGTGGCGCACGAGAGCAGTCTACTGGTTTCAGACCATGGGCTGCTATGACGCCACCAAGGGCAAGCCTGAGGGCGATCTTAATCCGGCACAGCTGGAAGCTTTTGAGAAGATCGATACCCTCTTTAAAGGTGCTCTTCTGAGTGTTCTTGATGACTCAATTGTGGATTCGCACATGTCGTTTGACAACGGCAAGGACATGTGGGCTGCGCTCGAGGCCAAGCTTGGTGCCTCGGACGCCGGCAGCGAGTTGTACGTCATGGAGCAATTCTATGACTACAAAATGACTGATGAGCGCGCTGTTGTACAGCAGGCTCATGAGATACAGTCGCTCGCAAAAGAACTTGAGTACTTCAAGTGTGTGTTGCCGGACAAATTTGTTGCCGGGGGCATCATTGCCAAGCTTCCACCTCCGTGGAACAATTTTGCTACTTCCCTGAAACACAAGAGACAGGAGTTTTCCATTACGGATCTCATTGGTACTCTTGATGTTGAAGAGAAGGCGAGAGCAAAGGACACACGTGCTCGAGTTGCTGAGGGAGGTTCTAGTGCCCATCGGAAAGAAACCACCGCCTAAGGAGATTTTCACATTGGATATAGAGGTGTTAAAAGGGTACTATTCTATCATTTTTGAATTACAGTATTTATGGTCCTTACCCATTAAAGGACTGTTTGCACCAGAGGATGATGATCCAGGTACAGAACTCAAGGCGCCTAAAGAGGTGGTTTACACATGAGTTCACATTGCACAGAATGCAGTGTTGTAAGCAGAAGAATAACCTATGATCACGTCAAACCGGAACGCACTTTGGAACAGCGCAAGACGTGCTGTCACTCTGCCATGACTTCGAGAGACAGATCGACTGCGTGCAGCAGCACGATCGGTACCAGGATCATTGGAATTCTTGTTCGCTGCTCCTTGATACTTACAAATACTACAAATTGCGCAAGGAAAACAACTGCTAATAAGTAGATGCAATCCAAGCACAAGCAAACGAAGCAAGCTAAAAAGAGTGGGAAGCGCACCTTAGCCGCAGAGTCGATATGCTCAGCAGATTAAATAACGAGGCAAACTTGATTACGAACTGACGATCCCAATTCCTGAAGAAGCATACGATAATGTAAGTCAAGCACACTGCTTAGTTTTGTGAGGAAGTAAATCATAAGAAGCACACTCTATATTCAGCAACAATGAGTTTCTACTCTTCTATGTTACTCTGTATGCATATTTTGGCTTATCCCTATAATGGTTGTTAGCATTTTCTGTTATGTCATACACACACATAACTTTTTCTGCAGCCGTGTCATCTATCTAGCTCATTATCTTGTTGTTGTAGTACATGTAGAACTGGCATGATTATGTGTACATCACTGCCAACTAACTGCAACTCGCTGTCAACTGCATAGCACAGCAAACCTGGTTTCAAGTTGATGTTGAGACAGTTACACGACAACCTTTATCAAAATCTCAAAGAAGCAAAACAAGAACCGATCGAACAACCTTGGTCCAAAAAACAATAAGAGGAAAAAGAAAAGAAAAATGAAGCAATATAGAAAATGCTAATTGGCAATGAACAAGAGTGTTTTGTCCTTTTAAAACAATTTAAATGGGCAAAGTCTGTGTGGAACCCGTGCGGTGCCTGGTAGGTTGTCGACCTTTTCAGTATCTTTTTAAATCTGGTTAACACATGTGAATGGATAACAATGTAATACTATTGAAAGTAGTATGCTGCTGGAGAAAATACAGGAGCTATGTAATCTGACTTCCTCCTCTGCGTGACTGGGCATACTAATCTTGCTGCATTATTTGTTAACGTTTGTGTGCAGTCCAAATGAGCGCCAGTTTCTAAAAAATAAATACACTTAACAGAACTGCAGTAGCAAAGTGTTCAACCATAAAACATAGCTAGCAGAGCAAGCTAGCGGGTCTATATTAACAGAGGCACATGAGACGCGTCCAGCGTTTGAAATCAAAGATGAACATCTTCTAAAAGGTGGGTGATCTCCAAAAGAGAGGCAGAGTCTGTCGGATCATCAGAACACAGGCATATCAAGGGTTGGAATTGGATCGTACGATCCTAACAGAGTAACAGGATAGGTCCATTCTATTTCAGCGTTCTCCCAATATTTGTTCGCTTACTGACAACAAAATATTTAGACAAGAAGTTGTATGTGCTGGCAACTGTTGCTTCCTGTCACTTGAGGTGAGGTTCTAGTTACACAACACATAATGAATTTTAGTTATTGATGGCAAAGAACCTACATGAAGTCAATGGTTATCCCCAGATCAATTACAGAGGCTAAAACTTTCAACCGAGAGCAATTGTAACTAACATGAACTTGTTTTTCTTTTGTCTATAGAACTTGAAGAAACTGACCACAAAATATAGGAGAAGGCACCTGCAAGGAATGGCTCGATCTACAAGTGAGTCAAGTAGTGAGCTACACGCAGAAATAACAAAGTGTCATCTAGCATCAATTTCTGTGGCTGCAGTGTATTAACTATGACAGACCACTAATATAGAAAATGCTAATTGGCAATGAACAAGAGTGTTTTGTCCTTTTAAAACAATTTAAACAGGCAGAGCCTATTTCACAGCTACTCGGAATCAGACTCAGAGGACATCAGATACAAAGGAACGATGTCAGGTGGCCGCAGTCCATGCTGGCGTGTTGGCTATATGAATTGGCATCTAGAATCACCCATCTCATTATGTGGCCAACCATCTAACCAACGTGATCGCATATACTATGTGCAAAGACGACCGGCTCGCCCTTACCCGATGAAACGAGTACAGAAACTCAGAGACGGTCTGTGCGAGTCCACTGAAACGAGTAAAAAGTAAGAGACACCAATAAAGGGCAGTTAATTGGCCACCCTTCAGAGTCGGACAAATCGACTTCGTTGATATATGTTTAGGTTACAATCGGTCATAACATTTGTAGAAAACTCTTCAGCAGTGCAAAGCAAAATGCTGCTGCTATATGCCAGCAGCAGTTCTGCAAACTCATCAGCCATGTTGGTAAGGCAACCTAAGATAGATTCAGACTGAAGCAGATAACTGGAGCTAAATACTGATGTCAAAGTGAGGCAGTTCTGAAATCAATCGGCTCTGCATCAGCTGAAGATTGACGCACCTTGCGGTGAAGCAATCTAAGATGAATTCAAGCTGAAAGAGACCTCCGGAGTTGATGGACTACTAATAGGACCCCGCGTTTCTCTTTAGCAAAGGGGCTGTTGATCTGTCATTCGATTTGATAGAAACAGAACATGCTTTTTTAAGCTATAAAAGGGAAGGGGGGCCAGGGAAACTAACAAGGCATAGTTGCCAGGTCTTGCATCAGACAAAACACTTATAGCTTAATCTAATGAGGCATGCAAAGCTGGTGCGTGGGTGCAAGCATCTTTATCATAGTGTACCACAAACCCCTGTAATCCTCCTTCAAGAGCTTGACCTCCTCTTCCTATGTACCATGGCCGAACACGTACGGCCATGAGCAGCAGGTATGGAAGAGGCAGGCAGAGGAGAGGCAGGGGGAGACAAATCAGCTTGACAAAGGCACGGATCGAAGTCTGAAAGAAGCAAAACAAGAACCAACCAAACAACCTTGTTTCAAACCTCATACAAAAGAAGAAAGAAAAGAAAATCAAAGAGACATAAGAACAAACACCTCATGAGCGTGAATGAACGGACATATGCAGAAATCAAAAACCAACACGCACACACATCCAGACCACGCATAAGCTGACCAGAAACGATACCTTCAGGGCGCTGACGACCGAAGAACAGAGAGGTGAACAAGACGAGCGATCGACGACCAATCACAAGGCTGATAGTCAGCGCAGAACCACCTGCGAACATACCACATCCACCACCGATAAGAACACCAGTAATCCAAGAAAAGAGAAGAAGATCTACAAACATTCATCCAAGGGAGAAGCAAGGCACCTTCATGGCGGTGTGTTGGTGGAGACGCAGTACATCGGCGGGCGGAGTGAGGCGGACGAAGCGAACAGAGGACGAGAGCGACGGCTGTAAAGAAGGAGGAGAAGGCACGCAAGATAAAGAATCGCAGGTGAGCTGCGTCCACCACACCGCAAGGCCGCGTGAGAATCCAATCCACGTGAAGGACCAGTGGGCCGGGCGCATGAAGCCCAATCGTCCTTCCAGCGCATCGATGGAAGCGAGACTGGCTGCGAAAGCAATCGACCGAAGTGACCCCATCCATCGGTTTCCTTGCCCAGGCGCACAGAATGACAACGTGTCCCCACCGTATATAGCCCCACAAGTCAGCGAACACCAGCCGACGCACGTACACAAGCGTCGTTTCACACGCCCACCCGCACCCAACGAAATCGCCCGTCCGGTAGTTCCAGCTGGCCCCGCAGCCCACGACGCAATTGGGCAGCCGCCTCGCTCGCGACTTCGGCTGTAAATATCTCTTGCTTTGGATTATGTGAACAGTCCCTATGCCTGCGTGTACATCGCCAGAGAACGCCCATGATGCGTAGCTTATTGTTTCGGATATCTTTTTTTGCCAAACAACAAGATATGCTCCTGTCGATGCTATTAACCTGACATGGAATTTCAGTTTCTTTCACATGATACGTCAATAAATATAGAGATCCAGATGTGTTGTATTTCCGCTGGTTTCTTCTATTATAAATGTCAGTTTTTCCATAACAACATTACATGTACACAAAACACACACTGCTTTAAATAGAACAGTAGAAGGGGCGCATCCTACCTGGCACCGTCTAGCTTCCGCTCAAGCGGCGCGCCACGGGCGCGCCTCTTGAGGGGGAGCTGGGCGGTGCCAGCTAGTGGTCGCCCCTTTAACACACTTTTCTGTTCTAATTAGCGTGTGTGATGATGGCCTTAATTGAGGAATTGAGATTTCAAGCAGAAAATAGCAGTAGAAATAATTAGATATATACAGAGAAGCCCCATTATGGATCTTAACATGAACCATCTGACTGAGAATAGTGCATAAGGAATGACATAGATTGAGCATCTTCAAAAGCATCAGATAGTAGGGTCCAAAAGTAAACCATAGGTTCATCACAGGATAGAGCATAATTACGAGTACTTAGTGCTAGATTATATTGACACAAGAGTTGCGGTGTCTTTGATGGTGCATTAGAGGCGGTGCACGGTGAGAACCAGGCGGCACTTTGAAGTGACCCTGAAACCAAAAGCGCATATGTCTCCTTCGCGAATGTTGCACGGCGACGAAACTCAGACCAGTTGGTGGTTATAGTGGCCCTCTTGTCAGTTCCTACCATAATGCGACATTCAGCGCGCAGACGGCCATTCGCAAGTCTGAGCATGAGTGTATCGTTGTTTGGATCAATGTAGTCTAGCATGTTCTTTTCAGTATAGTGTACCTGAAAATACTGGTACAAGAAAGCAAGAGATTTACATGAACACAAACTGCTGTGTGATATGGAAGATAAGAGTGTGTTTTTGAGGTTACCACGCACTGGCCTGGCTTGGCAACTATTTTGTTGATTGTGCACATGTAGTACTTGATGTCTGGCTCTTTGTGCCAGAACATAGCAAATAGAGTGTCTATGTGGCATTCATAGTGCATCACCTCATTACCCCACTAACAGTGGTCTTCAAGCTCACCAAAGTATTGGATGCCACCCGATGTTCCTGCATTCAATTCAAAGTAGGTGAGAAGCAAGTTAAATATCGCTTGCAACAGCCGTAAATGTCATAGTTTGTTTGGGAAAAGAAATTTTAGTTATATAACAGCGCAGGCGGGGGCTTAGGGGCTGTTTGGATTGAACCCAGACCATCACTACCAAAACGATGGCGTGCCAGAATTTTGGCGAAGAAAACTGCCGCCTGGAATTGACACCTGAACTACACTGTCAGTACCGAAGGTCTGCTTTTTGAAAACAAAACTGAACACCTCTCATGCGCACGTCGTGTCTAGTACAATTAAAGATTCATTACTTCAGCCTCTGAAAACCACACTTACTCTGATCAGTTTGACCAAATTATTTGAACAAAAAGTTATGGAGAAACATAAGAATTATATCTCAACTTCCATCTTTTGTAGTACTATAAAGTAAATACAAGCTATAAATTAGTAATATACTAAATTCCACAGACATGATCGAAAGCCCTAGAGAACCAAAAAGAAAGCACAGTACGAAGTACACATGTAGCTTCTTATCAAGTATATGTAGGCTCTGGATTTAGACAATCTAGCAAATGCTGAAATATAATTTTTTTAATATAAGTTGAAGTATTTTCCATAGGGTATTATCTATTATAATCAATCTCAAGCTCAGACCTTTCACATAATTGTCTTTTCTACATTATCCAAGTGTATATCAACCATTGTGTATCACCGTGAATCATCTTACACAACAGACCATTGTATTTGTTGTAGTTGAAAAGAGATCAGAAGCATCCTAATGAGTTACCTAGAGATAATCTGATTGCATGTGTTTTAAACGTCCGTGTTGGGCCGTGTCTTGATCAACACGCACCAGGAGTAGCGACTGCAACCACAACAAAATTCACCAAGTAAGTTACATTCTGACCTTAAAACTCATAATAACTAAGAAAAATAAGCTATAAATATAGACCTCAACTGCTTTATTCAAACACGCAGTCTGGATAAGCTCGGAAAACTAACCTACAGGTTTGAAAACACTGCAGATTCAAAAACACATCCCATATATAATTTCTACCGAGTATAAACATGAAATTGAGTTGTTTTACTCAAACATATAGTAAGGATAATCCTATAAAAAATGTACAGGCAAAAGACCCATTCTGCTTACCCTGCCACTGGCCCATCTCATAGCAGTCCAGACCAACACGCACAAGACATGATAGAGTACAAAAAACATCAGAACTCACTGACATGCATGGCACAAGCTAGCAAAAACAGAATGATTAGATTCTTTAGAGATGCATCAAGGCCAATCATGAATTGGACCGGAGCATGTTATCTGCTTCACTAGAAGAAAATTAAAGGAGTGGTGTCTTTGGGAAACAAAACACTCCATCTTAATCCCATTCTACTCAATTTCTGATGTTACCTACAACACACACTTGTGTCTTGTGGCCTTGTGGGCATACATATGTAGATCTGTGAGGATAAATTATGCATGGTTGGCTATGGACTATGTTTTATTTAGAAAGTCAAGTCATAAATTGAACATTTGGAAAATTGAATGAGATGCAAACCATTTTGTGTTTTGAGTGCTGCTCATTATACATGATTGACTTGGTTGAAGTGAAGAAAAAGAAAAATACCTCTTGGTCTTGGTTGAGCTTTCCTGCAAGTCCTAGCAATAGGGGTTTTGCCACAACCTGGGGCTCCGAGAAGAAGAGCCATCCATTTATGTATGCGCATGAAACAAATGAAGCTTGGTTACTGTATTCCTAAGAAAAAGTTTCACAGATCATGGTGCTCACCAAAATAAGATTGCACAATAAAATGTATCATGAGACATTCTACGTTGTAAACAATAGGAAACTAAAATACTTGAAAACTTGGAGGGTTCTACATCAGTACACCTCAACCAAATCCCTCCATCACTATCAGCATTGTAGAATATTTCAAGCTTGTGAAATGAACAAAAAAGCATGCCAACAATGTAAATACATAAATGGATGTAAAAAGGGAGGGAGGTGTGTGGCGTGTCGTCGAGGGGATTGAGCGAGGGGCTTTTGAGGACACAGTCCGCCCCGCGCCCCCGGTGCGACGAGCACATGAACCACAGAGAGAGACGCGCGGCCGCACCTAGAAATGGCTTACCCAGCCAACAGGCACGCTACAAGAGCCCACCGGTCATTGGCCATGTGAATTTACCATGCGGTCAAAACGAGCAGCAAGAGCAGCGAGCATCCAAGGGCCCAAAACAAGTCTAAGACCGGATTGACCATGATCTAACGGCCAAATCGAAGGAAATTGGGGGAGCCTCCTAGAGCCAAGTTGGCTAGCAACCTTTTAGGTTAGAATATTTTATGGTGATGAATGTCAGGATGAGTGAAGGTGGATAACAACAACAACAAAGCCTTTAGTCCCAAACAAGTTAGGGTAGGCTAGAGGTTAATTAAACCCATAAGATCTCATGATCAACTCATGGCTCTGGCACATGGATAGCAAGTTTCCATGCACCCGTGTCCATAGTGAAGGTGAACCCGCAAAAAAGATAAGAAACTGATGTATTGAGTTAGAAGAAATTTGCAACAATGGATGATAGGAATTAGAACATACCAAGGGCATTTATTTACATTCAGGTGTCAATTTTTAAAAAGAGTTTGCTACTCAAATATAAGACGAACCTTTAATTTCAGTATCTTTGGAATCCGCGAAACGAACTCTTTTTGGGTATCAAGACGAATGGAATCAAATTTTCAGAACACAAGTACGCCAAATAATCAGCAATGATTCACAGCAAAATTGCATAGTATCCTCACCTGGTACTGGTTCCTCCCCTCTACATCACCACCTGAGACAACCGCCGCCACCTCCGCCGCCATGGCCATCTTCTGGATCTCGTCGCCGATGGCACAACCGCTGAGCAGGATCCTGGATAACATATGCAGCGTGACCGCCGTCGTCTCGTGCTTCTACCCCAATCCTCACCCTTCTCGCACAGAATGAAAATGCCGAGGCGAGCATATCATGAATTAAGAAAATATAAATGTAAGGGTACATGGATATTAATGTCCTAATCTTTGACCACATATTCCAACTGAATCTATAAGGTACCCTACATAATCGGAAACACACGCATATGCATGCCAGTTCCTCTGGTTTATCTGTAACGCTTTTTATACTCTGCTTCATGTGTTAATTGGCAGAATGTTCATTAAATCACTGATTTTTAAATATGCAAGTACATCTGAGCCATTTAGTAGTACCATCTATAACTACAAATCATAAAACTAAAATGCAGAATCGTCTAGATCTCAAGGCGCAGTACTTGTTTAAGATATCTTTTCTAATCAGTGCCTGCAATGTGTATGCCTACACTAATAAGTTCAGTTTTCAGTCAAAATTTTCAGAGCATGTAACACTGCAAATCGACATACCTTTTGATCTAGCCTCGAGCTTTAGGATCCATTATGGATGCCAACTGCTTGGAGGCCAGCGGCAAGCCCTCCCTCCCAGCATCGGCCATGCCCTCTTAAGTTCAAATTTTCTGCAGGTCAATAAAATTAGCAAGATTAGATGATATTTCGCAACAATGTCAATATTAGACTCTGATTCACCAACAGTGCTCTTTAGGTTGCAAATGATTTGAATTGAGCAGCAATTCAACTCTGCCTTTATTAGTACAAACAATTCATAAAAGAGGTCCAGTCTCTTCTTTATTATCTAAATGCATTAAATACCATGTATGGTACTAACTGAGAATACTGTCAGTATGCATTGCTCTACTTTTGGATCTTTTTTCTTACTTTATACTTCCTATGCTCTCTGTTGTGTATGTAGATGAATTGGACTAATCTACTCAGCATCTCATGACTTTAGAAACACAAGTTCATGAGAATTGATATACAATAGGATTGCTCTGCTCCTGGTTGTCACCAAGTTTAGTCATCGAATTTATGGATTACCTGAAAGCACAGAGCTTGCTAAGGTTTCCACGAACAACATTTATGGATGGATTTTTAATCTTCAGGTACTTTCCTACAGCTATCAGTGTGCCACATGCATCAACAGCGTCCACAAACATATACAGTTTGCCAGTTGTGTCCTCCCATTTCTTGGGTCCTGAAGTTTGTTCCAGAAAATGGTACTGGGGTAAATTGATGCCTATAAGGGTACAAAAGGCAAAAACAAGATTTATTATTTTTGTAAAACATGAAAGATAGAATATCTGATATTGGTACCTGTCCATTTGAAGTGTGCATCTAGAGTTTCTGGACTGGTTACTTGATTAAGACAGTGAGAATTTAGTATGCTCTTCATCAGCGCCTTCGCCTTATCAATCTTTTGTTTAACCCCGTTTGTAGGATCTGCAGTAGATATATGTGCAGAAATCAGTCAATGACAAAAAAGGAATAAAGATCTATACCCTTTGGGTACTATCTTTGTTAGGAAACTAAAGATCAAATTCTTGGCCTCTGCTAGAAGAGGGAAATATTTGGTGGGCAAAAAAATTCCTAGACGACCAGCGGTCAAGCACCACTATGGAAAGGCACGGAGAGGGGATCTCACCTCAGTTCGACGCCTCCCGGCAGATGCGAGGAAAACGGCATGCCACTCCTCTTGGCGATGGCGGCGGCGAACTTCTCCGGGCTGAGCAGTTGCGGGAGTGGCAGCCTCCACTCCTCCCAGCGCTGGATACGCCCGCGACTACTGCGGTGAGAAAGCAGAGCTCCGGGTGAAGAGAGGGAGGCGGCGGCGGCGAGGATGGAAGGAGGAATCGTAGAGGCGGCGCGGGAGAGCAAGGGTAGGGAAGGGGAGGTAGCGTGAGAAGAGGAGAAGGGCACGGGACGGCGGCATATGGGGAAAGGAAGACGCGTGCGACGGTGTTTTTTTTTTTGACCCAGCGTTGCACAGTAAACTTTGCCAACGTGGACACGACGAGTATGCGTCCCTGATGCGTAGCTTATTGTTATCGATTGCCTCCCTTCGCTTCAAACGTGTTTTTCTCTAAACATCAAACAAACAATCAAGCACACACTATGTGAACATCAAAATAAAAATGTCTCAATCCTCTCTGCTGCTCACTTTTTTTTGCAATAATTAAGCAGACACTGCCACACACTGCTTATTCTCTATCGAAATCTACACACTTTCACTTGTAATTGTCTGAAATACTCAGCCTGTTTGTTCATAATATGTGTGTTAGATGTGTATAGCCCCTTTTCGGTATATCCCCATTGTATAAGGGGTTTCCTGCACTTTATCACACATGTATGTAATGGCCTTTGGCCCTGAGTGAATAGTAGTTGCTCATTATCCAACATGGTATCAGATGCTAGGTTAGCTTCTCCCCCGCACGATGCAACTCCGTGCTTGCTCCGATCCTAATTTTCCTCGTCTTCGGCCGTTCCAGGCTCCGTTCCGATTGCCACCGCTCGTTTTTTGCTCGTCGCTGGCCATGCTAGCGCTCACCCAGGTCATTGTGGCTGAGATCCGGTCTCCTCTCGGGGCTGCCTGCTCCTGCTCCCTTCTCCGCCCGGGCTGCCGCCACTCCGTCTCCGTCCGGCCGCCGTCGCTCCGTCTCCGTCCGGCCGGTGCCGCTTCGTCTCCGCCCGGCCGCCATCGTCCTCATCTGCCGGCCATCGCCGCCCTAGTCTGTCCGGCCGCCGCCCCTGCTGCCTATCCGGCCGGCTGGCTCTGGCCGTGGTCGACCGGCCCAGGTCCCAGCTCAATTCCCCTACCTTGATCGAGCCGCCTGAGTCCCCTGCCTCGATCGACTTTTAGCTCGATCTAGATCGGGCAGCCTGAGTCCGTTGTCTTCCAAAAAAAGGAGCAAATCGGCATGTCTTCGTCTGGCTATGTGGTTGTTTCTCGGTGCTCGGTGATCTTCGATGGCACCAATTATGCTGAGTTTGTGGGATTCATGTGTATCCATATGCGCGGGCTCCTCCTGTGGGGCGTTCTCTCTGGCGAGGTCCCCTGTCCGCCATGCCCCATTGCTCTCGTGGCTCCTACCCGCCGGTGCCACCTGTTCTTGCTGTTGAGGCTTCTCAGGCTAATCGAGATACAGCCAAGGCTCTTGATGATGCGGCGGTTGATGCTTATGATCAACAGGTATCAGCCTATTCAGATGCTCTTTCAGTCTACCGCGATGATCTGTCTGCTTACACTCAGTGGTCCAATGATGATGCTTGAGCTGCTGCTGTTCTCACTACGAGTGTCCTCCCTCAGTTTGCTTTGGAGTTCATTAGCCTCGGCACTGTTTCAGCGATGTGGTCTTATCTTTGTCAGCGCTATCAGCCATCTGGTGATGCTCTCTACTTATTTGTGGTGCGTCAGGAGCACGCTCTTCACTCTTTTGTTGATGAGTTCTACACACAGTGTTCTTCCATCTGGCGTCAGCTTGACTCTCTTCGGACTGTTGCTTGTGGAGCTTGCCACTGCTATCAGACTATGCGGTCTGACTTGGAGTTTCAGCGTGTTCATGAGTTCTTATCTCGCCTCCATTCTGAGTTTGAGCCTCGTCGTGCTCACCTGCTTGCTCGTCGTTGTGTTCCTATCTCGGAGGTGCTTGTCGAGCTTCGTGCTGAGGAGACCCGCCTTCGCTCTGCTGGGTTGCTTGTTGTTCCATCCGTGTTGGCTGTCAGAGCTCCTGTGTCATCTGCTCATCTCACCACTCCGCCCCTCCTGCCTACTCCTTTAGGGGGGGTCGCCCTCCTTATGCTGAGAAGGGCACGTCGTGTTGTGACACCTTCTGTGGTTACTACTCCAGATTAGGTCACCCAGAGTCTGACTGTCGCCAAAAGAAGCGAGACCAGAGGCGCTCCTCTTCTAGTGGGACTCCTGTGTCTTCCTTGACTCCGTCACTCACTCACCAGGACATTGTACGGATCAAGCGTCTACTTGCTTCCTCCATCTCCTCATCGACTAGTTCCACTGCCGCTGTGACTGCATCCACTTCTCCATCACCGCCGGCATCTACACAGTCAGGTATATCTTCATGGGTTCTGGATTCTGGAGCTTCCTTTCATATGTCCTCTGATTCTTCAGCGGCGTCTTCTCTTCGCCCTCTTGATTCTCCCATTAATGTTCTTACTGTCGATGGCACTTCTCTTCCTGTTGCTAGTCGTGGTATTCTTTCCACTCCATCCTTTTCAGTTCCTAGTGTTTCTTATGTTCCCCTTACCAAGAATCTTTTTTCTGCTACCCAACTTACTGATTCTGGTTGTCGTGTCATTCTTGAGACTAACTCTTGCTCCATTCAGGATAGTCGCACCAAGGCTTTGGTTGGTGCTGGGCCCCGATGCCATGAGTCAGAGGGCCTTTGGGAGGTTGACTGGCTTTGTGTTCCTTCCGCTGCCACCACGTCTGCCAGTTCTCATGCTCTTGCTGCCTCCTCGTCTGCGTCCTTCCAGCAGTGGCATCTTTGCCTTGGTCACATATGTGGCTCTCGCGTGTCATCTTTAGTGCGTCGGGGCCTCTTAGAATCTGTATCGGGAGATGTTTCTTTACATTGTAATGGTTGTAAGCTTGGCAAACAGACCCAGTTACCTTATCCTATCAGTGAGTCGGTATCTCAGCGTCCCTTTGACTTAGTTCATTCGGATGTCTGGGGTCCTGCTCCCTTTGATTCGAAAGGTGGTCATCGCTACTATGTTTTGTTTATTGATGATTTCTCTCGCTACACTTGACTCTACTTCATGAAATCTCATAGCGAGGTTCTCTCTATATACAAATGATTTGCTGCCATGGTTCACACCTAGTTTTCCACAACTATTCGCACTTTTCGTGCTGACTCCGCTGGAGAGTATTCTCCCGGCTGTTGCGTGGTTTTCTCGCGGAACAGGGTACTTTTGCCCAGTTCTCTTGTCCTGGTGCTCATGCTCAGAACGGCATTGCGAAACATAAGCATCGTCATTTGCTTGAGATGGCTCGTGCGCTGATGATTGCCGCTTCACTTCCACCCCATTTTTGGGCTAAGGTTGTTTCTGCATCCACCTACCTCATCAACATTCATCCATCGACTGCCCTGCAGGGTGGTATTCCTATGGAGTGTCTCACTAGTCGTTCTCCTGACTACTCAGCCCTTTGTATGTTTGGATGTGTGTGCTATGCTCTTGTTGCCCCACGAGAACGCACTAAACTGACTGCTCAGTCGGTTGAGTGTGTTTACCTTGGCTACAGTGATGATCACAAGGGCTATCGCTGTTGGGACCCTGTTAGTCGTCGTTTGCGCATCTCGTGTGATGTGACCTTTGATGAGTCTCGCTCTTACTACCCACGTCCTTCTTCCTCGAGCTTCTCTGTGGATGATATTTCTTTTCTTCTCCTTCCCGATACACCCTGCTATGTGCCTCATCTTTCACCTCTTCCTCCTGCACCTCTCATTCACTCTCATTCACCACCGACACCATCTTCCCCATCCTCCTCCTCCACCTCTCCACCATCATCTCCAGTCTGTCGCCCTCTCTCACCGTTTCCTCTCCACTATACTCGCCGCCCTCAAACTAAGGATGCTTCCCCTGACGCGCCTGACGCGCCTTCCACCTCTGGTGCACCCCCGTTCACGCCTCCCCCGGTTCATAACCTCCGTGCTCGGCCTCGCCCCGCGCTTGATTGCTATTCTCCTGATCGGTACGGTCTCTCTGTTATTGCTGAGACCACTTCCTATCGGACTGCCATGATTCATCCTGAATGGCAGCTTGCGATGGCCGAAGAGCTTGCTACCCTTGAGCGCTCTGGCACGTGGGATCTAGTTTCCCTCCCTTCCGGTGTTCGTCCCATCACCTACAAGTGGGTCTACAAGATTAAGACTCGCTCTGATGGTTCTCTTGAGCGCTACAAAGCTCGTCTTGTGGCCCGTGGTTTTCAGCAGGAGCAGGGACGCGATTATGATGAGACATTCGCTCATGTGGCCCACATGACCACAGTCCGCACTCTTCTTGTTGTGGGTTCTATTCGTCATTGGTCTATCTCTCAACTTGATGTCCAGAACGCCTTTCTCAATGGCGAGTTGCGTGAGGAGGTTTATATGCAGCCAACACCGGGGTACTATGCTCCTGATGGTATGGTCTGTAGAATTCTCCACTCCTTCTATGGTCTTAAACAGGCCCCTCGCGCCTGGTTTGAGTGCTTCGCCTCTGTGGTGACTGCTGTTGGTTTCTTGCCCAGTGATCACGATCCTGCATTGTTTGTTCACATGTCTCCTCGCGGTAGGACGCTTCTCCTTCTCTATGTTGATGACATGATCATCACTGGTGACGTCTCTGACTACATTGCCTTTGTTAAGGCTCGCCTTCGCGACCAGTTTCTCATGACTGATCTTGGTCCACTTCGTTATTTTCTTGGGATTGAGGTCTCCTCGACCCCTGATGGCTTCTACATCTCCCAAGAAAAATATATCCAGGATCTTCTTACTCGCGTTGCTCTCGGTGATGAGCGCACAGTTGTGACTCCTATGGAGCTCAGTGTTCAGCTTCGTGCCTCTGATGGTGACCCTCTCCCTAATCCCACTTGCTATCGTCACCTCGTTGGCAGCCTTGTCTATCTTGCTGTTACACGTCCTGACATCTCATATCATGTCCACATCCTGAGTCAGTTTGTTTCAGCACCCACCTTTGTCCACTATAGTCATCTCCTCCATGTTCTACGATATCTTCGTGGCACGATCTCTCAGCGCCTCTTCTTTCCCCGCTCCAGCTCTCTTGAGCTCCAGGCCTACTCTGATGCTACCTGGGCTAGTGATCCCTCTGGCCGACGCTCGTTGTTTGCATACTGTGTCTTTCTTGGTGGCTCTCTTATTGCCTGGAAGACAAAGAAACAGACTGCAGTTTCTCGCTCGAGTACAGAGGCTGAGTTGCGAGCCATGGCTATGTTGATAGCTGAGGTGATTTGGTTATGGTGGTTACTTGAGGATTTTGGTGTGTCTGCTACTACCTTGACCCCCTTACTGTGAGACAGTACCGGTGCTATCAGTATTGCACGTGACCCGGTGAAGCATGAGCTCACCAAGCACATCGGTGTGGATGCCCACTTTGTGTGTGCTGTTGTGCAGGATCAGACTCTCACTCTCCACTATGTGCCCTCTGAGTTACAGTTGGCGGACTTCTTCACGAAGGCACATACTCGAGCGCATCATGCTTTTCTTCTCTCCAAACTCAGTGGTGTTGATCCACCAGTTAGATGTGTATAGCCCCTTTTCGGTATATCCCCATTGTATAAGGGGTTTCCTCCACTTTATCACACATGTGTAATGGCCTTTGGCCCTCAATGAATACTAGTTGCTCATTATCCAACAATGTGCAGTATACATCGACTTCTTGCCTTCCAGTTAAGATTCAATGGCACAATCCAACAACAAGTAAGTTAGACTTTCCATTCGAAAAAATGTATTTGCTTGCAACCAGATCTATAGCAACAAAGATTAATTAATTTTTGTGTAGGGAGAATGAGAATCCTATCTGGTTACCTCAAGTTGGTCTGAAATTCAGAAACTTAGATGATGCTTGGTTGTTCTGGGTAAATTATGGAGGTCGTGCGGGTTTTGAGGTCAGAAAAAGGTATAAAAAATAAGAGTAAATTTGATGGGAAGGCCACATCATGTATATATGTGTGTGCCAAAGAGGGTATTCGAGCACGCGACAAGAGAGATCATATCACAAAGAATCCTCGAGCTCAAACAAGAACAAATTGTGAAGTTTGGATGCCACTTTCATTGGATCGAGTGGTAGGGAATTATAAAGTGGTTGATGTAATGCTTCTCCATAATCATGGTCTTTACTGCCACAAACATTCCATTTGATGTTATCACAAAGGAGGATTTTAGAAGTTCAAGCTTTTGAAATTGAGACAACGACGATTCTGGAATTAGGCCAAAAGCTTCACATGAGCTAGCTAGTCGCCGAGTTGGAGGACCAATGAATCTCACCTACAGTCCTCGTGATCTAAAGAATCACTTGCAGGGCAGGTGCCAAAGAGAGTTGGCATATGGACAAGCAGGAAGAATGTTGAAGTATTTTCAAGGCAAGATCGCCAAGAATCCTTCTTACCAATATGCTTTGCAATTGGATTGTGAGGAGAATATAAGCAATATATTTTGGGTTGATGCTAAGACAGCCATTGATTATGAACACTTTGGCGATGTTGTCACATTTGATACTACTTTTGGCACCAACAAAGAATATAGGCCTTTTGATGTTTTCGTCGAATTCAATCAGTTCAGGGAGACCATTAGTTTTGGTGCTCCTCTTATGTTTGATGAAACATTTGCATCTTTCCAATGGTTGTTTGAGGCTTTTCTAGCTGCACACAATGGAAAACAACATAGACCTATATTTACTGACCAAGACACTGCAATGGGAAATGTCGTTGGGGAGGTATTCACAGAAGCATGGCATGGGTTATGTACCTTTCACATTATGCAAAATGTTGTGAAGCACTTATGCAATAGCAAGGCCGGTGACTCACATTCCCCAAAAGATAAAAATGAGGTGTACGAAGAACCCCATGTTCTCTTAGAGTTTAGTGCTTGCATGTATAACATTGAGGACACAACGACCTTTGAATGTTCTCTAGAATGTTGCATATTGGTAGACGGCACACTCGATTGCCTCCAGAAGAAACTTCAAGACAAACTTACTGCATCTACAAGTATTTTGAGTGATTCATATCATGTCCAACATGTCGATTGATAGGAGATGGGATCCTACCAGGTCTAGCTCGTAGGTTGTAGGGGTGGAAGGGGGCTTGGCGTGGAGGAAGGCGAGGTCGCCGGTGCGGCTCCCTTCAAGTAGCCGAGCAAATATGATTGCTTCTTCTTAACTGCAAACAAGTCCTTACATGAGTTTATATAATCTCCAAATACGATAACTGGTCTAAGCCCCTAATAACGATAAGATAACTGGGCCAGGCCCCTAACTACCTAGGATGTAGTATATGCCGGTCATAACATATCTCCCCGCCCGCACAAACAGCTCGTCCTCGAGCTGGAAGGCGGGGAAGTGCTTGCGGAACTCCTGGAGGTGATCAACGGGCGCCAAACACCTCTGCGTTAGCTGGGGCGGGCAGGTCGCTGAGCCCAGTGGCGGCGGCGTCCTCCTCAATGTAGTCTGCAACCTCCAGGTAGAAGAGTCACATGCACACATGGTCGGGCACGTAGGGCTCGTCGCAGTTGAAGCACAACCCTTGGCGGCGACGCTCGAGTTGCTCGGTCGGGGTGAGCAGGCCGACCCAGCGCGGGAACTTCCGACCAGGGTGGTGGTCCAGCGGCCAGGGGCGGTGACGCCTGCTAGATGGCCACCGCGCGGCGCTCGAACGCGCGGGCGTAGTACATGGCCATCTGGAGGTCCTGTGGCCCGCGCATCTCCACGTGCACGCGGTTGTGATCCGGTAGGCCGCCGACGAACAATTCAGCCCGCTGACGAGTAGAAATGCCGGGGGCGTGGCACGCCAGTGCCTGGAAGCGGTCGACGAAGTCTTGCACTGTGGTGAGGAACGGAAGGCACCCAAGCTCTGCCAGACGGCTCCGACGTATAGGCGGACGGAAGCGCAAGAGGCACAGATCGCGGAAACGCTCCCATGGTGGCATGCCGCCCTCCTCCTGCTCGACGGCGTAATACCATGTCTGGGCGGCACCTCGTAGATGATAGGAGGTGATCCAGGTGTGGTCGGACGCGAGCGTGCGCTGCCCCCTGAAAAATTGGTCGCATTGATTGAGCCAATTCAGGGGGTCGACGGTGCCGTCGTAGGTTGCGAACTCCAGCTTGGAGAATCTCGGCGGTGGCTGGGCGTGGACGACGGGCGGGTATGTGTCATCCACGCGGAACAGCGAGGGCGACGGCGCGAGTGTGCGGGCTGCAGAGTACCGCCATGGAAAAGGGGCCCGTCCACACCATCGTAGGGGCCCGCGGCACCCGAGGACCCGCCAAACTGCATGGTCGGGGGCGGCGCCAGCGGTGACAACACGTGTGGTTGTCATGAGGCCATCGTGTAGACAGGCTCGATGGACCCGACGAGCCAGGCCGGTAGCGGAGATGGCGACGGGGGGAAACGGACCTGGTGGATGGGCACCTCGGGGGCCATCGACGGAAGGCCCGGACCCGAGATAGCCAGTGGTGGCGGCGGCGGCAGCCGCTGCTGCGACAATGGCATGATGGATGCGATGGAGGTCGCCGGTGGTGGCGGCTGCTGCGGCCCCGTGATGGTGGTGACGGGGGCGGGCGGCTGCAGCCCATAGTGCCTTGCGAGGAAGGTGCGGATGCCCTGAGCCGCCCGAGTCTGGTCCCGGAGCGCCGCCGTCATCTCCTCCGTGGTGAGCACGGCGGGAGCGGGCGCGGGTGGTGTCCACGCGGCGAAGGAGAGTGGCCCGGTCAGGGACGGCGTGCTAGCCGCGGTAGTCATCGGTGATGAAGAGGCGATCGGCAGCGGGAGGGAGGGGTTGGGCGGTGGCGCGAACATGATCGAGCTTGAGACACCTGATACCAGATTGGTAGGATTAGGGATCCTACTAGGTCTAGCTCGTAGGTTGTAGGGGTGGAAGGCGGCTTGGCGTGGAGGAAGGCGAGGTCGTCGGCACTGCGGCGCCGTTGCGCGCGCGCGCGCGCGCGCGCGCGAGAGAGAGAGAGAGAGAGAGGGCAGGAGGCGGCGGCTAGGGTTAGGTCTCTCGGTTCCCTACAGGAAGCCGAGCAAATATGATTTCTTCTGCTTAACTTCAAACGAGTCCTTACATGAGTTTATATAATCTCCAAATACAATAACTGGGATAAGCTCCTAATAATGATAAGGTAACTGGACCAGGCCCCTAACTGCTTGGGCTGTAGTATATGCCGGTCATAACAATGTTCCACAAGATGAAGGCTTGCTTAGTGTTGCATGCTTAAAGAAAAAGGAGGTTAAAGAAAAAAACTTCAAAGAGGCGCGGCAGTTGGCTCGATAAGATGCGCAAGTTCAAAAGGAAAAAAACAAGCTAAATCTACCGTATGTTACTAAAAATAATTGCACTATAGAGTTATTATTCATTATTACTACATGCTAAATAACAAAGTTGATTTTTTATGCAGAAACAAAAGAATGGTGGTGGTGTAGAAACTCAAGTACCAATAGATGTCCCTCATAAATCTAGCGTTTGTTGCTGCAAACCCTTGTAATTGTGAGTTCTTGTTCATTACTGTACGCTAAATAACTATGATGATTGCTTTGTGCAGCAACATGAGAATGGTGGTGTGGTGGAGCTCATCCGCCAACGTCTTCAGGCGGCGGCAGTAGTCATCAATGGACTGGTCATCCTGGTGACAGTCAAAAAATTCCTGCTGCAAAAAAACGCGGCGCTGAAGCTTGTTGTCGGTGAAGAGGCCGTTCAGCTTGACCCACAGGGCGCGAGCGTCGTCATCAGCACTCACGACCGTGTGGAACAGGTCCTTGGAGATGGTGGTGAAGAACCACCGGATGATGGTGGCTTTGATGGCGATCCACTCGGCGTCGTCCATCATGTCGCGAGAGTCAACGGTGCCATCCACATGATCCATGAGGCTGTTCTCGCGGAAGAGCAACGTGAAGTACGTCTTCCACGCGAAGTACATGGAGTTGGAGGCGTCGAGGACGACGGGGACGCGTGTGTGGACGTTGATGTTGCGGATCTCAGCGGGGTCGACCGCGAAGGGGTTGGAGGAGGCGGACGACATGGCGGTGGGGCGGCGGGGTAAGGCGGCGCGGCGGCGGCGTGGGGCAGCGGCGGCGGCGGCGTGGGGGAGCGGCGCGGCGGGAGAGCGGCGCGGCGGGGAGAGGGGTGGCGGCGGCGTGGGGCGGCGGCGGTAGATCGCGGCGGCAGCGGCGGCCCGAGGCGGCGGCGGCTAGGGTTAGCGGAAGCGGAAGGATCGACTTGCGATAGATATCATGTAGAGACTAATTTGATGCATCGATGATTTATTGATCGTGCGCTAGGCACATATATATATAGATACAAGGGGTGCGACCGGTGTTTTGTCTCCCAAGATACAAGTAAATATAGAGCAAGAGAAACACAACAGGTATGACATACAAAACCCAGACCTACGTACATGTACACATGTTCAACAGACGGCAATGCCTTCACCAGCTACACAAATTTGCTGATGGTATTTCCATATTTCTTTGTTTCATCTTCTCTGAACTAGTTTCACTATTGCCATGTTTTAAGCATGTCTTTCTCTTTGCAGGGTCTTAATGAAGTTGATGATATGTCCTTTCAATATCTTCTTTAGATTTCTAGAAACAAGAGAATTGCAGTGCTGCAGAAACTCAAGTGAAATGTTTTGTTGTTTTTGGGTGAATGTGTGCCAAAACTAAATTTTGTAACTCGGGTGTGCCAAAACTTAAGAAAGTCGTTGAAAATCTGTGCTGGCTGATGGCTTTTGGTAGGCATTATTTTGGATATACAGATTGTCCAAAATACTCAAGTGAAATGTTTGCTTAATTATGATTGTACTGTACTGCAGTGCAAAAACTGAATTCTGTCTATTCGTGTGCCTGTACTTAACTGAATCTTCTCTGTATTTGTATTGAACCAGAGTTCATTACTGAACCTGAATCACTGCATTTCTCCTCTCTCTGGCGAGCTGGCAAGGCAGAGAATTTGCGCCCCTATTGTTTGCACCATCGCCAACACATTTGCATCGATCTCCAAGTCATCCAGAGTGTTGGTGCAATGTCTTGCCTCCTTTGGTTTTGGAGATTGTTGTCAGAAACAGACAAACAGTAAGTGGTTGATTTGTTTGCTAGTGCACACAGAAAAAATTGTCCATGGCATATCGAGAAGAATACTGTTTTTTGATGAGAAGTTTGAAGAACTTCACCGAGAAGTATTCACGTTGCAGAGAGAAGAGAAGAGAGAGGGG
>LR738715.1:317113364-317133310 GCA_902687465.1 Secale cereale
TTCCCACTTTTCTCGTTCCCGCCATTTAGGCTATGTGGAAAATAGGGCGGGAACGAGCAAAGCGGGAAAATAGGGCGGGAACAAGCAAAGCGGGTAAAATTGGCGGGAACGAGCAAAGTGGGGGCAAGTAGAGAGCGGGAAAAATATGCCGGAAACGAGCTATGTGGAAACCTATGGCGGGAAAGAGCAATGAGGGAAAAATATGGCGGGAAAAAGAGCAATGAGGGAAAAATATAACGTGGGATGTGTTTAGTTGCATGCAATCGGCCAGCAGCAGGCCAATAAGGTCCTGTCGGCCAGCAGCAGGCCAATAAGGTCCTGGCGGCCAGCAGCAGGCCAATAAGGTCCACAGCTTGTGGCCGACAGGCCTATCGGCTAGCAGCAAGCCAATAAGGTCCCAATCGGCCAGCAGCAGGCCGACTAGGCCCGGCCGATTGGATCATATTTTTGAAAATTCTTACAACCACGTATTATTTATGAAATTTACTAAAGAAAATGTATTATTTAAAAAAAATTAGCGAAATTTTGCCCCCTCACACACCTCTTGATCGGTGGACCATTCTAGCACTCTAGCTATCTCGGTAGAGCACATACACAGAGAAATGACAAGGGAGAGCCTGTGCCCACACGCAGTACCTCAGGTGCGTGCATGTACGTCGCGGATGTCGTCAGCCAGGGCTCGTCATGCTGGACAAGGAAAATGCTGCCATGCACGGATCTTTTTCCTTTCTCGCTGGGAGCCATGCACGGATCCGATCGGCCAGTGGCTAGCGTGCTGCTACATGCTACTACCTCTGTGTGGAAATACTCCGTGGCTCAAACGGATGTACATGTGTGACTATAGGAAAAGGTTCAAAATAAACCTTGAACTTGTAGTTTAAAGTTGAACCAAATCCTGAACTTCAAATCTCTAAAATCAGCACACTGAACTATCTAATCCCGGTCTATTTTAAACCTTGGGTGCTTTCCCAAACAGGGATTGGGGATGTGGCAGGTCAAACACGCGAGGGTTGGCTGCAGCCAGACTGGGCCGGCCCGTCAGGCAGCACGCGTGTTGTTTTTTTTCCAACAATTTTTCTGAACAACGCTGAATCGAACATTGAAAAACGAATAAGAGAAGTCCCGGTGAATCAAACTTGCGGCCGGACGATTATATACTCATCCTGCGAGCCAATCTAACTGATGATTGCTTGGTGTCATATTAGAAGCACAAAAATATTTAAACATACCCAACCCAGAGACGTTTGTGTCCAACGAGTTCATCCATCAGTTCAGTGGACATTAGATAACCCTGAACGCTACGGTGAGCAAATGCATCATCAGTTTTGTATTTTCTTGAAACATTTTCTTCAAAATTATCGACAATTTTCAAATCCGAATATTCTTAAAAGAAACAAAACTCATTTTTTCGGAGTAACGAATAATTTAAAAAAAAACATAACTTTTTAAAACATGAACCATTTTTTAAAGCCCAAAACATTCCTTAAACTGTGAACACTTTTTGGCAAAAAAGAACAAATTGTTGAAACCACGAAAAATTTGAAACCTGAACCAAAGTTTAGAGTACGATTTTTTTCCCATTTTCAATTTTTTTAGAGAGTGTTCACATTCTAAAATATTGTCCAGGTTTCAAAATATGTCCCCATTTGTTCAAAATATGTTTATCTTTAAAAATGTTCATGTTTTCAAAAAAATTGTTCTCACTTTAAAATTTTGTTCAGATTTTAAAAATTGCTAGTGATTTTAAAATTGTATTCATGTTTAAAAATGGTTCATGTGTAAAACAATATTCAGGGATTTCAAAATGGTTCCGTTTGAATTTTTGTGTGTGTTTTGTTTAAAAACGTAATTTTGAAAAAAATTCACATTTTTTAAAAACATGCTTGGAATTTGAAAAAGTGTTTCTTTCTTTATTTAAAAATGGTTGATTATTTTCAAGAAAATGTTTTAAAAAATTCCAAAATGTTTTCGAATCTCGATGCTAAGTAGTGGTGTTAAATAGTTTCGCCCTTTATATTTACCATTCGCAGTTAACAGGTGGATTGCTTGCACGACGAATTCAGCGGTGCCAGATCTGAAGTTCGATTCCCTCTTAGGATTTTCCTGTTCTGTACTTTTTTTAAGTCAAAAGAAAAACACGTTTCGCGTTTGGTGGGCCGGCCCTGCCGCGAACGATCTCGGTGGACCTGCTGCCACGTCGACGATCCCTTTAAAAACGCGCTCAGGGTTTAATATAGACCGGGATTAGATAGTTGGGTGTGCCGATTTCAGAGATTCGAAGTTCAGGATTTAATTTAGCTTTAAACTATAAATTCAAGGTTTATTTTGGACTTTTTCCGTGACTATATATGCATGCGCGATATGTCATCGGAAACTAGGTTCACAAGACCACTGATCCTGGGCGCATGCATTTGGGGGCATGACTACAGTCTACAGAGGGGTCGCTCACCTGCCGAGCTTTGGCTCTTTAGCGTTAAGGCTGCGTTCTGTATACGCGCGATATCTTTGAGAGGAAGAAAAATAAAGAGGGAGCTGCCGAGCATGAATGAATTGGACGCCGGACCACTGACCGCCATGTACACGAAGAAGCTCCCAAGAGTACGTATCGATCGAGTTAGTTCCGTGTTCGCCGCCGAATGTGCTCGAGTGTCTGCTAGACCACAGAGAGGGAGATCGAGCGTAGCGTACGTACGGGCATGGTGTGGTGGCCTAGCTCGAACGCAGCTAGCTCATGCATGCGCGCGGTGGCCTCGCACCGGCCGGCCGGCTTCGGCCACCGGCGCCTCAGGCGGCATGCAAGGCATGCTTGCATGCCACCGGCAGCGCGCGGCCGGCAGGACCACGCGCCGCGCGCCTGTACGCCTGTGTCGCCGTGATTGTGCGTGTGTGTTATGTGAGGCCGCTTGCATGCATGCATGCACGGGTGAGCGCCTACCACTGCGCTCATGGACGTACGTACTCATGGCCAGGTGCGCAGAGCGGACACTACTGGGCCAGAGCTGTGCGTGGCATGATTGCGCTGGCCTCTCTCTCCTCTACGTAGCCATCCCTGTCGATCCACGTTGGCTCCGGTCAATGACGTTGACGGCCGCCGGCCGCTGCCCTGTCCCGACCAGGTCGATCGGTTACCGTTGCGCCACTCGCGGCCGTCGCGCCCCGTGAGCTATGCATCTCCGACCCGACTCCTCCCAGCTCGCTCGCGCGTCACTCCGGTCACCACGTTCTTGGACCGGCCCCACGCACGTCTTGTGCGTAGCCGGCCAATGCGCCGGCAACTCGCCGGCGGGAACGCCGCGCGTGCCCCACGGGAAATCAGATATCTGCTCTCTCTATGCACGGGCATATGGCCACCTGCTGCATGCGAGATCGCCCTCCATTAATTTGCCGGTCCCTTGCTCTTTTGGGGCAACTTGCATGCGAGACCACCCATGCATCTTTGCGCCAAATGCAGTGTACGTACGAGTGTCTGCATGGTCGGGACGGGAGGACAGCCCAACGCTTAGAGCATCTCCAACCGCGTCCCCAACAGCCCCCGCGGGTCATTTTTTTCGGCACTGGCGTCGAAAAATCAGCTCAACCGTGTCCTCAGGACTCATTTTTTCACCGGATTAGACCGAAACTGGCGCCGGCAGAACCAGGGCGAACACGATGCGTGGGGGCGCCTGGGACACCGGACGAAGCGAAAAGGCACGTGGGTCCTGCTTGTCGACGAGTGTCTTCCTTTTTCCGCCGTTTCCTCCTCCACTTCCCTCCATTCCCCCCTTTCTCCCGCCATTCCTCTCGCTGCGCGTCACCATGCTGCCGAAGAAATACACCGCCAAGGCCTCGCCGTTGCCGCGGATGCTGATGCCCCGCCGCGGAAGCAGAGGAAGCCGAGGGCGCCGCCGTCAAAGCCGCGTGGGATGTCGAACGCCGAGCGGAAGGCGGACATCGTACAGCGGGCGGCCGCCACCACCGACCGGCGGAACAGGTCCAAGAAGCAGCAAGAGTGTGCCGCGGCGGCGGCGGCTAGCGCCCGGATGATGCCTCCTCCCGGCCGTCATCAGGTCGCCTGGAGCCAGCCGAGCGTCGGGTCGCCAGCCAGCTTTACGCCTCCGCCCCAGCCGTGGGGGTGCGCGTCGTCCCCTGGCTATGGCGACGGTGACGTCCACGGTGGGTTCAACCCCAACGCCGCCTTCTCGCACGGGCAGCGCACGCCGTCTCCCGCGTTCGCCGGCGTCCAGTACCCCCCGTACAACTACTCTCCGCCGGACTACGCCGCCTCCCCGATGCCGACAACGCCGAATTTGCGTCGTGGTGCCCTGCTCTACTCGCAGGCCTCGTCGTCGCAACACGGCGGCGAGGAGTCGACGGACGCCGACATGGACGGCATCATCATGAGCGGCTCGGCTGCGACCGCCGCTTCCCCTGGATTCGCCTAGGAGCTCTACGAAGCAACCGATGCGGGCGTCGAGCATGACTACGCCGAGGAGGAGGAGGAGGAGGACGCCGACGAGGGAGATGAGGGGGAGCAGGTGCCTACGGCGGCGAGGAAGGGGACGCAGAGGAAGCGCGGACCCAGGACCGGCGAGCCACGCGTCAAGTGGACGGCCAAAGAGGACGAATATGACGCCCCCGATTTGACAGTACACTAATCATGCACGCAAATGTGTACGACCAAGATCAGGGACTCACTGGAAGATATCACAACACAACTCTAGACACAAATTAAAATAATACAAGCTTTATATTACAAGCCAGGGGTCTCGAGGGCTCGAATACATAAGCTCGAATACACAAGAGTCAGCGGAAGCAATAATATCTGAGTACATACATAAGTTAAACAAGATTGCCTTAAAAAGGCTAGCACAAAACATCAATGATCGAAAAGGCAAGGCATCCTGCCTGGGACCTCCTAACTACTCCTGGTCGTCAGTTGTCTCCACGTAGTAGTAGGCTCCGTCGGGGTAGTAGCAGCCGTCAAGTGTGGCATCTGGCTCCTGGACTCCACCATCTGATTGCATCAACCAGCAAGAATAAAGAAGGGGGAAAAGTGGGAGCAAAGCAACCGTGAGTACTCATCCAAAGTACTCGCAAGTAAGGATCTACACTACATATGCATCGGTAACAATGAAAAGGGTAGTATCTATTGACTAAGCTGTAGAATGCCAGAATAAGAGGGGGAGAAGCTAGCCCTATCGAAGACTAGCATCTTCTGAAGACCACCGTCTTGCAGCAACAGGGGAGTAGAGTAGTATATCATAAGTCATATTTATGTTGTTGCTCCAACGCTCCGGGATCCTTTCTCGACTCCCGAAGCAACATATCCAAACAATGCCTCAGCATCCAGTTCTAGTTGTAGCGATCGGGATACAACTCCAAGTGTCCGTTACCGTAGGACAGGCTATCGATAGATGTTTTCTTCCCTGCAGGGGTGCACCAACTTACCCATCACACTTGCTTAACTCCGGCCGGACACACCATCAGGTCATACCCGCCCTCGGCCAAACAATGCGCCGCAACCCGACCTAGGCTTAATAGAGAGGTCATGCACGTCGGACTAAACCCTATGCCCCCAGGGGTCATGGGCCAGTCGCCCCGGGAACTCCTGCACGTTGCGTACGCGGCCGGTGAGCAGACCTGGGCTACCTCCTTAAAAAGGCAGGTGCTTACGCAGTCCAACCCGGCGCGCGCCGCTCAGTCGCAATGACGTCAGTTAAGCTTCGGCTGATGCATACGACGCAGAACGCCCATACTATGCCCACGTGGTGGTTAGAGCTATCAGGCCAGAGGCCCCTTGGATCAAATATCCAAACCGTTTAGTGTCTTGGGAACGCGCGGTAACGAGCAGAGACTCACGATCATGTGACCCCATCGCCCCGTCTCGAGAACTTGCATCAAGGGAGAGTGCCCGGCCACGCCTCATATTTATCTCGCGGGCACCTTCCAGGTCAACCCGACTACACATCACTCGCAATTAAGCTCGCGCGGGTACCTCTCAGGGTCGACCCGTCTTTAGTAACCAGGTTCAGTGTAAAGTCATATTAACCATAGTAACTGTGTGTCTGACAGCAAAGGGAAACCTGAGGAAATCAGATGGAAATCCACCTAATGTTTATCGTCAAGGTGAACGAAAGAGGAGTCACCCTCGAGGTCCACTCTTGAGGAGTTGCACGACAGTGTCGTTATCGGAAGTGGAGAAAGAGGAATCGCCCTCGATGACCACAACCGATGAACCAACCTACAAGGTTAACATCAGAAGTGCTGATGAGGTCTGATAACCCTCAACCGTAAGGGATCGAGATAGTCTTCGCGGGTAAGAATAACCCAATTTATTGATTCGACACACGGGGAGCCAAAGAGTATTTATAATAAGCTTTGACAGTTGAGTTGTCAATTCAACCGCACCTGTAATATACTTACTTGCAACAAAAGATAAGTGGTAACAGTGATATGATAGTGATGATGGTGATAGTAAAAGTGAATAGCAAAAGTAAATAGCAAGAGTAAATAGCAAAAGTAGTAACTAGTAACCAGCAGGATTTAAAACACTGTAGGCTAGGGAGACGGATGGTTGGGCGCTGCATGGATGAGATATATCATGATTCTAACTTGGGGCACGGCACACGGAAAAGTAATGATCATCTAGGAAAATATCAAACATTAGGCATGTATCCCGTAGGTAGTTGTACGGGCTTGCAATAAGAACTTGCACAACATCTTTTGTCCTACCATCCCGCTACGAACGGGGCCAAAAGGAACTTATGGAGATTAAGGTGCTCCTGTCAAAGAGCACCGGAACAAAGCAATGAACTCAATGGATACATGTAATCCTCAAACTACGGACCATCCCTTTGGTGTCCCAAGCTGTCACTTTTGGGATCGCCGGTTTCGAACCGTAATAGGTGCAAACAACTCATAGATAGGATCAAGAACACACATATATTCATGCAAACACATATGGTTCAGATCTGAAATCATGGCACTCGGGCCCTAAGTGACAAGCATTAAGAATAACAAGTTGAAGCAAAGATGATAAACACCATAGTAGATGATAGGCAACATGCCCCCAACGATCTGACAAACTATTACATGATCTAACTCATCCAATCCCTACCATCCCCTTCGCCTACAGCAGGGGATTACTCACACATGGAAGGAGAAGTCATGGAGGGATGATGGAGTGGTGATGGTGATGACGATGGCGACGATCTCCCCTCTCCGGAGGCTAATTCAGCCTCCAGATTAGCCCTCCCGAAGAAGAACAGAGGGTGGCGGCGGCTCCGTGACGAAAACTGCGAAAAGAACTTCTGATCTGGGGTTTATCCGTCACGAGCTAAAATACGAGTCGAAGTAGGGCACCAGGGGAGGTGGGGCCCACCCAGGCGACCCCCCGGCGCGGCCAGGGGCTGGGCCGCGCCACCAGGGCGCCTGGGCCCCCCTGGCCCCCCTCTGGCCCCTCTTCTGGCTCCGGGTTCCTTCGGGTGTGTGGATTTTCTGTGATTTTTCGTAGATTTTTCTGAGATACCTAAAAATCCGTATTCCTGCACACAATAAAACCATACAGGCAGCTCTGCTGAAAACAGCGTCAGTCCGGGTTAGTTTAGTTCAAATCATGCAAGAATGAGGTCAAAAAAATATCAAAAGTGTTTGGAAAAGTAGATACGTTTGAGACGTATCAACTCCCCCAAGCTTAGCATATTGCTTGTCCTCAAGCAATTCAGTTCAACGAACTGGACGCGACAAAGAAAACTTTGACAAACTCTTTTGCTTCATTAGATGTATATAAGCATGTACTACGAAAAGAGTCTAGCAAGTATTGAAACAGTACTATGAGGACAATGCACGGAGCAATCCTTCTTTCAAGTGACCAATCACAAATACCTAAAAGTAAATAATATATTACTGAAAATCAAGACAAGATCACATTGCACATAGCTTGAGCATATTAGGGTGGTATCTCGCTAGCCTCCATGAGTGAAGCAAAACATAAATGCAGAAACTCCTCCAGAGTTTTAAAGGAGACTAGAACTAAGAATTTCAGAATAAATCATATCACAAGCATGCAGAAGACAATGTAATACTTTGGGACAATGCACATTACACTCAGAATGACAATTATGCTCTCCTAGTTAGTGCTTTGAATAAAGAAGGTAGAGACTCTCGAAACGTGGCTTTTGTTGGCAAGGTTGAAAACCCGTGGTGGGAAACAAAAACTAAACATGTACCAGAGCTCTTGGTTTTGAAAACAGAGGTAAAAACGTTTTTGAGAGGTGCATATTTCGTCAACGAATGCTAGCAGATAACTCAATCACTTCTTGAGCTGGACAAGTTTCGAGGAACGGCTCCCGCATGAGGACGATCACATCCTCTTAATCTCCTTTGTTTATCACTGCCAAAGTTTTCTGATTTCTCATGAACAAAGCGTGAAGGAGGGTTTGTTTGTTGTATTATCTTTTATGAGCTGGGCGCACTCTATGCCAGTTCCTTCTCGTATTATGGGTTTACACATTAGACATGCAATCCCGGGGTGAAACTTGTCCAACTTAAAAAGATCATGAATTAACTACTACTTCCTCATGAGCTAAAACAGAGGCACAAAAAGAGAAATGCTTTTGATTAATTTCGAGATGGTACACGAAAGTCTTCGTTAGGAATGGCAGGTAAATACCATGTATGGGAAGGTATGGTGGACTCATATGGCATAACATGTTTTAAGGATTTTGGATGCACAAGCAGTCAGTCCGCTTAGTACAGGTGGAGGTTAGCAAAAGACTGGGAAGCGACCAACTAGAGAGCAATAACGGTCATAATCATGCAGAGCGACAAAGCAACATTGAATCGGGCATGAAAGTGATGTAACTATTCTGAAACTCGAAGATCATCAAGGCAGAGCAGACTTTTTAGTCTTAATCATGTGTAAACATGTGCCAAGTCAATCCAAAAATTCTCTAAAGGGAAATACCACCTTAGTATACCAGACTATGAACAGTGCAATGCATGTAAATCATTTCAATAACACATTATCTACTCTAGCTATTCGAGACTAGCCACAAGGAAAGCATGAACTACTGGAAGAGCATTGTAAACATAGCACTATGTCGCTACAAGCTGGTCTCTAGATCATAAGTACAGGCATATGTACAAAAGTAGAAACAAGAAGAGTTCATGCCGGTCTTCCTTGTTGCTTCCCTTCAGTCGATCTTCGTCATTATTGCCTCGTCACTTGCATGATCGAACGTAGGAAATATAATTAAATGCCATCACGGACTCGAGCTGAACTCTGAAAACAAAGCAAACTAAAGAGAGAAAGGAAATCTTTTTGGATTATTTCTTGAACGAAAGCAAAAGAAAGAGAAAATCTTTTTGTTGTTTTTGCAAAGAGAGAAATAAAGAAGAACGGGCAAAAACTTCGAAAAGATCAAAGCGAATAAAACGGATAATACAATGGAAAAGTGAGAGGGGCACGTACTCCCCCAAGCTTAGGCTTTTGGCCTAAGTTGGTAGCAGCTACTGCCCCCAGGAGCCTCCTGCTCCGGGGGAACAGTGGTGAGTCCAAGGGTCGTAGAAGGATGCCGGCGCGTATACCGAACTCCTCGGAGTCTCCCATGAGGAAGGGTCCGTACTTCAAGCAGAGGAAGACCCTTCACCAAACTCGGTGGCGGTTTCTTCCTGAAAAGGTGGTAACTCACCGTGCTCCTCCTCGTCGGGCACAACCCCCTCCATGGGGTTATGAAACTGATACTGGTCCATGAACTCACCGAACTGGACAACATCAAAGGACCATCCGTTCCTGCGAGAAAATCAAACAAAAGAGGTGCAGGTAGACGGATCTCGCGTTCCGCGGTAGTTCCGAAACGCAAGATATAAACAAGATTATCCAGCTCAGAAGCCATGGTAACAAACTTATGCCTTTTCATAGCAGCAAGATCAAAGTTTAAATAAGTAAAAGGATTATCATCAGGGTGTGGGGTGCCTCCAAGATGTTCTAAGATAAGTGTGGCATAAACGCCACCATATAAGTCTCCCTTGTTACCGTTCATAGCAAGGCGTCGAGCAATTAAGGCACCCAGATTATAATCAGACCTCCCTGAGAGGGCTGCTGCCAGGATAGCAATATCCGGAGCAGAAATGTTGCTCGTGTTGTCACGATCTAACACCCCTCTAGCAACATAATATGCAAAATACCTGAGGTGAGGAAATAAGATGTTGGAGATCTTCGACCGATGAATATCCCTCGTACCCATGCTGCAGAGAGAGTTGATGACCGTTTTCAGCTCGGAGGGCTGAGTGGCCATCCTAGCCGTCCTCCCAATGTTTGGCACACCTATTATATCACAAAACTTTCCCAAAGGCATGGTGATAAGATCATTGTAAATTTTAAACTCAATAGCACCTGAATCAGGATTATATCTAAAACTGTTAATGAAACTGGAGGTGAGTTTTTGATACTGAGTAACACGGCACGTGACGAGCCGTGTCAGACCTGCATTAGCACAAAGATTATAAAACTCATCCTTGATTCCCGTAGCTTCAAGGAATTCATCACATGGAAACGTCATAGCACGTGCTGGACCTGTGTCTTCCAACAACTCCAGGGGCATATGATCTTCATTATAGCTCACCCTAGCAGTCGAGGGTGAAGCTGCGGCTCTAGTAACTCGATCGGAGTGTGCGGGCCTCCTCTTCTCAAGCCACCCTTTTGCCCTTCCTAACAAACTCATTTCTGAATTTTTTTTGGCAATTTACAAAAACAACGATTAAAACAAGGTGAGTTAAGGCAAACTACTCAACTCACTTGCCCAAGGCATAAACTTGCATCAAAACTTGGAAAATAACTTTCTACTCATGCATGCAAGCTCATCTATACAGCACCAAGAACTACTAAATACTCACAAATGAAGCCACCAATCAGAAATCTAATTGGAGGGGTGGAGGAGTCGCATACCAGGGAGTATTTGTTCAAAATCTCAGCTCAAATGGTGGGCTGTAGAGAGAGATCGAAGAATCGCCTCCAAGAACAGCAAGAACACAAGAACAAGTGCAGAACTCGCGTTTTTGGAGAAAAAGAGAGAGGGAGGAAGAAGACATACCTGGAGGGGGGCCCTGTGGGCCCCAGGCGCCCTGTGGGCGCGGCCAGGGGGCAGGCCGCGCCAGCTGGCCGCCTGGGCCACTGGTGGGTCCCCCTGGCTGGCCCCAGGTCCCTCTGGGTCACTCCCGACGTGGAAATTTTTATTTTAATTTTTCTGGAATTTTTCTGAAAACTTCACTGTTGAAAATTTTTTGAAGTTCAAAAAGCTGCGAAACTCTCTGAAAACTTGAAGCAGTGAGTAGTATTGTGAAGCTTCAAAACATAAATACTTGGTACAGCAAGTAGAACAAGAACTAAAATAAATGAAAACATAACAAGCTCAACTTTTTATCTATATAAAACATGTTTACTAGTAAGGTTGATCAAGTCTTACCAACAAACAGGCGATATATAGAGCAAAAAGTCTCACCTCTTACGAAGTAATCACTAAACCTTTACTTTGATGGACATTGTCCCCACCATGATAGTTTTGTATTTGTGAGGCACATGTAGTGGACAGTCCCATTCTCCAATCTTCACGGTATCGATATTCTCTATAGAGTCGAGGCCATGCCTCCTGTCGGTCTTCTTTGGAAAATATACCGTGTGTTCTTTATCATTCACATTGAAGGTAACCTTCCCTTTATTGCAATCAATAACAGCACCTGCGGTGTTAAGAAAAGGTCTACCAAGAATAATGGACATGCTCCCATCCTCGGGCATGTCAAGCACAACAAAATCAGTAAGAATCAAACAATTAGCAACTTCTACTGGAACATCCTCACAAATACCTATCGGAACGGCGGTTGACTTGTCAGCCATCTGAAGAGAGATATCTGTAGGAATTAGTTTCTCTAAAAAAAACCTCTCGTAAAGAGAGAGAGGCATAACACTCACTCCTGCTCCAAGATCACATAAAGCAGTTTTGACATAATTATTCTTTATGGAGCAAGGAATGGTGGGTATACCTGGATCACCGAGCTTCTCAGGAATCTTGCCACTGAAAGAGTAGTTAGCAAGCATAGTAGATATTGCTTCATTAGGAACTTTTCTTTTATTAGTGACAATATCTTTCATATATTTTGAATAAGGAGGTAACTTAATAGCCTCAGTCAAAGGGATTTGAAGAAAAAGAGGCTTAATCCACTCACAAAACTTATTGTAATGCTCTTCTTTTTTAGATTTGATGGACTTACCTGGAAAGGGCATGGGTTTCTGTACCCATGGTTCTCTTTCCTTCCCATGTTTTCTTGCGATGAAGTCTTCTTTAGTGTACCTCTTACGTTTGTCAGGTGCTTCTTCTTCTCGAACTTCAGGCGGATCATTCTTCTCGTTATCCTTACCTTCAGGTTCAGCACCGTCTTCAGTCTCAGCATCGGAGATAGATACACTGTTGGGATCAACAGCTGACTCTTCATCTGCAATAGGATCATTAGAATTGTCAGCCTCCTTGTGTTTCTTCTTCTTCTTTGGAGAGCCAACAATTTCTTCTTCCTGCATTTGTGAATCTTGCTCGATTCTCCTCGGATGCCCCTCTGGATAGAGAGGATCTTGAGTGCTAGTTCCTCCTCGGGTCTTAATCCCGAAAGCCTGCAAATCATCTTGTTTGGCATTGTTAGCAAGCAAATCTTTTTGCACATTAGAAATTTGGTCAAGCTGAGTTTGAATCATATGAAAATTCTTCACAAGACATTGAACATCATTAACCGTTCTACCTAGAACATCAAGCGAACTTTTGATAGCAAGGGAATTATCATGCAACTGACTTTGTATCCTCTCATTAAAATGATTTTATTTCATAATAAAATTATCAAACTCATCTAAACATTGATCAGGAGGCTTACCATGAGGGATGTCACTTGCGTTGAAATCTAAAAGAGAGTGTACCTCTACCATAGGAGGGTGAGTGGTAGGCTCACACAGCTTCTCAATAGGGGGTAGATTCTTCACGTCTTCAGCTTTAATACCTTTCTCTTTAATAGACTTCTTTGCTTCTCGCATATCTTCGGAGCTTAAAACAAACATGCCCCTCTTCTTTGGTGGTGGAGGTGGTTCAGGGACGGACCAATCTTCATGGTTTTTGGCAATCCTGCCCATCAAATCTTCTGCATCTTTCGGCGTCCTTTTCCTGAAAACACAACCAGCACAACTGTCCAAATAGGACCTGGATTCATCAGTTAGACCAGCATAGAATATATCGATTAATTCGTTCTTAGGGACTTCATGTCCTGGTCTAGCCCGAATCAGACCGCAGTACCTCCCCCAAGCTTTAGGGAGGGACTCATCCTGCAACTGTTTAAAGTGACAAATTCTTTGTAAAGCGGCATGTTGCATGTGAGCAGGAAAGTACTTATCAACAAAAGAGTGAGCTAAGTCTTGAGGACTCTTAATGGAACCGCATGGGAGTGAATCATACCATGCTTTAGCACCTTCCTTCAAGGAGAAAGGAAGAAGCTTGGTCACATAAAAGTATCGTATCTTCTCATCTGTGGTAAACAGGCCACCCAACTCACCGAGTTTAGTCAGGTGTGCAATAGCATCATCATTTTCTCTGCCATAAAAGGGGTCAGCTTCAACCATAGGTATAAGTGAAAGATCAACAGAGAAATCATAATCAGGATCATCAATGCATATAGGAGATGTAGCAAATTCAGGATCAGGAACGGTTTTGTTCTTCAAAGAGTGTTTTTCAAACAGTTTCTTAATAACTTCAGGGTCAGAGCCAGAAAACTCTGTCAGTTCCCTGCATAAATCTTCATCAAGCATATAGTAATTATCATCAAGGAGTCTCTCCTTGAGTTTACTCAAATCAGGATAATCATAAGTTTCACCAATAGGATAGCGAGTAACAGGAATTTCAATTCCAGACTTTTTAGCAGCAGCAGCGATCTGTTTCTCAAGAGCATAACCAAGGGAACTAATATCATCAACAGTAGTAGAAGCATCATCAAGAGTATCAGACATAGTAACAGATTCAGTAGGAGCATCATGTGGTGGTGGTGAGGCAAACTTACTCATAACAGAAGGTGAATCAAGTGTAGCACTAGTGCTCAAAACAGTACCTCTTCTTGTAGTGGATAGTAAGATCGAAACCTTGGGGTCTCCTTTCTTACCCATAGCGAATGAAGTGTAGCAGGTAGGATACTTCAAGTAGACTTGTAAATATTGCTATGCTCCCCGGCAACGGCGCCAGAAAACGGTACTTGATAACCCTCAACCGTAAGGGATCGAGATAGTCTTCGCGGGTAAGAATAACCCAATTTATTGATTCGACACACGGGGAGCCAAAGAGTATTTATAAGCTTTGACAGTTGAGTTGTCAATTCAACCGCACCTGAAATATACTTACTTGCAACAAAAGATAAGTGGTAACAGTGATATGATAGTGATGATGGTGATAGTAAAAGTGAACAGCAAAAGTAAATAGCAAAAGTAGTAACTAGTAACCAGCAGGATTTAAAACACTGTAGGCTAGGGAGACGGATGGTTGGGCGCTGCATGGATGAGATATATCATGATTCTAACTTGAGGCACGGCACACGGAAAAGTAATGATCATCTAGGCAAATATCAAACATTAGGCATGTATCCCGTAGGTAGTTGTACGTGCTTGCAATAAGAACTTGCACAACATCTTTTGTCCTACCATCCCGCTACGAACGGGGCCAAAAGGAACTTATGGAGATTAAGGTGCTCCTGTCAAAGAGCACCGGAACAAAGCAATGAACTCAATGGATACATGTAATCCTCAAACTATGGACCATCCCCTTTGGTGTCCCAAGCTGTCACTTTTGGGATCGCCGGTTCCGAACCGTAATAGGTGCAAACAACTCATAGATAGGATCAAGAACACAAATATATTCATGCAAACACATATGGTTCAGATCTGAAATCATGGCACTCGGGCCCTAAGTGACAAGCATTAAGAATAACAAGTTGAAGCAAAGATGATAAACACCATAGTAGATGATAGGCAACATGCCCCCAACGATCTGACAAACTATTACATGATCTAACTCATCCAATCCCTACCATCCCCTTCGCCTACAGCAGGGGATTACTCACACATGGAAGGAGAAGTCATGGAGGGATGATGGAGTGGTGATGGTGATGACGATGGCGACGATCTCCCCTCTCCGGAGGCTAATTCAGCCTCCAGATTAGCCCTCCCGAAGAAGAACAGAGGGTGGCGGCGGCTCCGTGACGAAAACTGCGAAAAGAACTTCTGATCTGGGGTTTATCCGTCACGAGCTAAAATACGAGTCGAAGTAGGGCACCAGGGGAGGTGGGGCCCACCCAGGCGACCCCCCGGCGCGGCCAGGGGCTGGGCCGCGCCACCAGGGCGCCTGGGCCCCCCTGGCCCCCCTCTGGCCCCTCTTCTGGCTCCGGGTTCCTTCGGGTGCGTGGATTTTTTGTGATTTTTCGTGGATTTTTCTGAGATACCTAAAAATCCGTTTTCCTGCACACAATAAAACCATACAGGCAGCTCTGCTGAAAACAGCGTCAGTCCGGGTTAGTTTAGTTCAAATCATGCAAGAATGAGGTCAAAACAATATCAAAAGTGTTTGGAAAAGTAGATACGTTTGAGACGTATCAAGGTCTCACCCTCGGCACTCGATAGTAACCCAGTTGTGTCGATCAACTAAGGGGAAAGTGATGTGCGGTGCCGGGTCCTGGTCTTCGATCCTGTTGATCGGGCCTTCTGATAATCCAGCGGGGCAGTCGGGACAATGTGTGTGTGGGGGGGGGGGTCACTGGTGGATCTCTAACCAGCCTATACTAAGCAGTTTAGTATAAACATGTAAGGTATGAAAGAAGGTATCAACAACAGGCTATGCATTAGAATAGGATCATACAAAAAGTAGTAGCCATTCTAATGCAAGCATAAGAGAGAAGAGAATGAGCGATATCGGAATGATCAAAGGGGGTTGGCTTGCCTGGTTGCTCTGGCAAGAAGGAGGGGTCGTCATCGATGCAGTCGATCACCGAGGTAGCATCAGTGTCGCGGTCTACCGGAGAGAAGAGGGGGAAGAAACAGTAAATATAAAGCAAACAGTTGCATGACAAGCAAAAGCAGTGCTCGGTGTGATCTAACGCGGTGCTCCACGATAACGACGAAGGGGGACAACATCCGGGAAAGTATCTCGAGTGTTTCGTGTTTTCGGATAGATGAATCGAAGGGGAAAAGTTGCATGTTCTCTATGCTAGGAGCATGTGGCAGACGAACGGACCGAGTATTCGGATTCGTCTCGTTGTTCTGAGTGATTTTCATATATAAAACATTTTCATCCGAGTTACGGATTATTTTATATGATTTTCTAAAGATTAAACCATTTCGAGAAATTATTTAAATTAACATAAACGAATTATGACGTCAGTAGAGTGTCAGCATGACATCAGCATGTCAACAGACCCGCTGACTGGTCAAGCTGGCCAATGGGTCCCACCTGTCATTGGCAGTGGGCTAACAACAGTTCATTTTAATTTAAACAAAATAATTAGTGACTGGACCCCACTAGTTAGTGACTCATTAGTTTAGCTAATTATGTTTATTCAGGAAAATGTTTTAATTAGCTTAAAAAGGCGGGGGCCCGTGTGTCAGTGGCACTGAGTGCCCAGTCAGCAAAGTTGACCGGGTCAACTGGTCAACAGGCGGCCAGGGGCCCCACTGGCAGTGACCCCAGGTGTGCCAGCTCAGCGCAGCCGGCGGCTTGGCGCCGGTGACCTCCAGACGCGGTGGAGGGCTCGGGCCGGCGTCGGGAATCGTCTATAGGCGGTCGTTTCGCGCGCGCGAGGGTGCGTTCGAACGAGCGAACGACGTCGCGTCGAATGGTGGTAGAGGCACGGCCGGACTTGGCCGGTAACGTCGGCGACAGCTTTCGGGCGGTCGGTGAGGTGGAGCTACGGGCGTCGGCTTCAGGCGTTGCTGGGCTCGCCCGAACGAGCGGAGCGAGCTGCGCCCTCCTATGGTGGCGGTGAGGCCGGAGGAGGCCCGTAGCGACGGCGACGAGCGGTGAGCTATGCGGCGGAGCTGAGCTCGGCCATGGCGGACACGGTGGCTACGGGAGCGCGAGAGGCCAGGGGAGCGAGGGAAGGGGAAGAGGGGTTCACTTTGCGGCACGCACGGTGGCCCTCGGAGATTTAGTAGCAGCAGAGACGGCGTCGGAGACGAAGAAGATCGACGACAACCGAAGATGGGGACGAGGACGAACGGCGGCTGCGGTGCTTCCCGGTTCCAGCGAAGGGCGCCAATCGAAGGAGTCGACCCTGGCGAAGCTCACCGACAGGGTCAGCGAGCGTGGGGCCGTCGGTGACCGCGACAACGACGAAGGGCGGTGGTGACTGCGCTCGGAGGTGAACGGGGGAACGAGGGGGAGGCGAGGAAGAATCTGGTGGGGAGAGGGAAAGGCGGAGCGGGCGGAGTGGGTGAGGGGAAGTCGGAGAGGCGCCCAAGGCGTCGCCCTTATCCTCTCTCGGTGAGGCCGGCGAGGTGGTCGGGTGGAGACTGCGCCCTGTAGCGGCTTGCGACCGAGGAACATGAAGAGGGCGCGCGATGAACAGGAAGAGGGCGGTGCGGGGAGCTGGGCCGGCTTGCTATGGTTGGCCGAGGCCCATGGGAAGACCATGGGCTGAGGCCCTTCTTCCCTTTTGTTTTAACACAATTTTTATTTCTTTTCTTTTAAAACTTCTGTTTCAAATAGTTTAGGCCAGTTGAACAATTTGCAAAAAAATGTTGGTTCACCACCTATATTAATTATGCATTATTTGGCACAAGATGAACACTTTTAGTTTTGATGTCTGAGCATTTTGAAATTCACTCATAATTTGAAATTGAATTCAACTGGAATTTAAAAGAGAGAGGAGACAATGATGATTAAACACCTTTTTAGCAAAATGATTAACTTAACCCCACGGGTTACTGTAGCATCATTACATCGGGGTGTTACAACTCTCCTCCTCTAAAAGAAATTCTCGTCCTCAGAATTAAGAGGTAGAAGGGAACATGTCGGGGTATTCAGCCCGGAGGTTATCTTCACGTTCCCAAGTGGCTTCCTCTTTAGTATGATTCGACCATTACACCTTGAGGAATTTGGTAACCTTCTGGCGGGTTCGACGTTCAGCTTCTTCAAGAATGCGGATCGGATGCTCTTTGTATGTGAGATCATCTTGAATTTCAATCAATTCCGGATCCACTTCACGTTCCGGATCCTTGAAGCATCGACGAAGTTGCGACACGTGGAAGACGTCATGAACATGAGAGAACTGAGGTGGCAAATCAAGTTGATAAGCCACCAGCCCACGACGGGCCAGAATGCGGAAGGGACCAATGTAGCGCGGAGCTAGCTTGCCCTTGACTCCGAACCGATGGGTGCCTCTCAAAGGAGTGACATGCAAATAAGCTTGTTCACCGGGTTGATAAGTTGAACCCCAGTGTTTACGATCATAATTGCTCTCCTAGCGGGACTGGGCCGCCTTGAGATTACCCCGGACAATGCGAACCTGCTCTTCAGCTTGTTGAATAATGTCCGGACCAATGAGTGCTCGTTCCCCAGTTTCTGACCAATTCAGAGGGGTTCGTCACTTACGTCCATAAAGCACTTCAAAGGGTGCCATCTTCAAGCTGGCTTGATAGCTATTGTTATAAGAGAACTCCGCATAAGGGAGAGATTCTTCCCACTTCTTACCGAAAGAAATAACACAAGCCCAAAGCATGTCTTCAAGAATTTGATTGACTCGCTCGACTTGGCCTTGGGATTGGGGATGATAAGCAGTGTTCCACGTAATATGAGTTCCCATTGCCTCTTGGATACTATCCCAGAACTTTGAAGTGAATATACTGCTGCGGTCTGAACTGATCTCCTTCGGAGGGTCGTGGAGTGACACAATTCGGGAAATATACAAGTTTGCTAATTGACTAGCAGTGATTGTCTCCCTGACTGGCAGAAAGTGAGCAACCTTCGAGAATTGGTCGATGACGACAAAGATTGCATCATTACCTTTCTGAGACTTAGGAAGGCCAGTGACAAAGTCCATCTGAATCTTATCCCACTTCCATTCAGGAATCGGAAGTGGTTGTAGAAGTCCAGCTGGTTTCTGATGTTCAGCTTTGACGCGACGACAAAAGTCACACTCTTCGATATACCGAGCAATGTCTTGCTTCATGTTAGACCACCAGTACTTCTGACGGATGTCTAGATACATCTTAGTACTTCCCGGATGAATAGAGAGAGGGGTATCATGTGCTTCTTTCATCACCTTCTCAGTCATAAGCTCGAAGCGGGGTACCACTATGTGATCTTTGAAGTACAAGGTCCCATCTTCAGCAAGTGAGAAATCTCTAGATTTATCTAAGGCAAGATCATTTTTCATTAGATCAACGTGAGCATCTTTGGCTTGAGCAGACTTAATTGCTTTCAATAGAGTTGGTTCCAAGACAAGGTTATTCAGACAACCCTGTGGAACTAGTTGAAGGTTCAGCCTGCAAAGTTCTTCATAAAGGCGGGGTTGAGCTTTATGAACCATGTGGTTATTGCAATAAGACTTGCGGCTCAGGGCATTAGCCATGACATTAGCCTTGCCTGGGGTATAGGAAATACCCACGTTATAATCTGCTATAGCCTCCATCCACCTTTGCTGGCGGAGGTTTAGATCTGGCTGAGTAAACAGATACTTCAGACTCTGATGATTGGTGAAGATCTCGCAACGATTACCGAGAAGGTAATGTCGCCACAGATCCAATGAATAAATAACCACTGCAAGCTCGAGGTCATGAACTGGGTAGTTTTCTTCGTGAGAACGCACTTGGCGAGAGGCATAAGAAATCACCCTGCGCTCTTGCATTAGGACACAGCCTAACCCTTGACGTGAGGCATCGCAATATATGATGAAATCCTTCT
>LR738715.1:317140131-317154451 GCA_902687465.1 Secale cereale
GGGTGGCCCCAGGTGTGCCATCTCAGCGCGGTCGGCGGCTTGGCGCCGGTGACCTCCAGACGCGGCGGAGGCTCGGGCCGGCGTCGGGAATCGTCTATAGGCGGCCGTTTCGCGCGCGCGAGGTTGCGTTCGAACGAGCGAACGACGCCGCGTCGAATGGTGGTAGAGGCACGGCCGGACTTGGCCGGACAGCGGCGGCTTTCGGGCGGTCGACGAGGTGGAGCTACGGGCGTCGGCTCCAGGCGTTGTTGGGCTCGCCCGAACGAGCGGAGCGAGGTGCGCCCTCCTGTGGTGGCGATAAGGCCGGAGGAGGCCCGTTACGACGACGACGAGCGGTGAGCTATGTGGGGGAGCTGAGCTCGGCCATGGCGGACGCGGTGGCTACGGGAGCGCGAGAGGCCAGGGGAGCGAGGGAAGGGGAAGAGGGGTTCACTTTGCGGCACGCACGATGGCCCTCGGAGATTTAGTAGCAGCAGAGACGACGCCGGAGACGAAGAAGATCGACGGTAGCCGGAGATGGGGACGAGGACGAACGGCGGCTGCGGTGCTTCCCGGTTCCAGCGGAGGGCGCCAATCGAAGGAGTCGACCCTGGTGAAGCTCACCGACAGGGTCAGCTGGCGCGGGGCCGCCGGTGGCTACGACAACGATGGAGGGCGGCGGCGACTGCGCTCGGAGGTGGACGGGGGAACGAGGGGGAGGCGAGGAGGAATCTGGTGGGGAGAGGGAGAGGCGGAGCGGGCGGAGTGGGTGAGGGGAAGTGGGAGAGGCGCCCATGGCGTCGCCCTTATCCTCTCTCAGCGAGGCCGGCGAGGTGGTCGGGTGGCGACCGCGCCCTGTAGCGACTTGCGACCAAGGAACAGGAAGAGGGCGCGCGAGGAACAGGAAGACGACGCGGTGCGGGGAGCTGGGCCGGCTTCCTATGGTGGGCCGAGGCCCATGGGAAGGCCATGTGCTGAGGCCCTTTTTCCCTTTTGTTTTAAAACAATTTTTTTCTTTTCTTTTAAAACTTCTGTTTCAAATAGTTTAGGCCAGTTAAACAATTTGCAAAAAAATGTTGGTTCACCACCTATATTAATTATGCATTATTTGGCACAAGATGAACACTTTTAGTTTTCATGTGTGAGCATTTTGAAATTCACTCATAATTTGAAATTGAATTCAACTGGAATTTAAAAGAGAGAGGAAACAATGATGATCAAACACCTGTTTAGCAAAATGATTAACTTAACCCTAGGGGTTACTGTAGCATCATTACACCGGGGTGTTACAACGAATGTCTCGCCGAAGCGTGGAAGGACGTCTGCCTCGACGCGATCACCGGCACGAACCAGAGCGCCGGCACGTACTGAGAGTGCATCAAGTCGGAGTTTGACGAGCGGAAGTTGGTCGACCCGCAATTCGCCGGCATCCACATGATACACGGCGCGAAGGCCATGGCGAATCACTAGGCGATCATCCAGGCGGCGTGCGACAAATGGCATAGGATCATCGAGGAGGTGGCTGCTCGGCCAGAGAGTGGCGAGAGCGTCGAGGGAAAGGTATGGACACGCTGTTCGCCGCCTCGTTTCATTCCTTCTACCTCACCGTCAATTGTTCTCTTTCGTCGCAGATGTTGCGCATGTTCGCCATGTTTCGGCAGGACAGTACCGCCGAGCAGGACTTCAAGTACCTCCATGTGTTTTCCCGGATCGACAAGTGCGAGAAGTGGACAGACGTCCGACGCACGCTGGCCAAGGCGAGGGAGACGTACTATCCGGACGCGCCGGCGCTCGGGGCGTCGGCCGGCCGCCCGGATGGCCACAAAAAGGCCAAGTTGGCAAGGGACGCCGCGCCTAACGCCGAGCGTCTGTAGGCGTCCATCGAGCAGTGCATCGCCGATGCCAAGAACCACGCCGTCGAGAGGGAGGCAAAAGCAGACGCGCGCTGGTCGGCGATCATGTCGACGGGTCAGACCAAGCTCGACCTGCTCCGGACAAATGTAGCCGCCAAAAAGAGGAACACCGATCTGGCCTTCCTAATGGCAACGGACGCGACGACGGTGTCGGCGATTGATGGGCCTCGAACCCCTCGTTGGTTACCCCAAGTGGAAGGTGTAAGATGCAGTATGTAGAAGTGTTTTCCCTTAGCAAAGATGCCAAGGATCGAATCCCCAGAGACTCCTAGGTTCAACAAGTAGGTGTCAACTGCTAACGGCGCAAATTAGCAATCAACGTGGACCTGCACACAGATACAAATAACTTTGCTCCCAACGAGTACAGAGAGGTTGTCAATCCCTCCGGCCTTGTAGTTCACAAAGGGTTAAAAGCAAATGATAGTAGTGATAGATAATGTTTTGCAATAGTAAATAATAGCGGAAAAGTAAATAGCAGATGTGATCAATGATGGTAATATGGACCGGAGTCTCATGATGTTCACTAGTGATGTCTGTCTCCCAAAAGACGATAAAACAGCTATGTGAGGTAAACAAATTACAGGTGGGCAATTGACAGGACCACGAACGCAAACCAATGCTGATTACATTGCAGAAAGGTTGAGGTTCAAAGCATGGGCGGTACGCCAAAATAAGTAGACCGAAATCCATCAATATCTACTACTAATCATCCACCTTGAGATATCTATCCAGATCATCTCGCTGGTATTAAGTTGCGAGTCCCACCCATAGTGTAAACTCAATGCAACAGACAACTGCATTAAAAGAACTTTGCGTAAAGTAAACAATCCTTGCACCTGCGGGCACAAGCACCGTTGTTTTCCCCCTTGTGGCAACAACACATCCCCTAGACTCATGTTTCTGTCACTCAAGCTAGTCATCGAGGGGCATGAACCCACAATCGAGCATAACGTTCCCTCTTGGAGTCACTACGTATTACTTGGCCAAAGCAATAAATAACAACGGAGAACATGCAAGAATTACTTATGAACATAAATATAAAAGAGGTAGATCAAATATATTACTCAAGATCAATCTGAACATAATCGCATAATCCATCGGATCCCAGCAAACTCAACATAGCAACAACATAAGGATTACATATGTGCCCCGATCATGTAGGGCAGCTCACGAGTACTAATTAGTGAAGCACAAGAACGGAAGGAGAACATCACATAGCTACTGGTCATGGACTCATGGTCCAAGGGAGACTACTCACGAGTCATCCGGGAGGCGTCCATGGTGGTGGAGAAGCTCCCGGTGGTGATCCTCCCCTCCGGCAGGGTGCCGGGAAGAGTTCTCCTGGTGCTCCCGATCTTGGAAGCGGCGGCGGCGGCGGAACAGAGATGGGATCGCGAAAAGAGTTCCTGTTCTGAGGGTTTCGGAGGACGCTTTAAATATATGCCAAAGGGGAGCATCGGGGAAGCTTCGGGGGGCCCAGGCGCCCCCCTGGCGCGGCCCGGGGGGGGCGCCGCCAGGGCGCCTGGAGCCCTGGTGCCCCCCCCCCCCGGCTGCCCTTCGGACACACGGTTGTTTCCGGAACGCTGATTTTTTATATAATTTTTCTGGATTTTTCCTGGCAGTTCTCGTAACGTGAAAACCTGAAATACAAAAACGCCGAAAACTGAAACTGGCACTGGGGTGCACTGGATTAGTAAGTTAGTCCAAATATGATCAAAAGTGTATGGAAGTGTATGAATATCATAGCAATATCACCCAAAAGTGGCATGGAGCAAGCAGAAATTATAGATACGTTTTGGACGTATCAACATCCCCAAGCTTAATTCCTGCTCGTCCTCGAGTAGGTAAATGATAACAAGAATAATTTCTGTGGTGACATGCTATTAACCATATAGGACTTATTCATAGTCATATGACAAAAGCTTACTAAGACAATGATTCTATAGTAATTAAGTTGCCTCAAGAGAAAATCACAAATGACTGAAAGTTTTACAACATGACATTGAAGCATCAAAAATATTTGCAATGAATATGATGTGCAAATATGATAAAGTGATATCTAGCTTGCCCCCTTTAGTAAAGCAAAACATAAATGCAGGGGCACCTTCAAGGTTTAAGTGATGACTAGATACAATGATTTCAGAAATAACGATATCACAATCATGCAAAAGACAATGCTACTTTGGGACAATGCACATTACACTCAGAATGACAATCATGCTCTCAGTAGTTGGTGCTTGAAGAAAGAAGGTGGAGACTCAACATAAAAGTAAAAGAATGGTTATGTGCTAGAGCTTTTTTATTTTGAAAACATGGAAGCAATTTTGTCAACGGTAGTAGTACTTCATATGTGTCATGCATAAGACATCCTATAAGTTGCAAGCCTCATGCATCGAATACCAATAGTGCTCGCACCTTGTCCTAATTAGCTCGGATTTCCATGGGTTATCATTGCATTACATATGTTTTAACCAAGTGTCACAAAGGGGTACCTCTATACCACCTGTACAAAGGTCCAAGGAGATAAATCACATTTGATTTCTCGTTTTTGATAGATCTCAACTTGAGGACATCCATACCGGGACAACATAGAAAATAGATGATGGACTCCTCTTAAATGCATAAGCATATTCTCATAAGAGATTGAGGATTAACGTCCAAGCTAAAACTTTCACCATGATGCATGGCTTTGGTTGGCGGCCCAATGTTCTTCTCTAACAATATGCATACTCATTCAACCCATGGCAAGTCACCCTTACTTCAGACAAGACGAACATGTATAGCAACTCACATGATATTCAACAAAAGTGTGACATTTGATGGCGTCCCCAGAAACATGGTTACCGCTCAGCAAGCAACTTATAAGAAATAAGATACATAAGCAACATATTCTTTACCACAATAGTTTTTAAGCTACTTTCCCATGAGCTATGTATTGCAAGGTTAGTCTTAGTACAGGTGGAGGTTAACAAAAGACTGGGAGCGACCAACTAAGAGAGCAATGGCGGTCATAATCATGCAGAGCGTCAGGCATGGTAGTTATATCGCTACTCAGAAATAAAACATCATCAAGGCTTGACAGACTTTCTTTACAGTCTTTAAATATGCGTGAGCATACGCCAAGTCAATCAAAATAAATTCTCGAAGGAAGATATTACTAAACCATACCACATCATCGGCAAACAAATCAAGTTGGTACTCCAATAACACATTGGGAATCCTCCAGCTATTTGAGACTAACCATAAGAAAACCTAAACTACTAAGCACCATTATGCACGTAGCATATTTGCCATAGACATATTAACCAATGCAACGGAAGCAAACTCTCTTAATAAGGTGAGCATGATAATTAAAGAGAGTTCAAGCAACCAACTAAACAAAAGCTCTTTGAAAAGATAAGCATAATACTAAGAGCAGAGCATGATAGTAGCTATTAAAAGACAAAGAACACACACAGCAAAGATAGACATGAAAATTCTATGTTATGTTCAAGGTAGAAGTGGAGCGTGTTTCTCTCCCACATAAAGAATGCTGACTTCCGACTCGTTATGAAAAACTAAAAAGAAAACTAAAAGCAAGACGCTCCAAGCATAGCACATAACACATGAAGTGATAAAAATATAGCGAAACGAAAGACGAACTGATAATGTTGATGGAGAAGGGGATGCACGGGGGCATCCCCAAGCTTAGACGCTTGAGTCTCCTTGAATATTTCTTGGGGGTGCACGGGGGCATCCCCAAGCTTGAGCGCTTGACACTCCTGAATCTTTTTATCATCTTCCCTCGCACACTTGAAAACTACCTTCATACATAACTTATCATAATCTGATTAGCGAGGTTAGTACCCTTAATAAAATAATTATACCTTGCTGGAAATAAAGATATTCTTGAATTTCTACTGTTTCTCAAGATTGCCAAAAGGTTTTTGCAAAGAAAAAGCAAGCTCTTGATTTGCAAAATGAAGGAAAGGCAAAACAGGACAGAATCTGTGAAAAACAGAACAGCAGGTAGTAATCGATCTGTTCGGGATACTTTTGCAACTCAAATAAAAAAACTCAGAACAGATGCACGAAAGAAAATTATATAGAGAACGCTGTCGAACAAATTCAGACAAAAAAGATGATCTGGTGATTTTATACAAATTTTTCTATCCAAGGACAGAATCTATTTCCTGGACAGCACCTCACAACTTTTGAACTTTATAGCAATCAGAGGCTATACTTGGCACAAATATGAAAAGCAAAGATACAATGATGATGCTACAGCAGTAAATAACATCAAGACACAACAAAAGCAAAAAAAAATTATTCATGTGGGCTGCCTCCCAAAAGCGCTTTCTTTTATGCCTTTAAGCTAGGCATAATGCATAGAGAAATCAATAACCATCATAATAATCGAAGTTATAAATTGATTCATAAGGTTCCTCAACAAGTTCACTCTTGTTCCTTCTAGGAAAGGGGTACACACCTTTTGCCTTCCCGCGTAAGCGGATTTGTCCCTTACCTATATCGATGAAGCCTTTTACCGCTCGGAGGAAGTCCCTTCCAAGCACTATATTTCCTTGGTTTGGCTCCATGATGAAGAAATCAATCATTGCAATCCCTTTAAGGAATTTAACTGGCACGTCTTTTATTCTTCCCTGGATTTCAGAAATATTTCCATTAGTGTGTTCATGATAAGATGATAATCTATCCATGTTAAATTTTAAAGAATCATGAACAATTTTTGGCATAGTAGAAACCATAGATCCAATATCACAATAAGCAAGGAAGTCTTGATTAGAGATGCTAATCCTAACAAGAGGCTCCCAGTCATTATCTATTTCCAAAATATCTCTCTTATTGGGTTTGGGTTTCTCTACCTTCATTAAGTCTAGAGCATCCATTCTCTTTTCAATAGTAGCAAGTCTATCTATGACAGCATCAAGATTGTGATCATAAACAAAGTAACTAGATAGACCATGTATAATTTCAAGAGCTCTAGCTTCATCACACTCTAGGAAATCTCCCTCGGCTATAATGTCAAGAGAATGTTTACACCATTTAAAAAGACCCTGGTAAAAATTCCTAAGCACAATTTTTATAGGTATCCAAGGCATAATTCTCCTATGTGCATCAGAAATTCTGTCCCATGCCTTCTTCATATTTTCTCCATCCCTTTGATGGAAATCTAGAACTTCTGATTCCCTCAAAGCACCATATCCTGACATGTTTGGCTAAACAGAAAGGACTACTAACAGAAAGGTAAATAATTTTTTTGTGATTTTTGATAAAAGATACTAAAGCAAAAATTGAAAGGTAAACTAACAAGACTAAAAAGCAAAGGTAAAAGATAGCGTGCAACTCCCCTATCCTGAAGAGTGGAGTCCCCGGCAACGGCGCCAGAAAATACTCCTTGATGGGCCTCGAACCCCTCGTTGGTTACCCCAAGTGGAAGGTGTAAGATGCAGTATGTAGAAGTGTTTTCCCTTAGCAAAGATGCCAAGGATCGAATCCCCAGAGACTCCTAGGTTCAACAAGTAGGTGTTAACTGCTAACGGGGCAAATTAGCAATCAACGTGGACCTGCACACAGATACAAATAACTTTGCTCCCAACGAGTACAGAGAGGTTGTCAATCCCTCCGGCCTTGTAGTTCACAAAGGGTTAAAAGCAAATGATAGTAGTGATAGATAATGTTTTGCAATAGTAAATAATAGCGGAAAAGTAAATAGCAGATGTGATCAATGATGGTAATATGGACCGGAGTCTCATGATGTTCACTAGTGATGTCTCTCTCCCAAAAGACGATAAAACAGCTATGTGAGAAAAACAAATTACAGCTGGGCAATTGACAGGACCACGAACGCAAACCAATGCTGATTACATTGCAGAAAGGTTGAGGTTCAAAGCATGGGCGGTACGCCAAAATAAGTAGACCGAAATCCATCAATATCTACTACTAATCATCCACCTTGAGATATCTATCCAGAACATCTCGCTGGTATTAAGTTGCGAGTCCCACCCATAGTGTAAACCCAATGCAACAGACAACTGCATTAAAAGAACTTTGCGTAAAGTAAACAATCCTTGCACCTGCGGGCACAAGCACCGTTGTTTTCCCCCTTGTGGCAACAACACATCCCCTAGACTCATGTTTCTGTCACTCAAGCTAGTCATCGAGGGGCATGAACCCACAATCGAGCATAACGTTCCCTCTTGGAGTCACTACGTATTACTTGGCCAAAGCAATAAATAACAACGGAGAACATGCAAGAATTACTTATGAACATAAATATAAAAGAGGTAGATCAAATATATTACTCAAGATCAATCTGAACATAATCGCATAATCCATCGGATCCCAGCAAACTCAACATAGCAACAACATAAGGATTACATATGTGCCTCGATCATGTAGGGCAGCTCACGAGTACTAATTAGTGAAGCACAAGAACGGAAGGAGAACATCACATAGCTACTGGTCATGGACTCATGGTCCAAGGGAGACTACTCACGAGTCATCCGGGAGGCGTCCATGGTGGTGGAGAAGCTCCCGGTGGTGATCCTCCTCTCCGGCAGGGTGCCGGGAAGAGTTCTCCTGGTGCTCCCGATCTTGGAAGCGGCGGCGGTGGCGGAACAAAGATGGGATCACGAAAAGAGTTCCTGTTCTGAGGGTTTCGGAGGACGCTTTAAATATATGCCAAAGGGGAGCATCGGGGAAGCTTCGGGGGGCCCAGGCGCCCCCCCGGCGCGGCCCAGGGGGGGCGCCGCCAGGGCGCCTGGAGCCCTGGTGCCCCCCCCCCCGGCTGCCCTTCGGACGCACGGTTGTTTCCGGAATGCTGATTTTTTATATAATTTTTCTAGATTTTTCCTGGCAGTTCTCGTAACGTGAAAACCTGAAATACAAAAACAACCGAAAACAGAAACTGGCACTGGGGTGCACTGGATTAGTAAGTTAGTCCAAATATGATCAAAAGTGTATGGAAGTGTATGAATATCATAGCAATATCACCCAAAAGTGGCATGGAGCAAGCATAAATTATAGATACGTTTTGGATGTATCAGCGATGGACGGGCCGATCAGGGAGTGGTACACGCGGGAGCGTGGCCTCATCCTGGACGGCCTGCCGACGGAGACGCCCACTGCCACGAGCAACACGTCGACCCAGCCGGCGAGCCCCCGTGACGACGCGTCGCCTACATCGACGCTCGACACCCCGCAGACGCCACCTACAGACAACAATGCCGACGCCGACGACGAAGCCAATGCAGAAACACAGGACGGCTTCGCCGAGGACATCGACGCAGCCATCATTTGATGCACTCTCGCCTCCCGTTTTTATTCGCCACGCCGAACTGTGTGCCGAACTGAGATGATCGCCGAGCTGTGGCGAGTGGTCATCGAACTAATTTTTTTTTGTAGCGGGAACTGCAGATTCAAAAAAATAGGACGTCTTTGGAGCCGTGGCTGGGCCGAGAACGACCCCAGCGCCAAATTCGCGCCGGGGGAAGGGCCGAAAAAGCACCGGGGCTGCCTTGGCGGGCCGAACGGCTGGAGATGCTCTTAGACTATTCGGTAGCATATACGTACATGATGCCTTCTATACATAAGTGCAAGGGTCTCAACTCATGGCAAGCGAACGAGTGCAGCTTAGATGATTAGATTTTTTGTGACGAACCCAACTCATCAGAGTTGAAGTTCTAGACTTGTCATTGATGGTCGTATTTTTTCTTTTCTGAATTTCATTTCAGGCCATCCAACTATGTGTGGTGCATTTGGCGGGAGGAGATATTCCCGTTGACTACAAAAGCATCTATGGAGACTTCATCAATCTAAAATTTTATACCGACTCAATATCGTGGAGGTACTCAATTGGATAGGATGTACGTTTGGTCTTTGGGTTGAGTATATGTTAACATCTGCGTTTGTATTGTGTTAAAAAAGCACTCAGGCCGTGAAGAAGCCTAGCTTCGGTTGCAAACTTAGAGTACATAAGTTATTGTGAATTCAAAGCCATCTTATATCAGGGTTAGTCTTTGCTTCTCGCATGTGTCAATGCCTTAGAGAGTTGAGACCCATTTACGACGGAACCCAAACGAAAGTAGAAGATCATGAGACATGTATCCTTGATTACACTAAACTAGAGGCTAACACATACTTCGGTGCATTGTTTTGCAGTAATGGGAGTTTTTTTTTCTCTGGCAGGTTATTGCAGCCGATTGTTTCGTTCTTGATTTATCTGCGTTGAATTGGGTTTTAATTATGTTCTAGTGGCATTTTTCCATTTGTTTACCGTGTTGGGGTGCCGCTAAAGATGGTATTTGTTCTGAAGGAAGAGCGGAGACGGTAGGCGGTTGTGATGTCCTTACACATTCCGGCCTTGTTTTTAGTCCTTGGTCATTGTGTGAGCCCCTTGGAAGCTTCTATCACGATGAAACTGTGAACTTGCTATTATAACCTCACATGGCTCGACCCACGAAGGGCTGCTCGATTAGATCAGCTCCCTACTCTAGTCGCTCGTTTTATCATTCTTTTTTTCACTTGCTCTACATCTGTCTCATAAAGATGGGCTACCTTCTTTTTGAAAAAGTTAGTTAAATCGAATTTGTTCACGTGTTTTTTAAAATCATTTTTTGCAAATTAGAGAAAACATGAATTTTAAAAATAGGAATTTTAAAAATATTGACGGATTTCAAATTCTAAAGTTGCAATAAAGTTCACAAATTTATAAAATGTTCGTAAACTTCAGAAATGTTTATGAAGTTTAAAAATATTCATGAATTTAAAATAATTAAATGAAATTTGAAAAAATCAGGGATTTTTAAAATTTTCATTTTTCTTAATAAATCCTCATGAATTATAATGTGAGAAGAAAATTTATAAATAGGAAAAGGAAGTAAAGAATAAAAAGAATAAGCATGAAAACGGTGTTTAGCGCTAAACATGTTTAGCACTAAACAAGGTTAGCATCGTTCCCTAATTAACAATGTATCTAATATTAACATCAGAGTCAACCAACTAATTATATAGTACTCCCTCCATCCCATAATGTAGGATCTTTTAACACTACATTAGTATCAAAAAACATTTACATTATGAGGCGGAGGGAGTACCTAGTATCATCGTGCAATTAAGATTTGACCAAATATTAGTACGTATGCGATCAACCAAGGCTTCTATGTATAGATATATGTTCCGTTTAAATCATCTCAAATGATTTGATGCAGTGTATCTACGATCTAGTATCGTTCTACGATGGGTGATGGTCACATCAGCTAGGTGACAGTCCAAAGATTTGCCAGTTGCAGCACACCCATAACTCTACTAGCTAGAGATACAGACATAGAGACACACCTAGCTTCTAGCAAGCTAGCTATACACAACTGGTGTGGGATCTAGCATCTCTTTTCTCACATTAAATTTCTGAATCTGATCCAGCTCCTCTCTGTTCTCTTTCTAGTAGTCTCACGGTCAGATCAAGGAGGAGGCTGATGGCTGATGAACAGTGTGAATGCGTCTGCGCCCGTACAGTTTACTGTGCCAGTACCGGTGCTATAAAGGGTATCCATCCGGGGAGGAAAAGGTGAAGTGAAGTTTGAGACATGACATGCTAGGTGCAGCTAGTATCTCTCTTTAGACTTGACACGAGGATTAGTTCGGACGTTGCTACAACAACTTGTTCATTGCAGGAAAATGAGCAGAGCACGCATGATTACCAAATGTCAATACACATATTCCAACACCTCACACACATATATAGCAGATGCTCTGGAACTTGCTCTGCAGATGCACTAACTCATCATCGAGTGGCATCATTGCCATCTTGAACCCGTTGGGGCAGAATTGAAGGCGCAATTCATTCATGATATGGAGGAGGTCAGATGAGATTTTAATCAGCAATGCTACAAGTCTCTTTTATTGCGGAATAAATCAAACCTGCTCCATTTAAGGGGATTAACCAGCGTAATTCCAATTTCTTTTTATTAGGAAATCAATAAACCTGCCTTCAGGCCACCGGCTAATTAAGGATATTAACCAACAATGCTCCAATCTCATTACTGTGAAATAATACCCGCAGCAGGCCTCCAGCTAACTGCTAGTTAACTCCTGTCTCTCTAGTTGTTCCTTTAATTCCATCCATTTGTGCAGTACATTCACTCGCCCATTCGACATACATTCATGGAGTCTCTGGGAAAAGAAAAAGGAAAAAACATAGTACGCGGGGAAGGCAAGACACGAGCAGGTAGCCCACCAACACGTGAGCCACACATGAGCAGGCCCGGTTGGAGGGAGAAAGAGACGCCAGAGCTTGATCAGGCATTGAAACAGGATTAAACAGCGAGGAAACACGGCCATAATTGTTGCCCCACCACTGTTGTTAAGGGGTGGCCGGGTGTGGGTGTGGGTACGTAAACCCCCACTAACCCACACCTTGCAGACATGGGCACGCCATGCATGGCCCTTGCCCCATGCCATGCATGCATGCGGCTAGCCCTCTCCTGTCCCGCCACCGCCGGGCTCCGGCGACCTGTCGGCTGGCCGGCCGGCCCTACGCTCAAATACCATGATCGGATGTCACCATCAAACGCACGTCGCGTCACGGGCAGCCTGTACGCGCGCTCCTCCTTATCCAACAGTGCCCGAGTGCTCGATCGCGGGTGGAGCCACTGATGAACCACGTCGGGTCGGCGTGTCGGTGACGGGGACTGAGCGAGGCGGCGAACCGATCGGCGGTCGCCTTCGCGTTTCGCCTCGACGTGGACGGAGGCTTTTGATGCATGCATGATTCGTTCAATGATTGGAGGACGTACGTGTTGAACGGGTCAGCATGGATCGATGGGCCGATCCAGTCGCTTACTCTGGGCCAAGTAGTGGTGGGAGTAGCCAGCATGGTCGTCACCGGTTTAACCTATTTTTATCCATCTTCTCAGAAAAAAAAAAACCCATTTTATCAGAGTACGTACACACGCGTTTTTTGATAAACAGATCAGCGATATGAGCATTGTCAAGATCGGATGAGTCCTACCCGTGCTACTGCTCGGCCAGGTACACGAACGGAATGGTCAGGTTCCAGAAGCAACAATGTTTGCCATGGCAGGCACAGCACATATAATGCACGCTCAACATGGCAATGCCATGGTGACCATGGTAGCATGTCACAGCCTCATTGCAGGCAACTAGCTACTCCGAAGACGGATCATGCATGCAGCTTGGATCTAGAGGAAACCTTACATTTATAACTTCAGTATAGGACCAAACACCGACGTACGTACGCACCTTTCTTCCTGAAATGTTCACCACTTCATTGCAAAGAGATGAAGCGTACTCATGGTAGAGTATGTATGTATCTGAATCCCATTTCATGGTAGAGTGTAGACATGTTTTGCATGTGGATGGCTGGATGTGCTTGATCAAGTACAGCAGCTTGCCGATTGGCATGTGCAGACCAATTGCGATCCATGGTTGGTGCGCTCGCTTTTGCCGGACAGGCAGCTCATTCAATGCCACCAAGCAAGAACCAAACAGATTGGTGGACCAGCATCAGCATGGGATGGGAGGCTTCTGTCTCGATGCATGTCTAGGCGCCTAGCTAGGAGCAAAAGATGTTCCCGGCCGTCGTATTCCCATGCCATTGGTTCAAATCTTGACATGTCATGTCATGGGACACAAGTATTTTTATTCTCAACTGAAAGCTTTGGATAGTAATATTCTTACTGTGACATTTTGCCAATAGTTTCAGAACTACAAATTACATATGTCAAATAGTTTCTGAAAACATATCCGATAATATCAAGTTTGTTTCACACATGACATAAGCCATAAGGGCACCCTGAACGCTATCCCCTATAATGGACATTGTATTTATCCGCGGACACGAATGCTGGAGCCACCACTCAACCCTGTCCTCCAAATGCACACCCCTCCTTTTTCTTCTAATTCCGCAACACAAAATAATTATAGAAAATAGCATAATTCATCTATAAATAAATGCGAATATCCCTAGTGCAACAATAGTTCAAATGTAAATATTGCATCCGAGATAGCAGGTTTGTTCGACAAGTTATTCGAATTCACCAATTCCAAATTCAAGAACACTAGAGTCAGTGCTGGTACATGTCGTCTCACACATAGTTCCCCTTGATTTTTATTCAACAATGTATGAGTGTAAATGACATGTACACGGTCCTCTGGTACAACACGACAACACGCTCAGGCTATATAATATGATGATTATCAAATTGCAACATTGAGTGAATCAATGAATTGACCAACATGTAGAGCAGCAAGAAGCAAAACTTACGATCTCCATGGTTGACGAGTCTGATGCCACATTGTCTCCCCTCATACAATCGCAGCGTAAAACTTTATGACGAAGTTGGAAATGGTGTATCACCGATGCGTTAGCGACTTCACATTGCATCCATGGATGACGTGCATGTTCTGGG
>LR738715.1:317154599-317202534 GCA_902687465.1 Secale cereale
TTTTTTTGCTCATGAAACAAAGCATGCAGTTTTTCCAAAAGGTTGAGCCCTTGTTCGTGCCTACAAAGCCCGTGGATAAGGCAACTGTCGTCGTGCTAAGACCCACTGCACTAGCGCACCAAAATATCAACCGTCATCGATGAAAAAAACTATAGATCAATTCGGAGACAAACAAAGACTGGACCCATTCGGATCCACGAAAGACTAGCACCGACAGAATCATGCGAGATCTGTTAGAGACACATCTCCGAACGCCCTCTGACTAAGCTAAACGCATCACCGGAACTGGGGCTAGGCGGGGAGAACCTTATTTCATATTCACCAAGACGCCACCGCCTCGTCTTCCTAGTCGGGACACAAACCCTATATGAACTCACAAAACCACCTAAATGGAGCAAGATCCCTCCCGCTAGCCAGGGCCAGGGTCCACCGCGCCTCCATGGCCCTAGGGCCACCGAAGAGGAGGCAGAGCGACAGTGGTGCCGACGGGAGGTAGAGAAACCCCAACCCGACAATGGATTATATGTCATGTACCTCTGGATGGCCTGCAAGATACACATGGTGGTGTAGCACTTTCATGGAAGCACCCCAATTAATTATCGTCCTAATGAAAAGCAGATGAGAGTATTTACATTTGCGCTTATGTCACACACAAAGTGTCACAATTCTTATGTGAAGTAACTGCATATGATTCTACAAATATTGTTACTGTCCTGGTGGACAAATAAACCAGAGTGACAATAGCGATAAGCTGATGTATGCACTAGATGGAACTCTACATTTCTAATGTTGGAGACAACGGTGACATTTGAGATGGAATTTGATCAACTTCGACTTCAAGATCCCTCTTATAAGGAAGTGTTAGATTTGCTTGGGGTTGAAGGAGAAAAGACGATTGGGTTTACGCTAGTGAGTTCAAATTGTTCCTCCAACTCTTCTTTGTGTTGACATAAAAGGTTTCTGGGACTAATTACCTCACTTCCAACACATTCTTTGAAGATGTTGTTGCTATTAATTACTTGCTAGACAAGTGGAGTGAACCTGTGATCTGTGGTGATGATGAAGTGTTAAAAACATGGCTGTTAGGATGAAGGAAAAATATGATAAATATTTGGGTGATCCAAAGAAAATGAACAAATACATATTTATTGTTTCTATTCTTGATCCTAGGTAAAAATCTTATATTCATTTGTTCATTCTTATTAATAATTCAATATAAAGCTCTTGCCCTTATGAGTTATAAAATGCTAATTGTCATTGCTCTTCTTACGCAAGGTCCAAGGAATCTGATCTCTTCAAGGACACGATCAACAGACATATGGGGTGAGTAAAGGTAACAAGATATGGAGTTCTTCACACACTGCATCTGTGTCACTTTTTGGTGAATACAAAATATTGTATGGCATGAACGATTCAACACCACAACGTGCATCTAGTAATTGTGCTAGTGAGAGTTCAACACCACAATTAGATCCCATGCTTATGATGGATTTATACAACAAGAGGATGAAACAAACTACCGGTGATGGTAGTCATAGAACTGAACTAGACAAGTGCTTAGGTGAAGATGTAGAAGAAAATAGTCCTGAATTCATGGTTCTCAATTGGTGGAAAATGGAACTCATTGTGCCTTCCTATTCTTTCAAGAATGGCTCGCGACATATTACCAATTCCTATTTGAATTGTTGCTTCCGAATAAGCTTTCAGTACTAGTGGGCGTATTCTTGATGCCTTTCGAAGCTCATTGACTCCGATGACACTCCAAGCCTTGATTTGTACACAAGATTGGTTGCGTCATATCAACATCGAGGTTGATCTAGAGGAGTTGTCTAAACTAGAATAAGGTACTATTTATAGACACATAAACCATGAAGCACACCTTTCTATTACTGAGTACTAACCATTATATTATGTATTTCATGTAGGGGTTGTAGATCTCCAAGCCTCAAGCGAGAACTAGGATCTCTTTACCATTGACCGATGTGTCCTCGAAGCAACACAACTCTTATATTTTGGGTAATTGGGCTGATGGGAATTGTTGAAGGTTAAAACTACTTTTGGTAATTTTGCGGCTGGCATGGTAGTTGTTGAAGCCTGAAGCAATGTTGGTGAATATTTTGTTAATAGTTGACCTAGGTCAGCACTACACTATTGTGAAACGTTGCATGGAAAACAAAAAAAATTCTACGCACATGCAATGATCTATCCAAGGAGATGCATAGCAACGAGGGGAAGAGTGTGTCTACGTACCCTCGTAGACCATAAGCGGAAGCGTTTATTCAACACGGTTGATGTAGTCGTACACCTTCATGATCTGCCCGATCAAGTACTGAACGTACGTCACCTCCACATTCAGCTCAGCGTCATCCTCGCCGTCTTGATCCAGCAAGCGTAGCGAGGTGGTGATGAGTTTCGTCAGCACAACGGCGTGGTGACGGTGGTGGTGAAGCAATCCTGCAGGGCTTCGCCTAAGCACTGCGACGATCTAGAGCAGAGGAGTAAACTAGAGATGGATGGGTGCCGACATACGGCATGGAATAAGTTATATTTTGTGTGGCACCCCTCCTCACATATATATAGGTGTGGGAGGGGAGGAGGCAGCCCCTAGGGCGCCCCAAGTGGTGCGGCGACAGCCCTAGGGCTCCTCCCTTAGGTGCGCCCCATGCCAAATATTGGCACAAGGGGGAAGGAAATGGGGGAGGCGCCCCCATCTTTCCTCCCTCCCCTCCCCGGGATATGGTAAGAGGAGGTGGCGCCTCCCCTTTCCATCTTATTGGATGTGGCTGCCTTAGGGGGGGGGAGGCGCACCAGCCCATGAGGGCTGGTGTGCTATCCTCTACTTGGCCCACTAAGTCCCAATACTCTCCCGGTGCCTCCAGAACCCTTTGTGGTATTCTGATAAATTTCTGGTGCATTCCGAAAGCATTCCGGAGACCAAATAGCATCGTCGTATATATCAATCTTTACCTCTGTACCATTCCAGAGCTCCTCGCCATGTCCGTGATCTCATCCGAGACTCCGAACAACATTCGGTCACCAAACCACATAACTCATAGAATACCAAATCGACATCAAACATTAAGCATGCGGACCCTACGGGTTCGAGAACTATGCAGACATGACCGAGACACCTCTCTGGTCAATAACCAATAGCTAAACCCGGATTCCCATATTGGCTCCTACATATTCTACAAAGATCTTTATCGGTCGAACCGTTATGACAACATACGTAATTCCCTTTGTCCGTCGGAATGTTACTTGCCCAAGATTCGATCGTCGGTATCTCTATACCTAGTTCAATCTCGTTACCGGCAAGTCTCTCTACTCGTTCCGTAATACATCATCCCATGACTAACTCATTAGTCATTTGCTTGCAAGGCTTATTATGATGTGTATTACCGACAGGGCCTAGAGATACCTCTCCGATACTCGGAGTGACAAATCCTAATCTCGATTCACGCCAACCCAACAAAACACCTTCGGAGATACCTGTAGGGCATATTTATAATCACAAAGTTACATTGTGACATTTGATAGCACACAAAGTATTCCTCCAGTATTCGGGAGTTGCATGATCTCATAATCAAAGGAATATGTATTTGACATCAAGAAAGCAATAGAAATAAACTGTACAACCAAATGCTAAGCTAACGGATGAGTCTTGTCAGCCACGTCATTCTCCTAATGATGTGATCCCGTTATCAAATGACAACTCATGTCCATGGTTAGAAAACCTTAACCATCTTTGATTAACGAGCTAGTCTAGTAGAGGCTTACTAGGGACACGGTATTTGTTTATGTATTCACACATGTATTTAGGTTTCTGGTCAATACAATTCTAGCATGAATAATAAACCTTTATCATGATTAAGGAAATATAATAATAACCATTTTATTATTGCCTCTAGGGCATATTTCCATCAGTCTCCAACTTGCACTAGAGTCAATAATCTAGTTCACATCGTCATATGATTAACACCCAAAGAGTTTACTAGAGTCAATAATCTAGTCAACATCGCCATGTGATTAATACCCATAGTCCACATCTCCATGTGATTAACACCCAAAGAGTTTACTAGAGTCAATAATCTAGTTAACATCGTCATGTGATTAACACTCAAAGAGTTCTAAGGTATGATCATGTTTTGCTTGTGAGAGAGATTTAGTCAACGGGCCAGCAACATTCAGATCCGTGTGTACATTGCAAATTTTGATGTCTACAATGCTCTGCATAGAGCTACTCTATCTAATTGCTCCTACGTTCAATACTCATCCATATTGATACTCAAAGTCATCTGGATTAGTTTCAAAGCTTGCATCGGCGTAACCCGTTATGACGAACTCTTTATCACCTCCATAACCAAGAAAATTTTCCTTATTCCTCTAAGGATAATTTTGACCATTGTCCAGTGATCCACTCCTGGATCACTCTTGTACCCCCTTGCCAGACACGTGGCAAGGCACACAATTGGTCTGGTAAACAACATGGCATGCTTTATAGAACCTATGGCTGAGGCATAAGGAATGACTTTCATTCTCTCTCTATCTTCTGCCATGGACGGGTTTTGAGTCTTACTCAATTTCACACCTTACAACTCAGGCAAGAACTCCTTTTTTGATTGATCCATTTTGAGTTCCTTCAAAATCATGTCAAGGTATGTGTTCTGTGAAAGTCTTATCGGGTGTCTTGATCTATCTCTATAGATCTTAATGCCCAATACATAAGCAGCTTTACCGATGTCTTTCATTGAAAAATTCTTATTCAAGTATCCTTTTATGCTATCCAGAAATTCTATATCATTTCCAATCAACAATATGTCATCCACATATAATATCAAAAATGCTATAGAGATCCCACTCACTTTCTTGTAAATACAGGCTTCACCGCAAGTCTGTATAAAACCATATGCTTTGACCACCTCAACCAAAGCGTATATTTCAACTCCGAGATGCTTGCACTAGTCCATAGATGGATCGCTGGAGCTTGCACACTTTGTTAGCACCTTTAGGATCGACAAAAACTTTTTGTTGCATCATATACAACTCTTCTTTCAGATATCCATTAAGGAATGCAGTTTTGACATCCATTTGCCATATTTCATAATCATAAAATGCGGTAACTGCTAACATGATTCGGACAGACTTAAACGTCGCTACGGGTGAGAAAGTCTCATCGTAGTCAACTCATTGATCTCGTCGAAAACCTCTTGCGACAAGTCAAGCTTTGTAGACAGTAATATTACCATCATCGTCAGTCTTCTTCTTGAAGATCCATTTATTCTCTATGGCTTGCCGATAATCGGGCAAGTCCACCAAAGTCCATACTTTGTTCTCATACATGGATCCTATCTCGGATTTCATAGCCTCAAGCCATTTTTTGGAATCTGGGCTCATCATAGCTTCTTCATAGTTCGAAGGTTCGATGTTGTCTAACAACATGACTTCCATGACAGGGTTACCATACCACTCTGGTGCGGTACGTGTTCTGGTCGACCTTCGAGGTTCGGTAGTAACTTGATCCGAAGTTTCTTGATCATTATCATTAGCTTGTTCTATAGTTGGTGTAGGCATCACGGGAACGGTTTTCTCTGATGATCTACTTTCCAATTTGAGTGAAGGTACAATTACCTCATCAAGTTCTACTTTTCTCCCACTCACTTCTTTCGAGAGAAACTCCTTCTCTAGAAAGGACCCATTTTAGCAACAAAGATCTTTCCTTCGGATCTGTGGTAGAAGGTGTACCCAATAGTTTCTTTTGTGTATCCTATGAAGACGCACTTCTCCGATTTGGGTTCGAGCTTATCAGGCTGAAGCCTTTTGACATAGGTGTCACAACCACAAACTTTAAGAAACGACAACTTTGGTTTCTTGCCAAACCATAGTTCATACGATGTCGTCTCAACAGATTTAGACGATGCCCTATTTAACGTGAATGCAGCTGTCTCTAATGCATAACCCCAAAATGATAAAGGCAAATCGGTAAGAGACATCATAGAACGCACCATATCCAATTGAGTATGGTTACGACGTTCGGACACACCATTACGCTGTGGTGTTCCAGGTGGCGTGAGTTGGGAAACTATATCACATTGTTTTAAATGAAGGACAAACTTGTAACTCAAATATTTGCCTCCACGATCAGAATGTAGAAACTTTATTTTCTTGTTACGATGATTCTCTACTTCACTCTGAATTTTTTTGAACTTTTCAAATGTTTTCAAACTTGTGTTTCATCAAGTAGATATACCCATATCTACTCAAATCATTTTTGAAGGTGAGAAAATAATGATACCCGCCGTGTGCTTCAACACTCATCGAACCACATACATCGGTATGTATTATTTCCAATAAGTCATTAGCTTGCTCCATTGTTCCGGAGAATGGAGTTTTAGTCATCTTGCCCATGAGGAATGGTTCACAAGTATCAAGTGATTCCAAAAGTCCATCAGCATGGAGTTTCTTTATGCACTTTACACCAATATGACCTAAACGGCAGTGCCACAAGTATGTTGCACTATCATTATCAACTTTGCATCTTTTGGCATTGATACGTCTCCAACATATCTATAATTTTTGATTGTTCCGTGCTATTATATTATCTGTTTTGGATGTTTAATGGGCTTTAATATACACTTTTATATGATATTTGGGACTAACCTATTAATCCAGAGCCTAGTGTCAGTTTATGTTTTTCCTTGTTTTTGAGTATCGCAGAAAAGGAATACCAAACGGAGCCCAATTGAACTGAAACTCAACGGAGGTTGTTTTTGGACCAGAAGAAGCCCAAGGAGTATAGAAGATGGACCAGGAAAGTTCCAAGGCCACCACGAGGGTGGGGCGCGCCCTACCCCCCTGGGCACACCCCCTATCTCGTGGCCATCTCGGGGACCCCCCTGCTACCTCTTGAGCTTGCATTATTTTTCCCTTGAAGAGGAAAGGGTGATGCAGCATAGTAGCATAAGTATTTCCCTCAGTTTTTGAGAACCAAGGTATCAATCCAGTAGGAGACCACACACGAGTCCCTCGTACCTACACAAACAAATAAGAACCTTGCAACCAACGCGATAAAGGGGTTGTCAATCCCTTCTCGGCCACTTGCAAAAGTGAGATCTGATAGAGATAATAAGATAATATATTTGGTATTTTTGTTATAGATTGAAAGTAAAGAATGCAAAATAAAACAACGGCGACAGAAATTGGCAAGTTGACGGAAAACTAATATGATGGAAGATAGACCCGGGGGCCATAGGTTTCACTAGTGGCTTCTCTCATGATAGCAGATTTCTACGATGGGTGAACAAATTACTGTCGAGCAATTGATAGAAAAGCGCATAGTTATGAGAATATCTAGGCATGATCATTGTATATAGGTGTCACACCCTGATTTTCATACCACTTTGCTTAAGCTAATTATCATGTTAAAAATGTGGATTTGCAAAAACTTTTGAGTGTTTTTGACTTTGCTTGATTTGACTTTTGTCTGCTGTTTGCTAGTGCTCTAAAAGTCGAATAAATCCTCGAACTCTTATACTTCATCTCCTTGACCCAAAACCTTTTCCCAATGATCATGCCATGTGTATAGACCAGTATAGAATTTTCTTATAAAAATATTTTGGCCAAATGGTATTTTCTAAAATTAGTTTTCCAAAAACCCCTGAATTGAGGTTTGCACTGCAAGTACCTTATTTAGGGTGTGAAAAATCTTTCAAAAAATATATTTGAATCCTATTAGGTATAGGACTCCCAGAAACCACAAAAGTATAATTTTAAAAGTTATTTTTGTATTTTATTTAAAAGCTTTTTCTTAAGGCCAGAAATGGTCTTTAATAGGGAAAAATTATTTAATCGTTTCAAAAATATTTGCCAAAATTCAGGGAAACTCATAGGACATATATTGTCCATATATAAGAGTTTCAACACATGGTCATGTTCAAAATATTGGACAAATCCTTCCAAAACCCTTTCTGGATATTTCAAGCTTTTGAAAAATTTACAAAGGAAATATTCTCCAAAAATTCCAGGGAAATTCTATCATGTCAAATATGACATATTTGATTGTCTTGCAAAGCCTCATGCCTTGAAGATCAAGGAAACATCCTCTAATCCCCTCAAAACCATTCTGTCCATATTTGAAGTTTGAGCAACTCTACATTGCCAAACTTGTCCAAATGCTCTCAAACTTGGTGTACATGCTAAAATGATGTAATTATGCATCTATGCCAAATGGCACAAGTTTTGGAGAAGCATAACTTGGTCTAAGTGCCCCAAAACCCTTTCTGTTCAAATGCAAATTTGAACAACTTTACATTACCAACTTTTTACCTAGAGCCTCAAACTTTGTGGGCATGATCATAACCCCAAATGATGATGCTACACCAAGTGGTGCATCAAGGGGAGATGATTAGCTCAACTCAAATAAGGTGAAACCATTTCTGTTGATTTCTAGGGTTCACCAAAGTTACATTGGCCACTTTGCCCAAATGAGCTCAAATTTGGTGTAGGGGCCTAATTATATGTGACATTTGATCCTTTTAAGTCCCATGTCAAGTGGAGGTAATTTGCCTCCCCAAAACCTGATCAAACACCTTCTGTCCATTTACCAAAACAAGTGTTTGGACCCCTTTTACTATTTCCCTTTACCTCAAATTCTTACCACAGCTTCCCCTGATCATCCTCTACCCCCCAGTAACTCCTCTATGGCCTCAGCTCAATCATTGGAGGGGGTAAAACCCCAATTCCTACTGCTGGACAGCAGTTTTCAGCTTCTTCCTCACCTCCCTCCTCATTCCAGTGGCTCACCAGAGCATCCAAGACTACCTCCCCATTGTTTACTAGTCCCTAGCACTACTGGACACTGGGGGACACGGCCAGGAAGCAAAGACATAAGCATGCCGGCCAAAGGCACGTTCTGGAGCACGCTACAGTGCACCGAGGCACTGTAGCTCGGCCCTCCCGAGGCTTCCAGGCGACCTTGGGCAGAGCGGGCGTGTCCATAGAGGTTGCCTCGACGTCCACGACACGCCCCGCTGTCGGCCTTATCCTCTCCTGCCCTCCTCCTCTCTCCACGAGCACGCCCGAGCGCGTCCATGGGCGTCGCTCACGGTGCACCGCGGCTGCCCCTATAAAAAGCCTCCCCCCGAGCGCCCCTTGCCTCTTCTGGACCCTCCTCTCTCCCATGCACCTCCTAGACACGCCCCCTCTCCCTCTCATGCGCTCTTCTTCCCTCCATGGCCGAAGTGCCGCCGCCAGCCGCCGCTCGGCATCGGGCACCACGGCCGTTCTCTCCTCCCCCTTCTCTGTTGGCCGCAAGGAGGAGGACCCCAGGACCATGGAGCTACCCCCACTCCACCCTTCCTTCCCCCTAGCGTCTCTGGCACCGCCCCCGTCTCGACCCGAAGCCGCCGCCGACGCCTCGGCCGCCGTCGCTCCTGCTCCTCCCGGCCAGCTTGAAGGCCAGGGATGGGCGCGGCTTGCTCCGTTGGGCCCTTCGGTGCGCCGGGCACCACCGGGGACGGCCGGAGCCGCCGGGGAACGGCGCCGGCATCGCCCCTGCATCGGGCGGGGGGAGGACGACGAACCCGCCAGGCGGGCCCCGCCTGTAAGCGCCACAGGGCCGGTGGGAGCAACTGACGGGTGCCCCCCCCGATAAGTGGAAGCGCACTTGCGTGGTTACGCCTTCCTGTGGTGGTGGCGCCCGCCGTAATTACGCCTTCGGCGTCACCACCTCCATCACGCCGCTGAGCCACTGGGCTGAGCCCAGTAGGCGATGGTTAGTTGGGCTTCGCCCAGAGCACCGTATAAGGTTGAACCCTTATTCCTTTTCTTTTTCTTTTTTTAGTCAACTTCCAAAATCCCCCAAATATTCAAATGAACTCCAAATTGCATGATTCAAATTTCCTATGGCTCCATAAATCATGCTCTATCACATGGTGCAACATGCACATTATTCCAGAAACATTTCTTTCACAAATATTTATCAAATGCCCATATTCCATTTTCTGTGATGAACTTTAGAAAATCACAGAGAGCTCATTTTTGGTCCAAATACAGTGATTCAAATTCCTAGGTGCTTGTCACATCCAAACTTAGTTTTGGAACATTTTTATTAATACTATCTGTACCCCACCAAATATTGAGCCATTTCTTCATATTTATCAGCTTTGCAAAATCCTAGGAAATTCATTTGAATTCCAAATCCATTGAAACCAACTCCTAAATGCTTCTAAAATCATGACTTGATGATGGGTACCTTTGCTCATCATTCAAGGAAATATTTCTGTATACTTCTTCCAAATCCATAAACCCTTTGGTTCCATCACATTGAAATGTTCCAAACTACCTATTGATCCAACGCCTATGAAACCACCTTGGTTATTTTTCATATGACCAGAGGTATTCTAGAAAAGTCCAACTCCTATTTTTAGAGAACTTTTATTTTTGCTATGATTGTGTTGCTCCCATCGTTAGTTGACGAAATAAACGGAATACTCGGAGATGGACCAGAAGGTTTGAAGACTCGGAAAAATAAGGCAAGCAGCCCTTTGACCATGTTCAAGAAACCTTTTTATGCATGTCTCATAGCACCTTATTATTCAATGCATCGGAATCATATAGAAGAGGTGACCACTTTGGTTGGTACCTTTGTTGCTTTACTGTTCAAACTTGCATCAAACATGACCCTACCTTCCATGAGGGTTATGTGGGTGGGAGTAGTTAGGTCGCTTTAATAGTGGCTACGCAAAATGGGTCGGGGTTATGCATTGAGTGAAACAAGTGTGGTCTGACATACTTGCAAATGACCCAGTGGGTGCCATTAATGCCCCTGGGAGTTGATGAGGAGCTAGGGCACTACTTGGTGAAGAAGTAGTGTGCCGAGGCTTGACGAAAGTGTTGTTTACAGAGATGGATTAGATTTATGTGTGACTACCGTCCCAACCAAACATGCGCAACCACTCTACCCTTATATGGGAAAGGGCATTATTGATTACCTAGGTCGATACTAGCATGGTGCCCGCATTACTAGTGACGGGGGTGACATGAGGTCACTCTCGGGACGGGGTCGCGCTTGGATAGGCGGCCATGACTGTCTTTACAGGGCACCGGACACACCGTTGGTACCCCATGCTTGTGGTATGTGATGAATATGGGAGCGAGGCTCCAAGAATCTTGAGATGTGAAATGTGGGGCACGGGGCTGTTACCAATCAAGTGGACTCCATATTAGTGTCGTCTAGGGAAAGATAGTGATCGGGTGCTTACCCCGGGTACTTGAGGTATCGCGGGTCGTGGATGACACGGAAGTTCCCCGGATCTAGTGGGTAAAGTGTGCAACCTCTGCAGAGTGTCAAACTATTCGAATAGCCGTGTCCGCGGTCAAGGACAGTTGGGTGGTGCTACTTAGACTATGTCCATAAGTTTCTGGGAAACAACACGATTCAGAGATATTGTTGATGTGATTGTGAGAAAGTCACAATGAGCTTGAGCATGAGTTGATTACAACTCTTTCTCGATAATGAAGTCTGTGACCTCCTGATACTTGTTGCAGACACATGCATGCCCATGTTTTATGTTGATCATTCTTGCATCTGAAAAACTAGCTTTTTGCAAAACTGCCAACTTAGCAGTAGAGCCTTGCATAATTATTCTGTCATCACACTTGGGTTGCTTGCGAGTACATTCAAAGTACTCATTGGCTTGCCACTGGTTATTTTATTGGCCAGGCATGAGAGAACAGGTTATGATGAAGATTTCTTGGTGACGAGCATGCGAGCTAGGACGCTTCCCAGTCAGAATGCCTGTAGGGTTAAGGCAGATGGCGTGGGTCCAAGTTGTTATTGAAGATTTCCGCTGCGATGATATATTCAAGACTTGACCATTATGGTCCTATTTGTGTAATACGGTATGTATGGATGTAAGACTCTTGTTATTCAGCTTCTGTCTGTTCAGTGAGCATTGATCTCTGGGATCACTGTACACGTGCATTCGGTGACCACGACTTATGAGTCGGGGTCCCCACAATAGGCATCACGTCCGTGACAAGTAGACCGAAACGATTCTGCATCTACTACTATTACTCCACACATCGACCGCTATCCAGCATGCATCTAGAGTATTAAGTTCATAAGAACAGAGTAACGCCTTAAGCAAGATGACATGATGTAGAGGGATAAACTCATGCAATATGATGTAAACCCCATCTTTTTATCCTCGATGGAAACAATACAATATGTGCCTTGCTGCCCCTGCTGTCACTGGGAAAGGACACCGCAAGATTGAACCCAAAGCTAAGCACTTCTCCCATTGCAAGAACTACCAATCTAGTAGGCCAAAGCAAACGAATAATTCGAAGAGACTTGCCAAGATATTTAAATCATGCATAAAAGATTTCACAGAGGAATCAAATATTGTTCATAGATAATCTTGATCATAAATCCACAATTCATCGGATCTCGACAAATACACCACAAAAAGAATTACATCAAATAGATCTCCAAGAAGATTGAGGAGAACTTTGTATTGAGATCCAAAGAGAGAGAAGAAGACATCTAGCTAATAACTATGGACCCGAAGGTTTGTGGTAAACTACTCACAACTCATCGGAGAGGCTATGGTGTTGATGTAGAAGCCCTCTGTGATCGATGCCCCCTTGATACATCCATTTTGCATCATGCTTATAAGTTGATATTTACTGCATTATGGGCTGTTCTGTGACGCCCGAAGACCGACGTCCCAGAAGATTCCAGATGTTCCGGGTTCTTCCGTGTGTTTCATTTGTGCTTGTGTTATTTATTTTGCATTGCATCATGTCATCATGCCATCATGTCGTTAATCTTTTGCATCTCAACTTAAATAAATTGTGTGGACCTTCGGTCCATTTAAATCGAGGGAAGGATGACTTCTCTTTATAACATATCCTCCTAATATTATAGGGAGCTAAAATAAATTATTCCAATTGTTTGGAATTCACCAACACACACTTGCAAATATTCCCCATGCCTTTTCCACTCCAAGTTTCTTCTCCCAAACCTTGCCAACAATTCTTATCCATTTTTATCGAGGTTCCTCCAAAATTCGAACATTTTTGGTCACTTCCAAAACCTTGTCCTAGTTCAAACCATTTGAATTAAATTCAAATGAGTTCGAATTTATCTCTTGCATTCTTGCCTCTTCTATTTTTCGTGGACCGTGCACATTTTTGCGAGTCCAGAAAAGTTACCTGCATGCCTAAATTCGACCCTAACTCTTTCCTTCTTCTCTTTTTCTTTCTTCTTTGTTTTTTTCCTTCTCTTCTCTTTCTTTTTAGTAAGAGGGAGAGAGAGATGGTCCTCCAGCCGCCGGCCTGCGGCCTCCCCCAGCCGGCCCATCTGGTCTCCTGGCCCAACTCCAGTCCTAACCCTAAGCCCGACCCCTCGCCCAGGTCTCTCCCCTCGCTCTCCCTCCCGAACCGCCGCCAGGCCGATCCCCTCGCTCGTTCTCTCTCTCGCAGCTCGATCCCCATCTATCTCTCCCTCCCCCTCTCGCTCCCATGCCTCTCCTCCCGAGCGCTGCAGTCCCCATCGCCCCGCGCTCGACCCCCATGGCGCCTCTGCTCCCCTGTCTTCCTTCCTCCGCTGCGGGCCGGAGCTTGTCGGAGCCAGCAGTCGCCGTACTCCCTCCTGCGGCCACTTCCTCCCCCTGCCGAGCGCCCGCCTCCCCGGCGCCATCTCGACGCCACATCCTGCGTCGCGCCTCGATGCTCTGGGCGCCTGAGGAGCTCGACCCTGCGAGCTTAGCCCGTTGGAGCCATGGACTTCCTCACCCTCCGGCCTCCTCCGCACCTCGCGCCGGCCCCCGGCGCCACCAAGGCCGCCAGCGACGGCCAGCCTCAGCCTCGACGCGCCCCGGTCGTCCTCCTCGACGGATCTGGCGACCAGCCAGCGCCCCGCGCCCGCCACCTCAAGCAACGCCGCGCCTCCTCCTTCCCGCTGCCGAGCGCCTCCAAGACCGCCGCCTGCCTCGGCCTCGCGACCTGCACCTCTGTCCGTTCGCCCGGAGCTGCCCCGTCGCATCGTTCGGCTGCGCCTCGAGTTCAATCACACGAAGCAGCAAGTACGTCTACGGCCGGTTACGCCAAGACCGACAAGTTCAACTACGACTCGAGACCGAGACCGGCAAGACCGCTACGAACGAACGACTACACGATGCGTCAAGTTCCTCTCCGATGCCCAAGTTCGACTACACATGGCGAACACCAAGTACCCCTTCGTTTTTGTCAAGACCGACAAGTTGAAGACCCAAGTACCACGACGACCGAGTACAACTACCGTCGCAAGAACCGAGTCCGGCAAGTCCGAAGACCCCAAGTACCCCTACCGATGACCGTGAACCACTACATCAATGTGTACCACTACCGTCGCCGAGGACCCGTGTAATGCAAGTGTCAAGTTCGACTACCGTCGCCGTGTACCACTACTTCCTCGACGAACGTGAACGACTACTTCCTTTTGGCAACGTGAATGACAACTTCGACAACGACCGCCTCGAGAACGTCTACTTCCACTACTTCCACCACGTCCCTCGACGACTCGAACCGCTTCGAGAACGAACGTTCCGGAGGTATAACCCCGAGACGATGACCCGTGGACGAATGCTTGTGGTTGTATGAGATGTTTCCCTTGTGTGCACCGTGCCGTTTCATCTTTTGTCGTGCTCCTCGGTTGCCTCGTCGCCGACCCGTGGGAATCCGGTGACGGGATCACCCCACCTTTCTTCTTGATTCGACACGCTCATGCCACCTTTCTTTTGCACCGGTCTCTCAACGGGTTACCGGAACCGAGATGTTGCCGTTGCATCATTTTCGGATCGTTGCCGTGGCACCTTTTCCTTCCACCACGGTGACTTATACTCCTCATCATCTCCTTATCATCTTCATGTCAACTTTTACTTAAAATTGCATAAAACTTGATCATGTCATCTGCATCATGTTAACAACATTAAAATGTGTGAATTGTTGTTTGCTTAAAATTGCTAAACATGCATATGGGGATTTTCCGGAATTGTTGTTGTTATTTCCGGCCTCATTTAAAACTTGCCTAAATAGGTACTTTGCTCTTGCTTCACCTCTTGCCATGTTAACAAACATTTAATCTTGTCTTGTAAATAAACGAGAGTCAATTAAATAATTAAAATGTGGTGTTTCGTCAATATGCAACTCATTGCATATTGAGCTCCACTTAACTTGTAGTACTTGTTTGTGCACTTTGCCATGACATGGATATTTAAACCGGACATGCATCATACTTGTTTGTGCATCATGCCATGGTTATGATATGTGTGTTTACCGTGTTGTTTGCTTCTTTCCGGTTGCTTCTCTTGTTAGCTTCGGTTTCGTTCCGGAGTTGTGAGGATTCGCTCGACTATGTTGCTCCGTCTACTTCATGGACTTGTTCTTCTCCCTCGCGGAATCCCAGGCAAGATGATCATACCCTTGGATACCTTTACTACCATTGCCATGCTTAGTTGTCTCGATGCTATCGTTACATGTCGCGCTACCCATCTTTTATGTCAGCCTCTCCTTGTTGCCATCAAACCTCTAACCCTTGAAACCTTCCTAGCAAAACCACTGTTTGGCTATGTTACCCGCTTGCTCAGCCCCTCTTATAGCGTTGTTAGTTGCAGGTGAAGATGAAGATCGTTCCAGGAGGGAACTTGTTGTTGGAATATCACAATATCTATTATTATTATTAACACACCTATATACTGGGCATGGGTGGAAGGCTTGGCCTTTTGCTCGGTGTTTTGTTCCACTCATGCCACCTTAGGCGCCGATAAACCGGCATTATGTTCCTTGATTTTGCGTTCCTTACATGATGGGTATATGGGGACCCCTTGACAATTCGTCTTTGAATAAAACTCCTCCAGCAAGGCCCAATTTTGGTTTTAATTTACCTCATAATAACAACTTAATTAATTAATTAAAATTGCATAGGGGGTCGCGTCCCCGGGTATTCTTTCTACATAGCAGGGGGGCCAGTGCTGATGGTATTGGTCCCAAACGGGGGTCCTGCGGGGCCACCACAGGGAAACTCGAGGTTTGGTTTTACATGTAGCATCACCCATCCGGTTGTGGCCTGAGACGAGATACGCGCGGCTACTATCAGGGTGTCGGCACGCCGGGAGGTCTTGCTGGACTTGTTTTACCATTGTCGAAATGTCTTGTGCACCGGGATGCCGAGCCTGATCGGATTTCCCTAAGATAAGGGGTGATGATATTATATTTATCACTTCAGCTAATCGTGAGAGCTTGTGATGGGCTAAGTTAGGACACCCCTGCAGGGTTATGATCTTTCGAAAGCCGTGCCCGCGGTTATGTGGCAGATTGGAATTTGTTAATGTCCGGTTGTAGAAAACTTGACAGAGGATCCGAAGTAAAACACACAACTGTGTGAGTAACCATGACTGTCTCTTTTCACTTTGAGAAGAGAACACGGTGGGGTTATGTTTGACTCGTAGGTAGTTCAGGATCTTTAGCAATCACTACCAGTTTGCGACCGTTTGCGTAGATGCTCATCTTATTCTTGTACTGATAAGCTAGCCATCATATTATGCTTAGCCGCTGCTGCAACCTCACCACTTTACCCCTTCCTACCCATAAAGCTTTGCTAGTCTTGATACCCATGGTTATGGGATTGCTGAGTCCTCGTGGCTCACAGATACTACAACACCAAATGCAGGTTCAGCCGAGAATGATGCAGGAGCTGGTTCAAGTACTTCAGGGAGTTCCATGAAGAGAGTGGCCGTATTCTTGTGACGTTTTCGACGATCAGTAGTGGTTTCTACTAGGGGCGATTTAGACCTGTGGCTTTATGTTTTGGTATCTTTCTTTTGGATCTTTGCCCGTAGTCGGGTTGTGATGTTTTGAATGATGTTCTGCTTATGTAATGTATTGTGTGAAGTGGCGAGTGTAAGCCAACTATCTCCTTTTTTGCAATTTCATCCCCATTTTTACATGAGTCGTGCAAAGATACCAAACTTGAGATCATTCCAGAATGGGCTTATACCTTTAAGTCGTGCCTCGACACGTAGGAGGTATAGTCCCATCCTGGGCATTACACGTTCATACATGTTTTGTCACAATACTTATGCCTTTTCTCTCTTATTTTGCAAGGTTTACATAAAGAGGGAGAAAGCCGACAGCTGGAATTCTGGGCTGAAAAAGGAGCAAACTCTGGAAACCTATTCTACACAAATCCAAAAGCCCTGAAACTCCACAGAACATCGTTTCAGAAAATATAAAAAATATCTGGCGAAAGAAACCCACAGGAGGGGCCACCGGCTGGCCACGAGGGTGCGGGGCGCTCCCCCCTTCCCAGGGCGCGCCCCCCTGCCTTGAGGGCCAGCCGACAGGCCCACGGTGTCCATCTTCTCCTATATGAAGTGTTTTGTCCTGGAAAAAATCATAAGGAGGCTTTCGGGACCAGACGCCGCCGTCTCCAGGCGGAACGGAGGCGGAAACCAATCTAGGGCTCCGGCAGAGCTGTTCTGCCGGGGATACTTCCCACCGAGAGTGGGAAATCGTCACCGCCGTCATCACCAAAAACTCTCCTATCTTTCGGAGGGCTATCTTCATCAACATCTTTACCAGCACCATCTCCTCTCAAACCATAGTTCATCTCTTGTATCCAATCTTTGTACCCAAACCTCAAATTGGTACCTGTGGGTTGCTAGTAGTGTTGATTACTCCTTGTAGTTGATGCTAGTTGGTTTATTTGGTGGAAGATCATATGTTCAGATCCATTATGCATATTAATACCCCTCTGATCATGAACAATATTATGTCTTGTGAGTAGTTACTTTTGTTCCTGAGGACATGGGAGAAGTCTTGCTATTAGTAGTCATGTGAATTTGGTCTTTGTTCGATATTTTGATGAGATGTATGTTGTCTCTCCTCTAGTGGTGTCATGTGAACGTCGACTACATGACACTTCACCATTATTTGGGCCTAGAGGAAGGCATTGGGAAGTAATAAGTAGATGATGGATTGCTAGAGTGACAGAAGCTTAAACCCTAGTTTATGCGTTGCTTCGTAAGGGGCTGATTTGGGTCCATATGTTTCAGGCTATGGTTAGGTTTACCTTGATACTTCTTTTGTAGTTGTGGATGCTTGCATTAGAGGTTAATCATAAGTGGGAAGCTTGTCCAAGTAAGGTCCGCACCCAAGCACCGGTCCACCCACATACCAAATTATCAAAGTACCGAACGCGAATCAGACGATCATGATGAAAACTAGCTTGACGATAATTCCCATATGTCCTCGAGAGCGCTTTACCTTGCATAAGAGTTTGTCCAGGCTTGTCCTTTGCTACACAAAGGATTGGGCCACCTTGCTGCACCTTATTTACTTTTACCTTTTATGATTTTCTACCAATTATCTTATCACAAAAGTATCTGTTACCTATAATTTCAGTGCTTGCAGAAAATACCTTACTGAAAACTGCCTATCATTTTCTTCTGCTCCTCGTTGGGTTCGACACTCTTACTTATCGAAAGGACTACGATAGATCCCCTACACTTGTGGGTCATCAAGACTCTTTTCTCGCGCCGTTGCCGGGGAGTGAAGCGCCTTTGGTAAGGAAAAATTTATATAGTGTGCTGAAATTTATCGTCACTTGTTACTATGGCTCAAAATCCTTTGAGGGGCTTGTTCGGGGTATCTTCACCACGAGCAGAAGAGCAAAGAGTTTCTCCTCAACCTACTGCACCTATTGAAAATGTTTGCTTTGAGATTCCTTCGGGTATGATTGAGAAACTGCTTGAAAATCCCTTTACAGGAGACGGAACACTGCGTCCCGATTTACATCTAATCTATGTGGATGAAGTTTGTGGATTGTTTAAGTTTGCAGGTATGCCCAAGGATGTTATCAAGAAGAAGGTCTTCCCTTTATCTTTGAAGGGAGATGCATTGACATGGTTTAGGCTATGCGATGATATGGGATCATGGAACTATAATCGTCTGAAGTTGGAATTTCATCAGAATTTCTACCCTATGCACCAGGTTCATCGTGATCGTAATTATATTTATAATTTCTGGCCTCGCGAAGGAGAAAGCATCGCTCAATCTTGGGGGAGGCTTAATTCAATGTTATATTCATGCCCCAATCATGAGCTTTCAAGAAAGATGATCATCCAAAAAATTTATGCTCGGCTTTCTCTCAATAATCGCACCATGCTCGATAATTCTTGTTCTGGCTCTTTTATGATGAAGACTGTTGAATTAAAATGGAATTTATTGGAAAGAATTAAACGTAACTCCGAAGATTGGGATCTCGACGAAGGTAAGGAGTCAGGTATGACCCCTAAGTTTGATTGTGTTAAAGCTTTTATGGATACCGATGTTTTCCGTGAGTTTAGCACTAAATATGGACTTGACTCTGAGATAGTAGCTTCTTTTTGTGAATCCTTTGCTACTCATGTTGATCTCCCCGAGGAGAAGTGGTTTAAATACCATCCCCCTATTGAAGTAAAAGTAGTTGAACCTATTAAAGTTGAAGAAAAGACTATCACTTATAATGTTGATCCTATTATACCTACCGCTTAGATTGAGAAACCACCTTTCCCTGTTAGGATAAAGGATCATGCTCAAGCTTCAACTGTAGTTCGTAAGAGTAATACTGGAACACCTACACCCTCTGAGCAAATTAAAGTTGAACCTAGTGTTGCTATGGTTAAGGATCTCTTGGTAGAAGATTTAGATGGACATGTTATTTACCTCCAAGAAGAGTCTGCTATAATAGCCAAACCCAATCCTAGGAATAAACATAAACCTGTTGTAGGCTTACCTGTTATCTCTGTCAAGATAGGAGATCATTGCTATCATGGTTTATGTGACGTAGGTGCTAGTGCGAATATTATCCCTTTTGATTTGTACAACGAAATTATGCATGATATTGCACCTGTTGAGTTAGAAGGGATTGACGTTACTATTAAGCTTGCTAATAGAGATGCTATTTCACCAGTTGGGATTGTTAGAGATATTGAAGTCTTGTGTGGAAAGGTTAAATACCCTACTGATTTTCTCGTTCTTAGTTCCCCACAAGATGCATTATGTCCCATTATATTTGGTAGACCCTTCTTGAATACTGTTAATGCCAAGATAGACTTCGTGAAAGATATTGTCACTGTCGGATTAGGGGATATGTCTCATGTTTTTAACTTTGCTAAATTCCGTAGACAACCCCTTGAAAAGGCACCACCCAGTAAAGATGAACTTATTGGTCTCGCTTCTATTGCCGTGCCACCTTATGACCCTTTAGAACAATACTTGCTAGACCATGAAAACGATATGCATATGAATGAGAGAATGGAGATAGATGAAATATTCCTTACACAGGGACCCGTATTGAAAAACAACTTGCCTGTTGAAATCCTAGGGGATCCTCCTCCACCCAAGGGTGATCCCGTGGTTGAACTTAAACCTTTACCTGACAATCTTAAGTATGATTATCTTGATGAAAAGAAGATATATCCTGCTATTATTAGTGCTAACCTTTCAGAGCTAGAAGAAGAAAGATTATTGAAAACTCTGAAGAAGCACCGAGCTACTATTGGATATACTCTGGGTGATCTTAAGGGCATTACTCCCACTATATGTCAACACAAGATAAAATTGGAAGAAAATGCTAAACCAGTTATTGATCATCAGCGACGGTTAAATCCTAAGATGAAAGAAGTGGTGAGGAAGGAAATACTAAAGCTCCTAGAAGCATGTATTATCTATCCAGTTGCTGATAGTCAGTGGGTAAGTCATGCCCATTGCGTTCCTAAGAAAGGAGGTATGACTGTTGTCCCTAATGATAAGGATGAATTGATCCAGCAAAGAATAGTTACAGGTTATAGGATGGTAATTGATTTCCGTAAGTTAAATAAAGCTACTAAGAAAGATCATTACCCCTTGCCATTTATTGATCAAATGCTAGAAAGGTTATCCAAACATACTCATTTCTGCTTTCTAGATGGTTATTCCGGTTTCTCTCAAATACCTGTGTCAAAAGGGGATCAAGAAAAGATCACTTTTACTTGTCCTTTGGGTACCTTTGCTTATAGACGTATGCCTTTTGGTTTATGTAATCTACCTGCTACCTTCCAAAGATGCATGATGGCTATTGATACGTCCAAAACGTATCTATAATTTCTGCTTGCTCCATGCCACTTTTTGGTGATATTGCTATGATATTCATACACTTCCATACACATTTGATCATATTTGGACTAACTTACTAATCCAGTGCACCCCAGTGCCAGTTTCTGTTTTCGGCTATTTTTGTATTTCAGGTTTTCACGTTTCGAGAACTGCCCAGAAAAATCCAGAAAAATTATATAAAAAATCAGAGAACCGGAAACAACACTGCGTCCGAAGGGCAGCCTGGGGGGGGGCATAGGGGCTCCAGGCGCCCTGTGGGCGCCCCCCCCCCCTGGGCCGGGCCGGGGGGGGCGCCTGGGCCCCCCGAGGCTCCCCCAGTGCCCTACTTTGGCATATATTTAAAGGGTTCCCCGTAACCCTCAGAACAGGACTTCTTTTCGCGATCCCATCTCTGTTCCGCCGCCGCTGCCACTTCCAAGATCGGGAGCACCAGGAGAACTCTTCCCGGCACCCTGCCGGAGGGGAGGATCACCACTAGGAGCTTCTCCACCACCATGGACGCCTCCCGGATGACTCGTGAGTAGTCTCCCTTGGACCATGAGTCCATGACCAGTAGCTATGTGATGTTCTCCTCCCGTTCTTGTGCTTCACTAATTAGTCCTCGTGAGCTGCCCTACATGATTGAGGCACCTATGTAATCCTTATGCTGTTGCTATGTTGAGTTTGCTGGGATCCGATGGATTATGAGATTATGTTCATATTGATCTTGAGTAATATATTTGATTCACCTCTTTTATATTTTAGTTCATAAGTAATTCTTGCATGTTCTCCGTTGTTATTTGTTGCTTTGGCCGAGTAATAGGTAGTGACTCCAAGAGGGAACGTTATGCTCGATTGTGGGTTCATGCCCCTTGATGACTAGCTTGAGTGACAGAAACATGAGTCTAGGGGATGTGCTGTTGCCACAAGGGGGGAAACAACGGTGCTTGTGCCCGCGGGTGCAAGGATTGTTTACTTTACGCAAAGTTCTTTTAATGCAGTTGTCTGTTGCATTGAGTTTACACTATGGGTGGGACTCGCAACTTAATACCAGCGAGATGTTCTGGATAGATATCTCAAGGTGGATGATTAGTAGTAGATATTGATGGATTTCGGTCTACTTACTTTGGCGTACCGCCCATGCTTTGAACCTCAACCTTTCTTGCAATGTAGTCAGCATTGGTTTGCGTTCGTGGTCCTGTCAATTGCCCAGCTGTAATTTGTTTACCTCACATAGCTGTTTTATCGTCTTTTGGGAGAGAGACATCACTAGTGAACATCATGAGACTCCGGTCCATATTACCATCATTGATCACATCCACTATTTACTTTTCGCTATTTTATTTACTATTGCAAAACACTATCTATCACTACTATCATATTGCTTTTAACCCTTTGTGAACTACAAGGCCGGAGAGATTGACAACCTCTCTGTACTCGTTGGGAGCAAAGTTATTTGTATTTGTGTGCAGGTCCACGTTGATTGCTAATTGCGCCGTTAGCAGTTGACACCTACCTGTTGAACCTAGGAGTCTTTGGGGATTCGATCCTTGGTATCTTTGCTAAGGGAAAACACTTCTACTTACTGCATCTTACACCTTCCACTTGGGGTAACCAACGAGGGGTTCGAGGCCCATCAAGGAGTATTTTCTGGCGCCGTTGCCGGGGACTCCACTCTTCAGGATAGGGGAGTTGCATGCTATCTTTTACCTTTGCTTTTTAGTCTTGTTAGTTTACCTTTCATTTTTGCTTTAGTTCCTTTTATCAAAAATCACAAAAAATTATTTGCCTCTTTATTTAGTAGTCCTTTCTGTTTAGCCAAACATGTTAGGATATGGTGCTTTGAGGGAATCAGAAGTTCTAGATTTCCATCAAAGGGATGGAGAAAATATGAAGAAGGCATGGGACAGAATTTCTGATGCACATAGGAGAATTATGCCTTGGATACCTATAAAAATTGTGCTTAGGAATTTTTACCAGGGTCTTTTTAAATGGTGTAAACACTCTCTTGACATTATAGCCGAGGGAGATTTCCTAGAGTGTGATGAAGCTAGAGCTCTTGAGATTATACATGGTCTATCTAGTTACTTTGTTTATGATCATAACTTCGATACTATCATAGATAGACTTGCTACTATTGAGAAAAGAATGGATGCTCTAGACTTAACGAAGGTAGAGAAACCCAAACCCAATAAGAGAGATATTTTGGAAATAGATAATGACTGGGAACCTCTTGTTAGGATCAGCTTCTCTAATCAAGACTTCCTTGCTTATTGTGATATTGGATCTATGGTTTCTACTATGCCAAAAATTGTTCATGATTCTTTAAAATTTAACATGGATAGATTACCATATTATCATGAACATACTACTGGAGATATTTCTGAAATCCAGGGAAAAATAAAAGACGTACCGGTTAAATTCCTTAAAGGGATTGCAATGATTGATTTCTTCATCGTGGAGCCAAACCAAGGAAATATAGTGCTTGGAAGGGACTTCCTCCGAGCAGTTAAAGGCTTCATCGATATAGGTAAGGAAAAAATCCGCTTACGCGGGAAGGCAAAAGGTGTGTACCCCTTTCCTAGAAGGAACAAGAATAAACTTATCGAGGAACCATTTGAAACGATTTATAACTCTGATTATTATGATGATTATTGATTCCTCTATGCATTATGCCTAGCTTAAAGGCATAAAAGAAAGCGCTTTTGGGAGGCAGCCCACATGAATAAATTTTTTGTTTTTGTTGAGTCTTGATGTTGTTTACTTCTGTAGCATCATTGTATCTTTGCTTTTCATATTTGTGCCAAGTATAGCCTCTGATTGCTAGAAAGTTCAAAAGTTGTGAGGTGCTGTCCAGGAAACATATTCTGTCCTTGGATAGAAAAATTCGTATAAAATGACCAGATCATCTTTTTGGCCTGAATTTTATCGACATCGTACTCTATATAATTGTCTTTCGTGCGTCAGTTCTGAGTTTTTTGATTTGAGTTGCAGAAGTATCCCGAACAGGTCAATTACTGCCTGCTGTTCTGTTTTTCACAGATTCTGTCCTGTTTTGCCTTACCTTCACTTTGCAAATTGAGAACTTGCTTTTTCTTTGCAAAAACCTTTTGGCAATCTTGAGAAACAGTAGAACTTCAAGAATATCCTTATTTCTAGCAAGGTATAATTATTTTATTAAGGGTACTAACCTCGCTAATCAGATTATGATGAGTTATGTATGAAGGGAGTTTTCAAGTGTGCGAGGGAAGATGATAAAAAGATTCAGGAGTGTCAAGCGCTCAAGCTTGGGGATGCCCCCGTGCACCCCCAAGAAATATTCAAGGAGACTCAAGCGTCTAAGCTTGGGGATGCCCCCGTGCATCCCCTTCTCCATCAACATTATCAGTTCGTCTTTCGTTCCGCTATATTTTTATCACTTCATGTGTTATGTGCTATGCTTGGAGCGTCTTGCTCTTAGTTTTCTTTTTAGTTTTTCATAACGAGTCGGAACCCAGCATTCCTTTATGTGGGAGAGAAACACGCTCCACCTCTACCTAGAACATTACATAGAATTTTCATGTCTATCTATGATGTGTGTGTTCTTTGTCTTTTAATAGCTACTATCATACTCCGCTCTTAGTATTCATGCTTATCTTATCAAGAGCTTTTATTTAGTTGGTTGCTTGAACTCTCTTTAATTACCATGCTCACCTTATTAAGAGAGTTTGCTTCCGTAGCATGGGTTAATGTGTCTATGATAAAGATGCTACTTTCATGATGGTGCTTATTAGTTCAGGTTTTCTTATGGTTGATCTCAGATAGCTGGGGGGTTCCCAATGTGTTATTGGAGTACCAACTTGGTTTGTTTGCCTATGATGTGGTATGGTTTACTAATATCTTCCTTCAAGAATTTATTTTGATTGACTTGGCGTATGCTCACGCATATTCAAGACTGTAAAGAAAGTCTGTCAAGCCTTGATGATCTTTTGTTTCTGAGTAGCGATATAACTACCATGCTTGATTCAATATTGCTTTGTCGCTCTGCATGATTATGACCGTCATTGCTCTCTTAGTTGGTCGCTCCCAGTCTTTTGCTAACCTCCACCTGCACTAAGCAAATTAACCATGCAATACATAGCTCATGGGAAAGTAGCCTAAAAACTATTGTGGTAAAGAATATGTTGCCTATGTATCTTATTTCTTATGAGTTGCTTGCTGAGCGGTAACCATGTTTCTGGGGACGCCATCAACTGTCACACTTTTGTTGAATATCATGTGAGTTGCTATGCATGTTCGTCTTGTCTGAAGTAAGGGTGATTTACCGTGGGTTGAATTAATATGCATATTGTTAGAGAAGAACATTGGGCCGCCAACCAAAGCCATGCATCATGGTGGAAGTTTTAGCTTGGACCTTAATCCTCAATCTCTTATGAGAATATGCTTATGCATTAAAGAGGAGTCCATCATCTATTTTCTATGTTGTCCCGGTATGGATGTCCTCAAGTTGAGATGTATCAAAAACGAGAAATCAAATGCGATCTATCTCCTTGGACCTTTGTACAGGTGGCATAGAGGTACCCCTTTGTGACACTTGGTTAAAACATATGCAATGCAATGATAACCCATGGGAATCCGAGCTAATTAGGACAAGGAGCGAGCACTATTGGTATTCGATGCATGAGGCTTGCAACTTATAAGATGTTTTATGCATGACACATATGAAGTACTACTACCGTTGACACAATTGCTTCCATGTTTCAAAATAAAAAGCTCTAGTACTTCAACACCAACTACTGAGAGCATGATTGTCATTCTGAGTGTAATGTGCATTGTTCCAAAGTAGCATTGTCTTTTGCATGATTGTGATATCGTTTATTCTGAAATGATTGTATCTAGTCATCACTTAAACCTTGAAGGTGCCCTTGCATTTATGTTTTGCATCACTAAAGGGGGCAAGCTAGATATCACTTGATCATATTTGCACATCATGATCATTGCAAATCTTTTTGATGTTTCAGTTTCATGTTGTAAAACTATCAGTCATTTGTGATTTTCTCTTGAGGCAACTTAATTACTTTAGAATCATTGTCTCAGTAAGCTTTTGTCATATGACTATGAGAAAGTCCTATATGGTTAATAGCATGTCACCACAAAAATTATTCTTGTTATCATTTACCTACTCGAGGATGAGCAGGAATTAAGCTTGGGGATGTTGATACGTCCAAAACGTATCTATAATTTCTGCTTGCTCCATGCCACTTTTGGGTGATATTGCTATGATATTCATACACTTCCATACACTTTTGATCATATTTGGACTAACTTACTAATCCAGTGCACCCCAGTGCCAGTTTCTGTTTTCGGCTGTTTTTGTATTTCAGGTTTTCACGTTTCGAGAACTGCCCAGAAAAATCCAGAAAAATTATATAAAAAATCAGCGAACCGGAAACAACACTGCGTCCGAAGGGCAGCCTGGGGGGGCCAAAGGGGCTCCAGGCGCCCTGTGGGCGCCCCCCCTGGGCCGCGCCGGGGGGGCGCCTGGGCCCCCCGAGGCTCCCCCGGTGCCCTACTTTGGCATATATTTAAAGGGTTCCCCGTAACCCTCAGAACAGGACTTATTTTCGCGATCCCATCTCTGTTCCGCCGCCGCCGCCGCTTCCAAGATCAGGAGCACCAGGAGAACTCTTCCCGGCACCCTGCCGGAGGGGAGGATCACCACTGGGAGCTTCTCCACCACCATGGACGCCTCCCGGATGACTCGTGAGTAGTCTCCCTTGGACCATGAGTCCATGACCAGTAGCTATGTGATGTTCTCCTCCCGTTCTTGTGCTTCACTAATTAGTCCTCGTGAGCTGCCCTACATGATCGAGGCACCTATGTAATCCTTATGCTGTTGCTATGTTGAGTTTGCTGGGATCCGATGGATTATGAGATTATGTTCATATTGATCTTGAGTAATATATTTGATTCACCTCTTTTATATTTTAGTTCATAAGTAATTCTTGCATGTTCTCCGTTGTTATTTATTGCTTTGGCCGAGTAATAGGTAGTGACTCCAAGAGGGAACGTTATGCTCGATTGTGGGTTCATGCCCCTCGATGACTAGCTTGAGTGACAGAAACATGAGTCTAGGGGATGTGTTGTTGCCACAAGGGGGAAAACAACGGTGCTTGTGCCCGCGGGTGCAAGGATTATTTTCTTTACGCAAAGTTCTTTTAATGCAGTTGTCTGTTGCATTGAGTTTACACTATGGGTGGGACTCGCAACTTAATACCAGCGAGATGTTTAGGATAGATATCTCAAGGTGGATGATTAGTAGTAGATATTGATGGATTTTGGTCTACTTACTTTGGCGTACCGCCCATGCTTTGAACCTCAACCTTTCTTGCAATGTAGTCAGCATTGGTTTGCGTTCGTGGTCCTGTCAATTGCCCAGCTGTAATTTGTTTACCTCACATAGCTGTTTTATCGTCTTTTGGGAGAGAGACATCACTAGTGAACATCATGAGACTCCGGTCCATATTACCATCATTGATCACATCCACTATTTACTTTTCGCTATTTTATTTACTATTGCAAAACACTACCTATCACTACTATCATATTGCTTTTAACCCTTTGTGAACTACAAGGCCGGAGAGATTGACAACCTCTCTGTACTCGTTGGGAGCAAAGTTATTTGTATCTGTGTCCAGGTCCATGTTGATTGCTAATTGCGCCGTTAGCAGTTGACACCTACCTGTTGAACCTAGGAGTCTCTGGGGATTCGATCATTGGTATCTTTGCTAAGGGAAAACACTTCTACTTACTGCATCTTACACCTTCCACTTGGGGTAACCAATGAGGGGTTCGAGGCCCATCAGCTATATTCTCTGATTTTTGTGAAAAGATTGTTGAGGTGTTCATGGATGATTTCCCCGTTTACGGAACTTCTTTTGATGATTGCTTAAGCAACCTTGATCGAGTTTTGAAGAGATGTGAAGACACTAACCTTGTCTTGAATTGGGAGAAGTACCACTTTATGGTTAATGAAGGCATTGTCTTGGGACATAAAATTTCTGAAAGAGGTATTGAAGTTGACAAAGCTAAAGTTGATGCTATTGAAAAGATGCCATGCCCAAAGGGCATCAAAGGTATACGAAGTTTCCTTGGTCATGCCGGGTTTTATAGGAGGTTCATTAAGGACTTCTCCAATATCTCCAGGCCTCTGACTAATCTCTTACAAAAAGATATTCCTTTTGTCTTTGATGATGATTGTCTAGAAGCATTTGAAATACTTAAGAAAGCATTGATCTCTCCACCTATTGTCCAGCCTCCTGACTGGAAATTACCCTTTGAGATTATGTGCGATGCTAGTGATTATGCTGTAGGAGCTGTTTTAGGGCAAAGAGTTGATAAGAAATTGAATGTTATCCAGTATGCTAGTAAAACTCTAGATAGTGCCCAAAGAAATTATGCTACCAATGAGAAAGAATTTTTAGCAGTTGTTTTTGCTTGTGATAAGTTTAGACCCTACATCGTTGATTCTAAAGTAACTATTCACACTGATCACACTGCTATCAAATACCTTATGGAAAAGAAAGATGCTAAACCTAGACTTATTAGATGGGTTCTCTTGCTGCAAGAATTTGACTTGCATATTATTGATAGAAAGGGAGCTCAGAACCCCATAGCAGATAACTTGTCTAGGTTAGAAAATATACTTGATGACCCACAACCTATTGATGATAGCTTTCCTAATGAACAATTAGCTGTCATAAGTACTTCTCGTACTGCTCCATGGTATGCTGATTATGCTAATTATATTGTTGCTAAGTTTATACCACCTAGCTTCACATACCAGCAAAAGAAAAAGTTCTTCTATGATTTGAGGCATTACTTTTGGGATGACCCACATCTTTATAAAGAAGGAGTAGATGGTATTATTAGATATTTTGTACCTGAGCATGAACAGGAACAAATCATACGCAAGTGCCACTCCGAAGCTTATGGAGGACACCATGCTGGAGATAGAACTGCACATAAGGTATTGCAATCTGGTTTTTATTAGCCTACTCTCTTCAAGGATGCCCGTAAGTTTGTCTTATCTTGTGATGAATGTCAAAGAATTGGTAATATTAGTAGACACCAAGAAATGCCTATGAATTATTCACTTGTTATTGAACCATTTGATGTTTGGGGCTTTGATTGTATGGGATTGTTTCCTTCCTCTAATGGGTACACGCATATTCTAGTTGCTGTTGATTACGTTACTAAGTGGGTAGAAGCTATTCCAACTAGTAGTGCTGATCATAACACATCTATTAAGATGCTTAAAGAAGTTATATTTCCGAGGTTTGGAGTCCCTAGATATCTAATGACTGATGGTGGTTCACACTTTATTCATGGTGCTTTCCGTAAGATGCTTGCTAAGTATGATGTCAACCATAGAATTTCATCACCCTATCACCCACAGACTAGTGGTCAAGTAGAACTAAGTAATAGGGAGTTGAAATTAATCTTGCAAAAGACAGTTAATAGGTCTAGAAAGAATTGGTTCAAGAAACTAGATGATGCATTATGGGCCTATAGAACTGCATACAAAAATCCTATGGGTATGTCTCCATATAAGATGGTATATGGAAAAGCTTGTCACTTACCTATTGAGCTTGAACATAAGGCATATTGGGCTATCAAAGAGCTCAATTATGATTTCAAACTTGCCGATGAAAAGAGGCTATTTGATATTAGTTGTCTCGATGAATGGAGAACCCAGGCCTACGAGAATGCCAAGCTATTTAAAGAAAAAGTTAAAAGATGGCATGACAAAAGGATACAAAAGTGCGAGTTTAACGTAGGTGATTATGTTTTGCTATACAACTCTCGTTTAAGATTTTTTTGCAGGAAAACTTCTCTCCAAGTGGGAAGGACCATACGTTATCGAGGAGGTCTATCGTTCCGGCGCCATAAAAATCAACAACTTCGAAGGCACAAATCCGAAGGTGGTGAATGGTCAAAGGATCAAACATTATATCTCAAGTAATCCTATAAATGTTGAAACTAATATTATTGAAACCATAACCCTGGAGGAATACATAAGGGACACTTTCTAGAATGATTCAGCCTCCGAAAAGGAAAATGTATGTGATACAGTAAGTAAACCGACTCCAAAACAGTTCTAAAGGTAATTTTTCTCCGTTTTGCAATATTTAGAAAAATAGAAAAATAAACCGCAGTCCGGAGGAGACACGGGGCCTCCTCGAGGGTAGGGGGCGCGCCCCCCTTCCCAGGGCGCGCCCCCTGCCTCGAGGACACCCCGTGTGTCCCATGGACTCCGTTTTCTTGTGGGTTACTCCTTTTGTTCGGGAAAAATTCATTATATATACTCTTGAAGGTTTTGACCTCTGTATCATGCAAAATTCCTTTATTCTCGTTTCGAGCTGTTTTCTGTTAAGGTTTGCGAAGCCAGGCATCATGTCGTGCCTCTCCTCCAACAATGAAGGCAACGATGCTTGGCTAATGAAGATAGATCTGAAGAGATAAGGACCTGAGGAGATCCACAAGGAGAAGAAGATCAAGATGGAGATGGAAGATCCAGCTCCGGCAGCGGGAGAAAAAGACACCTCCAAATCCCTTCCTAATCTCTTTACCTCAACTGAGCTAGAAGCTTTCTGGATGATTGAGTTAGCTCAGATTCGCAACAAGCATCTCACACGTGAAAATCTTTTGTTGAAGGATTACATAGCTCCTCTCAAAGGTATTATCCGCAAGCTAGAAGATCTCTTACGCTCGATATATGAGGATCCCCCGTCACTACTTGCAGCTCCATCATCACCAACCCCGAAGAAGGAGACATAATCATATGGGTATGGGTACTCCCCTTGGAAACTGCCAAGCTTGGGGGAGTGACCCCGATATCGTATCACCATCACTCCTATCTTTACCGTTTTACTTAGTTCGATCCTTTTGGTAGTATCTTGATCTATTAGAATAAAGTTAGCATGATCTGGTTGTGAGCTTTTGCTTTGTGAGCTTTACCCTTCATAATCGAGTCCGTGAGCTATATAATAAAGATTAGTGTTTGAGTCAAGGGCTTGATTCCCTCACTTGGGTCATGATAAAAAGAAAGAAAACAAAAAGAGTATCAAAGAGATCATATCGATCTTATGGGAAGTAATGACTTCACATACAAGAGTATGATAAATAAAAGTTGTTGGGAGGTGACAAACATAGTTTTGGTCATCGTTGCAATTAATAGGAAGTAATAAAAGAAGAGAGGCTTCACATACAAATATACTATCTTGGACATCTTTTATGATTGTGAGCACTCATTAAAGTATGACATGCTAAAGAGTTGATGTTGGATAAGGAAGACAACATAATGGGTTATGTCTTCTTATATCCGAAATAAAGTATATTATCACGGATCATCCAACATGTTGAGCTTGACTTTCCCCCTCATGCTAGCCAAAACTCCTCGCACCAAGTAGAGATACTACTTGTGCTTCCATATATCCTTAAACCCAGTTTTGCCATGAGAGTCCACCATACCTACCTATGGATTGAGAAAATCCTTCCAAGTAAGTTGTCATGTTGCAAATCCGCTAAATATGTATGATTTATTAGTGTGGGATAAATTAGCTTTATACGATCTTGTTATATGGAAGTAATAAAAGCGACGGACTGCATAATAAAGGTCCTTATCACAAGTGGCAATATAGATCGAAGTTCTTCTATGCTAAGACTTTATGCATCCAACCATAAAAACACATGACAACCTCTGCTTCCCTCTGCGAAGGGCCTATCTTTTATTCTTGTCTTATAAGTGTCAAGGTGAAACCCACCTTTCCCTTTTACAATTTATCCTTTGTCAAGCACATTGTGTTGGAAAGGTCCTGACATATATACCAACTTGGATGTAAGTTTTCATGATCTATTACTGTTGACATCACCCTTGAGGTAAAAGGTTGGGAGGCAACACTATAAGCCCCTATCTTTCTCTGTGTCCGATTGAAACTCCACAAACATAAGTATTGCGTGAGTGTGAGAAATTGTGAAAGACTATATGATAGTTGAGTATGTAGGCCTGCTGAAAAGCTCTTATATTGACTCTTTCCGATGTTACGATAAATTGCAATTGCTTCAATGACCGAGACCAAAGTTTGTTAGTTTCCAATGAAGTTTAGGATGCATACTTGATATTGTGGATGAATTGTTACTTTAGCATAAGAATCATATGACTATATTTATATAAGTTGCTGTTATGAGAATGATCATGATGCCCTCATGTTCGCATTTTGATTTTATCGACACCTCTGTCTCTAAACATGTGGACATACTTTTCGATATCGGCTTTCGCTTGAGGACAAGCGAGGTCTAAGCTTGGGGAGTTGATACGTCCATTTTGCATCATGCTTATAAGTTGATATTTATTGCATTATGTGTTGTTCATACATGTTTTGTCACAATACTTATGCCTTTTCTCTCTTATTTTGCAAGGTTTACATAAAGAGGGAGAATGCCGGCAACTAGAATTCTATGCTTAAAAAGGAGCAAACTCTGGATACCTATTCTACACAACTCCAAAAGCCCTGAAACTCCACAGAACATCGTTTCGGAAAATATAAAAAATATCTGGCGAAAGAAACCCACAGGAGGGGCCACCGGCTGGCCTCGAGGGTGGGGGGCGCGCCCCCTGCCTCGAGGGCCAACCGGCAGGCCCACGGTGCCCATCTTCTCCTATATGAAGCGTTTTGACCTGTAAAAAATCATAAGGAGGCTTTCGGGACCATACGCCGCCGTCTCGAGGCGGAACCGAGGCGGAAACCGATCTAGGGCTCCAGCAGAGCTGTTCTGCCGGGGATACTTCCCTCCGGGAGGGGGAAATCGTCACCGCCGTCATCACCAACAACTCTCCCATCTTTGGGAGGGCTATCTTCATCAACATCTTCACCAGCACCATCTCCACTCAAACCCTAGTACATCTCTTGTATCCAATCTTTGTACCCAAACCTCAGATTGGTACCTGTGGGTCGCTAGTAGTGCTGATTACTCCTTGTAGTTGATGCTAGTTGGTTTATTTGGTGGAAGATCATATGTTTAGATCCATTATGCATATTAATAGCCCTCTAATCATGAACAATATTATGTCTTGTGAGTAGTTACTTTTGTTCCTGAGGACATGGGAGAAGTCTTGCTATTAGTAGTCATGTGAATTTGGTCTTCGTTCTATATTTTGATGAGATGTATGTTGTCTCTCCTCTGGTGGTGTCATGTGAACGTCGAGTACATGTCACTTCACCATTATTTGGGCCTAGAGGAAGGCATTGGGAAGTAATAAGTAGATGATGGGTTGCTAGAGTGACAGAGGCTTAAACCCTAGTTTATGTGTTGCTTCGTAAGGGGTTGATTTGGATCCATATGTTTCAGGCTATGGTTAGGTTTACCTTAATACTTCTTTTGTAGTTGCAGATGCTTGTATTAGAGGTTAATCATAAGTGGGAGGCTTGTCCAAGTAAGGGCAGCACCCAAGCACCGGTCCACCCACATACCAAATTATCAAAGTACCGAACTCGACTCAGACGATCGTGATGAAAACTAGCTTGACGATAATTCCCATATGTCCTCGGGAGCGCTTTAACTTGCATAAGAGTTTCTCCAGGCTTGTCCTTTGCTACACAAATGATTGGGCCACATTGCTGCACCTTATTTACTTTTACCTTTTATTACTTGCTACCAATTATCTTATCACAAAACTATATGTTACCTATAATTTCAGTGCTTGCAGAAAATACCTTAATGAAAACTGCCTATCATTTCCTTCTGCTCCTCGTTGGGTTCGACACTCTTACTTATCGAAAGGACTACGATATATCCCCTACACTTGTGGGTCATCACCCCTCCGGTGGAGCTTCGGAACAGGCCCCAAGATGGGATCTCACGGGTACAGAAGGTTGCGGTGTGGTGGAATTAGGGTTTCGTGATGCTCCCCGATGTTTTCAGGGTACGTAGTTATATATAGGAGGAAGAGGCACGTCAAGGGAGCCACGAGGGTGGGGGCGCTCCTACTCCCCTAGGCGCGCCCCTGCCCTTGTGGCCGCCTTGTTCCTTCCCTTGCGTGTACTCCAAGTCTTCTCTGTTGTATTTGTTCTAAAAATGACTCTCCCGAAGGTTTCATTCCGTTTGGACTCCGTTTGATATTCCTTTTATGCGAAACACTGAAATAGGCCAAAAAACAGCAATTTGCACTGGGCCTTGGGTTAGTAGATTAGTCCCAAAAATAAGATAAAAGTGTATAATAAAGCCCATTAAACATCCAAAACAGATAATATAATAGCATGGAACAATTAAAAATTATAGATATGTTGGAGACGTATCAAGCATCCCCAAGCTTAATTCCTGCTCGTCCTCGAGTAGGTAAATGATAAAAGCATAATTTTTGATGTGGAATGCTACCCAACATAATTCTCAATGTAATTTTCTTTATTGTGGCATGAATGTTCAGATCCGAAATATTCAAGACAAAATTTAATATTGACATAAAAATAATAATACGTCAAGCATACTAACAAAGCAATTATGTCTTCTCAAAATAACATGGCCAAAGAAAGTTATCCCTACAAAATTATATAGTCTGGCTATGCTCTATCTTCATCACACAAAATATTTAAATCATGCACAACCCTGGTTTCAGCCAAGCAATTGTTTCACACTTCAATTTTTTCAAACCTTTCAACTTTCATGCAATACATGAGCGTGAGCCATGGATATAGCACTATAGGTGTAATGGAGTGGTGGTTGTGGAGAAGACAAAAGAGGAAGATAGTCTCACATCAACTAGGCATATCAATGGGCTATGGAGATGCCCATCAATAGATATCAATGTGAGTGAGTAGGGATTGCCATGCAACGGATGCACTAGAGCTATAAGTGTATGATAGCTCAACTAAAGAAACTAAGTGGGTGTGCATCCAACTCGCTTGCTCACGAAGACCTAGGGCATTTTGAGGAAGCCCATCACTGGAATATACAAGCCAAGTTCTATAATGAAAATTACCACTAGTATATGAAATTGACAAAACAAGAGACTCTCTATCATGAAGATGATGGCGCTACTTTGAAGCATAAGTGTGGAAAAAAAAGATAGTAGCATTTCCCCTTCGCTCTTTTTCTCTCATTTTTTTCTCTTTTTTGGGCCTCTTTTTATGGCCTTTTTTTTTCTCTTTTTTTTCTTTTTTTCGTCCGGAGTCTCATCCTGATTTGTGGGGGAATCATAGTCTCCATCATCCTTTCCTCACTGGGACAATGCTCTAGTAATGAAGATCATCACACTTTTATTTACTTACAACTCAAAGATTACAACTCGAAGCTAGAACAAAATATGACTCTATGTAAATGGCTCCGGCGGTGTACCGGGATGTGCAATGAATTAAGAATGACATGTATAAAAAAAATTATGCATGGTGGACTTGCCACAAATACGATGTCAACTACATGATCATGCATGGCAATATGACAATGATGAAGCGTGTCACAATAAACAGAATGGTGAAAGTTGCATGGCAATATATCTCGGAATGGCTATGAAAATGCCATAATAGGTAGGTATGGTGGCAGTTTTGAGGAAGGTATATGGTGGGTGTGTGGTACCGGCGAAAGTTGCGCGATACAAGAGAGGCTAGCAATGGTGGAAGGGTGAGAGTGCGTATAATCCATGGACTCAACATTAGTCATAAAGAACTCATATACTTATTGCAAAAATCTACGAGTTACCAAAACAAAGTATTCAACGCATGCTCCTAGGGGAAGAGTTGGTAGGAGTTAACCATCGCGCGATCCCGACCTCCACACACAGGATGACAATCAATAAATAAATCATGCTCCAACTTCATCACATAATGGTTCACCATACGTGCATGCTACGGGAATCACAAACTTTAACACAAGTGTTTCTCAAATTCACAATTACTCCACTAGCATGACTCTAATATCACCATCCTCATATCTCAAAACAACCATCAAGTATCAAACTTCTCATAATATTCAATGCACTTTTATGAAAGTTTTTATTATACCCATCTTGGATGCCTATCATATTAGGACTAATTTTATAACCAAAGCAAATTACCATGCTGTTCTAAAAGACTCTCAAAATAATATAAGTGAAGCATGAGAGATCAATCATTTCTATAAAATAAAACCACCGCCATGCTCTAAAAAGATATAAGTGAAGCAGTAGAGCAAAACTATCTAGCTCAAAAGATATAAGTGAAGCACATAGAGTATTCTAATAAATTCCGATTCATGTGTGTCTCTCTCAAAAGGTGTGTACAACAAGGATGATTGTGGTAAGCAAAGACTCAAATCATACATGACGCTCCAAGCAAAACACATATCATGTGTGGTGAATAAAAATATAGTCTCAAGTAAAGTTACCGATAGACGAAGACGAAAGAGGGGATGCCTTCCCGGGGCATCCCCAAGCTTAGGATTTTGGTTGTCCTTGAATTTTACCTTGGGCATCCCCAAGCTTAGGCTCTTGCCACTCTTTGTTCCATAGTCCATCAAATCCTTACCCAAAACTTAAAAACTTCACAACACAAAACTTAGCAAAAATCTCGTGAGCTCCGTTAGTATAATAAAACAAACCACCACTCAAAGGTATTGTAATGAACTCATTATTTATTTATATTGGTGTTAATCCTACTGTATTCCAACTTCTCTATGATTCATACCCCCCGATACTACTCATAGATTCATCAAAATAAGCAAACAACACACGAAAAGCAGAATCTGTCAAAAATAGAACAGTCTGTAGCAATCTATAACTTTCGAATACTTCTGTAACTCTAAAAATTCTGAAATAAATTGGCGGACATGAGGAATTTCTCTATTAATCTTCTGCAAAAAGAATCAACTTAAAAGCACTCTCCAGTAAAAAAAATGGCAGCTAATCTCGTGAGCGCAAAGTTTCTGTTTTTTACAGCAAGATCGCAAAGACTTTCACCCAAGTCTTCCCAAAGGTTGTACTTGGCATTTTATTGAAACAAAAGCTATAAAACATGATTACTACAGTAGATTAATCATGTGAACACACAAAAACAGTAAGGGTAAATATTGGGTTGTCTCCCAAAACTTGAAAACTTCACAATACAACACTCAACAGAAAACTTGTAAGCTCCGTTAGTATAAAAAAATAAATCACCACTTTTGTACTGTTGTGAACTCATTCTTTATTTATATTGGTGTAATATCTACTGTATTCCAACTTATCTATGGTTCATACCCTCCGATACTACTCATAGATTCGTCAAAATAAGCAAACAACACAATGAAAACAGAATCTGTCAAAAACAGAACAGTCTGTAGCAATCTGTAACTTTTGAATACTTCTGTAACTCTAAAAATTCTGAAATAAATTGGTGGACGTGAGGAATTTGTCTATTAATCATCTGCAAAAATAATCAACTTAAAAGCACTCTCTAGTAAAAAATGGTAGCTAATCTCGTGAGCGCTAAAGTTTCTGTTTTTTACAGCATGATCGCAAAGACTTCACCCAAGTGTTCCCAAAGGTTCTACTTGGCACAAACACTAATTGAAACACAAAACCACATCTAACCAGAACGTAGATGAATTATTTATTACTAAACAGAAGTAAAAGTAAAGAAAATAAAATTGGGTTGCCTCCCAACAAGCTCTTTCTTTATAGCCATTAAGATAGGCTTGAGAATTCAATGATGCTCACATGAAAGACAAGACTTGAAGCACAAAAAGAGCATCATATAGATTGTGAAAATCAAATCTAAGTCTAACATACTTCCTATGCATAGGCATTTTATAGGAAAACAAATTAGCAAGACAAACAAGATCTAACATATGCAAGGACGAAGAAAGAAACAAGATCAATCTCAACATGAAGAGAGGTAATTTAATAACATGAAGATTTCTACAACCATATTTTCCTCTCTCATAATAATTGCATGTAGGATCGTAAGCAAATTCAACAATATAGCTATTACAAACATATTCTCAACATGATCCACATGCATACGAAGTTGACACTCTTCCAAAATAGTGGGATCAATATTAACTAAAGTCATGACCTCTCCAAACCCACTTTTATCAAAAAATTCATAAGATTGAACATTCTCCAAATATGTGGGATCTAAAGTTGACACTCTTCCAAACCCACTTTTAATATTATTGCAAACATTATTACCAGTCCCATATATATCATGGGGCTTAAATAAATTTTCAAGATCATAAGAAGAATCACCCCAATCATGATCGTTGCAACAAGTAGTGGACATAGCAATACTAGCATCCCCAAGCTTAGGGTTTTGCATATCATTAACACAATTGACATTAATATAATTTACAATAGTATCATTGCAATCATGTTTTTCATTAAAAGAGCTATCCTGAATCACTTCATAATTTTCTTCTTTCAACACTTCATCACAATTTTCGGACTCAAGAATTTCAAGCAAAACCTCATAAAGATAATCTAGTGCACACAGCTCACTAGCAATTGGTTCATCTTAATTGGATCTCTTAAAAAGATTAGCAAGTGGATGAGGATCCATAATTTAGCAAGCGAAGATGCAAGCTAGTAGAGGGCACATGGCAACACAAGCAAACAAAAAGGTGAACGAAAAAAGGCAAAGGTGAAGTGGGGGAGAGGAAAACGAGAGGTAAATGGAAAATAATATAATGTGAGGGATAAGTGTTTGTGATGGGTACTTGATATATGACTTTTGCGCACATCTCCCCGGCAACGACACCAGAAATTCTTCTTGCTACCTCTCGAGCTTGCGTTGTTTTTCCCTTGAAGAGCAAAGGGTGATGCAGCACAGTAGCGTAAGTATTTCCCTAAGTTTTTGAGAACCAAGGTATCAATCCAGCAGGAGACCACGCGTGAGTCCCTCGTACCTACACAAACAAATAAGAACCTTGCAACCAACGCGATAAAGGGGTTGTCAATTCCTTCTCGGCCACTTGCAAAAGTGAGATCTGATAGAGATAATAAGATAATATTTTTGGTATTTTTATTATAGATTGAAAGTAAAGAATGCAAAATAAAACAACGGCGACAGAAATTGGCAAGTTGGCGGAAAACTAATATGATGGAAGATAGACCCGGGGGCCATAGGTTTCACTAGTGGCTTCTCTCATGATAGCAGATTTCTACGGTGGGTGAACAAATTACTGTCGAGCAATTGATAGAAAAGCGCATAGTTATGAGAATATCTAGGCATGATCATTGTATATAGGCATCACGTCCATGACAAGTAGACCGAAACGATTCCGCATCTACTACTATTACTCCACACATCGACCGCTATCCAGCATGCATCTAGAGTATTAAGTTCATAAGAACAGAGTAACGCCTTAAGCAAGATGACATGGTGTAGAGGGATAAACTCATGCAATATGATGTAGACCCCATCTTTTTATCCTCTATGGAAACAATACAATACGTGCCTTGCTGCCCCTGCCGTCACTGGGAAAGGACACCGCAAGATTGAACCCAAAGCTAAGCACTTCTCCCATTGCAAGAACTACCAATCTAGTAGGCCAAACCAAACAGATAATTCAAAGAGACTTGCAAAGATATTTAAATCATGCATAAAAGATTCCAGAGAGGAAACAAATATTGTTCATAGATAATCTTGATCATAAACCCACAATTCATCGGATCTCGACAAACACACCGCAAAATGAATTACATCAAATAGATCTCCAAGAAGATCGAGGAGAACTTTGTATTGAGATCCAAAGAGAGAGAAGAAGCCATCTACTCCCTCCGTCCCAAAATATAAGAATGTTTCTAACACTACACTAGTATAAAAAACGTTCATATATTATGGGACGAAGGGACTAGCTAATAACTATGGACCCGAAGGTCTGTGGTTAACTACTCACAACTCATCGGAGAGGCTATGGTGTTGATGTAGAAGCCCTCCGTGATCGATGCCCCCTCCGATGGAGCTTTGGAACAGGCCCCAAGATGGATCGCACGGGTACAGAAGGTTGTGGCTGTGGAATTAGGGTTTCATGGTGCCCCCCGAAGTTTTCAGGGTACGTAGGTATATATAGGAGGAAGGGGCACGTCAGGGGAGCGACGAGGAGCCCACGAGGGTGGGGGCGCGCCCCCTGCCCTCGTGGCCGCCTCGTTCCTTCCCTGGCATGTAGTCCAAGTCTTCGTTGTTGTATTTGTTCCAAAAATGACTCTCCCGAAGGTTTCATTCCGTTTGGACTCCGTTTGATATTCCTTTTCTGCGAAACACTAAAATAAGCAAAAAAACAGCAATTTGCACGGGGCCTTGGGTTAGTAGGTTAGTCCAAAAAATAATATAAAAATGTATGATAAAGCCCATTAAACATCCGAAACAGATAATATAATAGCATGGAACAATCAAAAAGTATAGATATGTTTGAGACGTATCACCCCCTTACTTGTTCCCGACTCCAACACCTCTTATATATACAGAAACCACGAGAAAATAACCTGGATCGGGAGTTTCGCAGCCGCAAGCCTCTGTCGCCACCGAAAACCAATCTAGACCCGTTTCGGCACCCTGCCGGAGGGGGAATCCCTCTCCGGTGGCCATCTTCATCATCTCGGCGCTCTCCATGACGAGGAGGGAGTAGTTCACCCTCGGGGCTGAGGGTATGTACCAGTAGTGTCAGGGATATGACTAGCAGGTATGAACCGGTTAGTGTAAACTGGCTCAGTTATATTATACTTGGTTGTAATATTTTAGTAAAGGCTACGGCCCATGAAATCTTAAGGCCCATGTATAGAAGTACGGTTTGTAAACCATCAAGCGATGTAACTTGAGGGATAAGAAAGGAAAGACAGAGACCGAGGCGGACACAAGTATGAGCCGGCCTCGGGACTCTGTAAACCGGACCAGGCGTCACCTCTATATAAAGGGACGACCCGGACGGTTCAGGGACAAGCAACAATCAACCCGTCGAGACACAGGCAAGCGAATCCGCTCCCTGTAATCCGACGCCCAAGCAATACCAAACCAACTAGACGTAGGCTTTTACCTTCTTGGAAGGGGCCGAACTAGTATAAACCCTCTGTGTCCTTTGTGTGCTATGAACCCTTTCAAGCTAACCCGTGCGATGGTTCCATCATCAAGTCCGTTAAACCGGACATCTGCCGTGTTATTTCCACGATAGTTGGCGCCCACCGTGGGGCGTGCGCACGATGGTTTCGAGTTCTCGAAAGGCGGCTTCGAAGGGCTCAAGGGTTATGCAGTCGGCCGGATGACCAAGGGTCGCCGCGGCCGGATCTACATCGACGACGCAGGTTGGGGACCGGAGGCCGATTTGATCGAATACGGGTACCGGGTCCCCTTCGGCAGCATCCAAGTCTTTATCGGCAAAATCGGCGAACCGGGGCCTGAGCCGGACGTCTTCCCCAACATCGTCGAGCCGGCTCAGCGTGCGAGATCGGCCCAGATTCAGCCCGCCGTGAAGCGCGTGTTCGTTGGAGCAATCCACGGAGGTCGAGCCGAGAACGGATCGGAATCTGATGATGCGACAATCGTCTACTCAGATGACGAGTCTTCATCCGGGGATACTGAATCTCTGTATCAGTTGCGGGACGGCCGGTCTGAGGGCGAGTCCGACGGGAACAGTATTCCGGGCCCCTTTGACCCGCCAAACCGGGTGGCGGTCTTCATGGCCGGTTCACAGCCCCCGATGAACGGGACGACAACGGAAGCTGGTGCAGGGGGAAGCGGTTCAAACCCCTCCCTTACTGAAGTTCTATCCACCTTGATCGAGGAGTTCACAGCTAAAGCGGTGGAAGAAGTAGCTCCAGCAGACAAGGCGCATCATGATGCAGAGCTCCTTCAGTTGAAAGGCCGGATCGATCAGTTAAAGGAGGACCTAAAGGCAGAAAGAGAGATAATAGCGATGAGGCAAGCAGAGTTGGATGATCAAGCTTTTTATCTGAGGATGGAGCAAGCTTCTATGGAAGGAGTAAGGGGACGAAAGTACCGGTCCCGTATACCGCCGGTTTATGAATCAACGAATCTGTTCAGGACACCTGGGGCTGGGGCTAGTAATCATCCGGCTTTGAACCGGAGGACACCTCCGGCCCGGGAGGAGCCGGTTCAGCAACCCGCCGCAGAGCAGGAGCGCCGGATTACGTCGGCACCTTATGTTCCTGTCCCTCCAGGGCATTATTCAAACCCTTTGGATAACATTGCTGCAGCGGCGGCGCGTTTGGCCGCTTTACCCGCGGAAGAAACGTCTCCGGTGGCGATAGAGGCGCGCAGGGTCCAGAAGCTACTTAATACGGCATTGATGCAGCAGCAAGCATATTCTCATAGCAGGGAAAGGTTACATTCAACACCGCGTCCCAACCGAAGTTATACTAGACATTGGGAGGAGCCAGAAGTATCTAGCAGTGAGCGCAGGAGACATCAGCGCAGGCAGGATAATCCGGCAGGGGCGGCGATGCCAGCTCCAGACATAAACCGGGCCAGATCAGGTGCCAGGGAGGAAATTCGTCAAACAACGCCGGTTCACACAGCCACTGCGGGAACAGGAGCTACGGCGAGTTCCTTCGGGGTACAGTGTCTCGTCCCCGCTCTACGGAGTGTTAAGCTGCCCAAGGATTTCAAAGGGCCCCGCAAGGTACCTAACTACACAGCCGATTTACCTCCAGAAGCTTGGGTTGAAAGTTATGAGATGGCCATGGAGATGCTGGACGTGGATGAATCAGCTTGTGCCAAATATTTTACTATGATGCTCGAGGGCACGGCCCGGACCTGGTTGAAAGCTCTACCCCCGAATTCTATTGGATCATGGGGGGAACTGCGCAGCCAGTTCATCAAAAACTTCAAGGATACGTGCAAACAGCCGATGTCGGTGATAGACCTAGCAGCCTGTGTGCAAGGAGAGCAGGAGTCTACAGCATCTTGGGTATGGAGGGTAGCAGAGATTTTGCACTCTTCGAATGGTATTAATCCTAGTACGGCAATAGTGACATTGGAGAACAATTGCCGGTTTGAATCTTTAAAATTGAAACTCGGACGGCTTAAAAGGGACTGCAATGACATGGGAACCTTAATGAGTGCCCTGGTGAAGTACGGAGACTCTGATAACACAAAGTATCCGGAAGCAGAAGGAGATAAGGCTCGGAAGGCCAGCAAGTCTGGTAAACCGGCACCGATCAATCCAGTTAGTTCAGGCTTTTTGGGCAAACGGAAAGCAGAGGGTGGTTCAGACTTTGTGGCTAACACTCAAGTTCAAAGTGATTTTCAACGTAATCCAGAAGATTCTGCTTTACAAACCGGCGGAGGAGCTCTTGGCTGGGAGCAGGAGTTGGATCGGCCTTGTCCAAAGCATAGCGGAAAAGGGAAGGTAGCGAAGCATACCATGAGAGAGTGCATACCCCTTATGAAGGCAGTCGCGGGCCGTTTCAATCCTCCTAATCGACCCCCACATGGCGGTTCAGGGCCTGGATTTTATGGTTCGGGTCATCAGGGGAATAGTTCCGGATCAGGATATAGGGGCAATAACGGTGGTTATCAACCCCGGGCAGGCGGCCAAAATAATCAAGGAAACTATAATGGTCAGGGAAGTCAATCACATCATCAAGGTGGTTACAATGGTCAGAATAATCAACAGCAGGGCCAAGGAAGTTATAATAATCAGGGAAATCAGCAGCAACAGCGTCAGCAACAGCAGCCGCAATCCGGATATCAGAGTAATCCGAAGGAGTTAAACAGCGGGCAATATCATGTTTTCACCACAAGTCTGTGTAAGAGAGACCAGAAGGTTTTGAGGCGGGCTGTTAATGCAGTAGAACCGGCGACGCCACAATTTCTCCGATGGTCGGAGCAGCCCATCATATGGAGCAGAGAAGACCACCCCATGCGGGTGGATAATCCGGGACATTTAGCCTTGGTGGTAGCACCTCAGGTGGGAGGATACAAGTTTACTAAGGTCCTCATGGATGGTGTTAGCAGTATCAATATCTTATATTACGAGACTTTCCGTCGTATGGGTCTGACAGATAAAAAGTTAAGATCATCAAACACAGTGTTTCACGGAGTGGTCCCAGGTAAGTCAGCTTATCCGGTTGGTAAGATTGACTTAGAAGTTACCTTTGGAAATGAGTATGATTCCAGGTCAGAGATGATCACTTTCGAAGTCGTCAAAATTAAAAGTCCATATCATGCTCTATTTGGAAGGACGGTTTATGCTAAGTTTATGGGTAGACCGTGTTATGTTTATCTACAGCTTAAGATGCCGGGTCATAAAGGCACGATTACGGTTCATGGGAGCCGTAAGATAGCAGTGGAATGTGAGGAAGGTGATGCAGCGTACGCGGAAGCAGTATGTGCCACAGAGGAGCTAAAATTTTATAAAGATAATGTTGATCCGGCAGATATGACTCCGCTGAAGAAACCAACCACCGAGCATGATCCGGCGTTGAAGTTTAAGTCAGCTGAAGAGACCAAGCAGGTTGATTTTGTGCCTGGAGACTCGTCTAAACAATTCACTATCAGCGCTAACCTTGATCCCAAATAGGAAAGCGCGCTCATCGAGTTCATCCATGAGAACCGGGATATCTTTGCATGGAAACCTTCTGACATGCCAGGTATACCGAGGGAACTCGCTGAGCACAAATTAAACATTGATCCGAAGTTTAAACCGGTTAAGCAGTATCTGCGCCGCTTCAACGAAGAGAGGCGCAAAGCTATAGGAGAAGAAGTGGCCAGACTTTTGGCTGCAGGGTTCATAGTGGAAGTTTTTCATCCGGAGTGGTTGGCTAATCCGGTGCTGGTCTTAAAGAAGAATGGGAAGTGGAGGATGTGTGTGGACTACACGGACCTCAATAAAGCTTGCCCAACGGATCCTTTTGCTCTACCTCGCATCGATCAGATCATCAATGCCACGGCGGGGTGTGAGCGGCTGAGTTTTCTGGATGCATATTCAGGGTATCACCAGATCAAAATGGCAGTGGAAGACCAAGAGAAGACAACCTTCATAACTCCTTTTGGTGCTTTTTGCTATGTGTCTATGCCTTTTGGACTTAAGTGTGCACAGGCAACTTATCAACGTTGCGTTCAGAATTGTTTGAAGGGGCAGATAGGGAGGAACGTTCATGCCTATGTGGATGACATTGTGGTCAAATCGAAGAAGGAAGAGACAATGATAGAGGATCTCAAGGAAACCTTTGATAATCTTCGGGCTTACAGGATGATGCTTAACCCGGAAAAATGTGCTTTCGGTGTTCCGGCTGGTAAGCTGTTGGGATTTTTGGTCTCAAACAGAGGAATAGAAGCTAACCCGGAGAAGATCAAAGCCATCACGTCTTTGACTAAACCGGTTTGTATCAATGATGTTCAGCGCATAGCTGGCCGGATCACAGCGTTAAGCCGGTTTATCAGTCGCTTGGGGGAGAAGGCGATCCCACTTTACCAGATGCTGAGGAAAACAGATCGGTTTATCTGGAGTGATGAGGCAAATGCAGCATTTGAGGATCTGAAAAGGCAATTAGCAAACCCACCAGTTTTGGCTGCGCCCATTGACAGGGAACCTTTGCTGTTATACGTTGCTGCGAATACACGAGCGGTCAGCGTTGCTATTGTGGTTGAACGCAAGGAAGCAGGGAAGGAGCACCCGGTTCAGCGTCCGGTTTATTATATAAGCGAAGTACTCATTGAGTCCAAGCAGTGATATCCTCACTGGCAGAAGTTGGTATATGGGGTGTTCATGGCAAACCGGAAGCTGAAGCATTATTTCCAAGGACATCCGATAACTGTGGTTAGCTCAGCTCCGTTGGGGGATATAATCCAGAACAGGGAAGCTACAGGCAGGGTAGCAAAGTGGGCCATTGAGCTCAGCCCGCATGAGTTGAAATATGTGCCACGCACTGCTATAAAATCTCAGGCATTAGTAGACTTCATCAATGACTGGACAGAGTTGCAGACTCCTGAAGAGAAGCCGGATCTTACCTATTGGACGATTCACTTTGACGGTTCCAAACAGTTGGAGGGCTCGGGGGCTGGAGTTGTCTTAACTTCCCCCAGAGGTGATAAATTTTGCTATGTCCTCCGCTTATTATTTCCTTGTACTAACAATGCAGCAGAATATGAAGCATTACTTCACGGTTTGCGGTTAGCAAAGGAGATGAATTTGAGCCGGGTTAAGTGCCTAGGTGACTCGGACCTAGTGGCACAGCAAGTATCTGGCAAGTGGGATTCAAGAGATCCCCTCATGGCAGCTTATCGACGAGAAGTTGAAGCAGTTGCAGGACACTTTAAGGGATATCAGGTGGATCACATAGACCGGCGGAGGAACGAAGCGGCCGATGCTCTGAGCCGGCTAGGGTCGCAGCGTAAACCGGTACCACCAAACACCTTTTTGGATGAATTGCACAGTCCTTCGGTTCAGGTACTTTCGGAGGAAGACTTAGCTGTTCCGGACCCAGAGGCGCAGCTAGTTGCAGCACTCCATGTTATTCCGGATTGGACGCTACCCTATTTAGCATACCTGGGTCAAGGAGAGTTGCCGGAAGACGAAGAGGAAGCGCGACAGATAATCCGGCGCTCTAAATCCATGACAATTGCAAACGGAGAGCTTCACCATCGTAGTACTTCGGGAGTATTTCAGCGATGTGTTTCAGCTGAGGAAGGTTGTGAGATTTTAAGGGAGATTCATGAAGGGGATTGCGGTCATCATGCCGGTTCAAAATCATTGGTAGCAAAGGCATTCCGACATGGTTTCTATTGGTTAACCGCACATGCAGATGCGGCAGATCTGGTCCGGAAGTGTGATGCTTGTCAGAAATTCTCAAGGCGTGCTCTGGTGCCGGCACAGGAACTCCGGATGATACCAATAACTTGGCCTTTTGCAACTTGGGGGCTTGATATGGTTGGGCCTTTCAAATGATCTAAAGATCAAAAAACTCATCTACTAGTGGCAGTAGACAAGTTTACAAAGTGGGTTGAAGCGGAGCCTATAAGCAAGTGTGATGCGGCAACAGCGGTTAAATTCATCAAAAAAGTGATATTCCGCTTTGGCTTTCCACACAACATCATCACAGACAATGGTACTAATCTATCTAAGGGTGAAATGAAGGAATTCTGTCAAAGAGAACATATTCGGTTAGACGTATCTTCTGTGGCTCATCCTCAGACCAACGGCCAGTCCGAAAGGGCAAATCAGGAGATTTTGCGAGGCATCAAACCCCGGCTTATGACACCTTTGCAGAGAACTCCAGGTTGTTGGGTTGAAGAATCGCCATCTGTTCTTTGGAGTATTAATACTACACCAAACCGGTCTACAGGCTACACGCCCTTCTTCATGGTTTACGGCGCTGAAGCAGTTCTTCCAAGTGACATACGCCATGACTCACCAAGGGTAACAGCCTATGTGGAAGCAGTCAACGAGGAGTCAAGACAGGACGGTTTAGACCGGTTGGATGAAGAGCGTGATATAGCTGCGGCGCGGTCGGCGATTTATCAGCAAGACTTGCGCAGATATCATAGCCGCCGGATTAGAACAAGGACATTCCAGGAGGGTGACTTGGTACTCCGGCTCATCCAAGATCAGACAGATATGCACAAGCTGTCCCCACCTTGGGAAGGGCCCTTTTTGGTCAGCAAGAATCTACACAACGGTTCATATTACTTGGTGGACATTCGAGAACACAAGGACTCACGGACATCAGAAGAGGAGACGAAGAGGCCATGGAACATCGCCCATTTACGGCCATACTATACTTGAGCTATGAGCTCCAATGTATCCTATGTATATATTATGAGTAATGAATAAACTG
>LR738715.1:317208381-317226022 GCA_902687465.1 Secale cereale
AAAGCTCTTAGCTTGGAGAGCTGTGGTGAGAACCGGGTCCGTTCAACAGCGCCGAGCCGTGGTGGTAAGGGATGATTCTCCGGAATACGGGTTTCACGGTAACCCGGCAGAGGGTTCTCCCCTTCAGGAGAAGTGTCCACACAGTAAAACCAGGTCTTATTCCAGTCTTTGGGATGAGAGTGCAAAGCGGCGTGGGGAAACACCACATCTCTCCTCTTCTGAATGCTAACGCCACCGAGCTCCTGATGTGGTCCGCTGGTAAACTCGGTGCGCCGGTTCAAATGAAAGAAATCCCGGAATAGATCGACGGAAGGTTCCTCTTGCAGATACACCTCAGAAAATACTTGGAAGTCGCAGATGTTTGAGACAGAATTGGGTCCAAGGTCCTGCGGGTGCAGTTGAAAGGCAACAAGAACATCCCGGAAAAACTTTGAACCGGGGGGAGAGAAGCCTCGAGATATATGATCCAAAAACACAATGACCTCCCCGGATCTGGGAGTAGGGGGCATTCATTACCCGGAGCCCGCCACTTTAATTCAGACTGAGGTCCTAATGTGCCAATTTCAGACATCTTGATTAAATCGTCCTCAGTAATGACAGAAGGAACCCAATCGCAGGAGACATACTGCTTAGCCATTGCAATGAAAGAGCAAGGTACTGGAAAAGGTAAAATACAGAAAACGGATTATGAAAGTGCGGCGGTATAAACCGGAAACTATCTATGAAAGTTACGCAACGGTTTAAGCTGAGGACTAATGGCGTGGTTAAACCGGCAATTATGACAAGCTGTACCATTTCCGGTTAATGGCAGTTGAAGAGGAACGGCTAAACCGTTGCGTTAAGTTACAGAGTTTCGCATATCAACTTAAACCGGAACATACTTAGCAGATCTATCAAGGAGAAAAACAGGTTTTCAACCGACTGCTAAGGAGGAATAGATCTGAGCGTGCTAGGAAAAGAGAAACTAATGTAAGAATGTACGGGAAGAAGTTACAAGGACCTTATACTAAGTGGATAAATCTACAGGCTAGACAGGAACAATGGAGATTCGAAGTATTTACAGCGGGATAAAAATGCAAGATCTGAAGGACAAAGTTATTAGAAATCACTGGTTCAAGGTCGAACAAGACGAAGCTTCTGTTAAGGCTCTAATGGCGGAGGTGTAGGAAGAAACCCTAGAGGTTGCAGATTAATAATAAGGAAGAAGGACATACCTGGAACGGCAGGAATCGGCGGCGGAGGTTTTCTGGTCGAGCTCAGGGTGATGCAGCGGCCAGGCGAGGACTTGGATCCAGCGGTCGTCGGCGGCGGTTCGAGCTCGAGCGAAGACGGAGGAAGAAGACAGAGCAAGAAGAAGATAATGAATGAGGGGTGGCGGTATTTATAAAGGAGAGTTAGATCTGAAGCGACAGGTGCGGGATTCGAGGAGGCAAAAAATCGGATAAAGATATTCTGGCGCCTCGATTCTCGGGATAACCCTTAAACAAAGCTACAGTACAGCTCACGGCGTTAAATGCGGAGATGATGTCACGGTCAGATTTAGTGACTCTCGAAGATGACGTCAGAGCCGGTTTACAAAAATATGAAGACAAAGAAGAAAATTATACAAGATAAGGAAGACTGATATGAACAAGTTCAAATCATTCTGGGGCCTAATGTCAGGGATATGACTAGCAGGTATGAACCGGTTAGTGTAAACCGGCTCAGTTATATTATACTTGGTTGTAATATTTTAGTAAAGGCTACGGCCCATGTATAGAAGTACGGTTTGTAAACCATCAAGCGATGTAACTTGAGGGATAAGAAAGGAAAGACAGAGACCGAGGCGGACACAAGTATGAGCCGGCCTCGGGACTCTGTAAACCGGACCAGGCGTCACCTCTATATAAAGGGACGACCCGGACGGTTCAGGGACAAGCAACAATCAACCCGTCGAGACACAGGCAAGCGAATCCGCTCCCTGTAATCCGACGCCCAAGCAATACCAAACCAACTAGACGTAGGCTTTTACCTTCTTGGAAGGGGCCGAACTAGTATAAACCCTCTGTGTCCTTTGTGTGCTATGAACCCTGTCAAGCTAACCCGTGCGATGGTTCCATCATCAAGTCCGTTAAACCGGACATCTGCCGTGTTATTTCCACGACAAGTAGCTATGTGTTTGTTCTCTCTCTCTCGTGTTCTTGAGATGGCACGATCTTAATGTATCGCGAGCTTTGCTCTTATAGTTGGATCTTATGATGTTTCTCCCCCTCTACCTTCTTGTAATGGATTGAGTTTTCCCTTTGAAGTTATCTTATCAGATTGAGTCTTTAAGGATTTGAGAACACTTGATGTATGTCTTGCGTGGGATACCTCTGGTGACAATGGGGTATTCTATCGATTCACTTGATGTATGTTTTGGTAACCAACTTGCGGGTTCCGTGACCTTGGGAATCTATGCATAGGGGTTGGCACACGTTTTCGTCTTGACTCTCCGGTAGAAACTTTGGGGCACTCTTTGAAGTACTTTGTGTTGGTTGAGTAGATGAATCTGAGATTGTACGATGGATATCGTATAATCATGCCCACGGATACTTGAGGTGACAATGGAGTATCTAGGTGACAATAGGGTTTTGGTTGATTTGTGTCTTAAAGTGTTATTCTAGTACGAACTCTATGATAGATCGAACGGAAATAATAGCTTCGTGTTATTTTACTACGGACTCTTGAATAGATCGATCAGAAAGAATAACTTTGAGGTGGTTTCGTACCCTACCATAATCTCTTCATTTGTTCTCCGCTATTAGTGACTTTGGAGTGACTCTTTGTTGCATGTTGAGGGATAGTTATATGATCCAATTATGTTATTATTGTCGAGATAACTTGCACTAGTGAAAGTATGAACCCTAGGCCTTGTTTCTACACATTGCAACACCATTTATGCTCACTTTACCACTTGCTACCTTGCTGTTTTTATATTTTCATATTACAAAAACCTATATCTACCATCCATATTGCACTTGTATCACCATCTCTTCGCCGAACTAATGCACATATACAATTTACCATTGTATTGGGTGTGTTGGGGACACAAGAGACTCGTTGTTATTTGGTTGCAGGGTTGTTTGAGAGAGACCATCTTCATCCTACGCCTCCCACGGATTGATAAACCTTAGGTCATCCACTTGAGGGAAATTTGCTACTATCCTACAAACCTCCGCACTTGGAGGCCCAACAACGTCTACTAGAAGAAGGTTGTGTAGTAGACATCAAGCTCTTTTCTGGCGCTGTTGCCGGGGAGGTGAGTGCTTGAAGGTATATCTTTAGATCTTGCAATCGAATCTTTTAGTTTCTTGTTTTATCACTACTTTAGTTTATAAAAGAAAACTGCAAAAAAATGGAATTAAGGTTACCTCATATGCTTCATCTTTATAATATCTTTCGTGAAAATGATGTGAAGGAAAATTATGCTCAAGTACTAGAAGTGGAATTAAATAGAATGCTTGCCATAACTTGAATGACGAGCATGATTGCAATGTTGTTAGTGTGAGTTCTTCAAATATCCATAGTACTAATGATGATTGCAATAGTCATGATGAAAGTATCTCTTATAAGAATGTCGATTTTTGTGGAGTGCATAGAGTTTGCAAGTATGTACCAAATAGGCAAAATAGATTTTGCAAGATACATAAGTATTTAGAAACTAAATGGTTGCAAGAAAGGCTAGATGATTGTGCTGAAAAGTTAAAATTTATTTGCCATCCTTGTGAACTTTGCAATGAACGTGATCATTTAAATATCCAATGCAAATTGTTTCATGATTGTATCGTGTCCAAAAATTGTGATGACTTGATTTCCCTTGCGCATCATAATGAACTTAGTTTGCTTGTGGGTTATGAAGAAATGAAACGTTTAACTAAGGATCTTCCAGAATTTGTCCTTGATAAAGTTCTTGATTTTGATCTACAGGAAATTTATATGTATTGTGCGGTGAATTGCATTGAAAATCCTTATATTGCCAATTACCTAAGGACAAGAAAACAAATAGAAGATGAAGATAATACTAATGAAAGGGAAGAGATTTCCCAATATCCTCCTATTCTTTCTTATGATGAATCAGGTAATGAGGAGGAGCCTTCTATTCAACCAATCTCATTAATAAAGAGCTCCAAAAAGAAGATTAAACCCACACATAATGCAAAAAAGAAAAAGAAAAGACGGAGAAGCAAAGATAAAAAGGTATCCCTTTGAAATGATGTTGCTCCTATTACTCATTGTGATGATGATAATTGCTATACTATCGGTGCTATCCATATTATTAATGATGAGAGTGATTATGCTTATGATATGCAAAGGCCCAAGCTTGGGGATGCTATGTTTGATGAGAATGATATATTTGAGAATTTATTTGCTGCAATTAATGTTTGTCCCAATCTTGGGGAGGCTACGTTTGATGAAGATGATATTTTTAGCCTCCCAAGTTTTGATGAGCAAAGTTATTATGATGAAAGCATGCCTCCTATTTATGATGATTATTGTGATGACACTTATGCCATGAAAAGTAGTGATGATTATATTTATCAAACTTGTCATTATTATGATTACCCCTTTTTTGAACATTACTCTTTGTGGAAACAATCTATAGTATTCAAGTCTCTTATGATACTCCCACTATTCCGAATGAGAAGAATTTTGCTTATGTGGAGAGTAATAAAATTTATATGCTTGGGGATCATGACAAGAATGCTTTGTGTGATAGATATATTGTTGAATTCATTCATGATGCTACTGAAAATTCTTATGAGAGAGGATCATATGCTTGTAGGAATTGCAATAATATCAAGTTTCCTCTCTATGTGCTTAAAGTTTTGAAGCTATGCTTGTTTTGCTTTCCTATGCTAGTTGATTATTGTTCCCATAAGTTGTTTGCTCACAAAATCCCTATGCATAGGAAGTGGTTTAGACTTAAATGTGCTAGTCATATTCTTCATGATGCTCCCTTTATGTCTCAATTCTTATCTTTTATGCGAGCATCATTGAAATCATTGCGCCTAGCTAGGGGCGTTAAACGATAGCGCTTGTTGGGAGGCAACCCAATTTTATTTTCTTTGCTTTTGCTTCTGTTTAGGAATAAATATTGCATCTAGCTTCTGTTTAGATGTGGTTTTGTGTTTTAATTAGTGTTTGTGCCAAGTAGAATTTTTGGAAAGACTTGGGTGAAGTTTATGCGATCATGCTGTAAAAAACAGAAACTTTAGCGCTCACGAGATTAGCTACCATTTTTTTACTAGAGAGTGCTTTTTAGTTGATTCTTTTTGCAGATGATTAATAGACAAATTCCTCACGTCCACCAATTTATTTCAGAATTTTTATAGTTACAGAAGTATTTGAAAGTTACAGATTGCTACAGATTCTGTTTTTTCGTGTGTTGTTTGCTTATTTTGATGAATCTATGAGTAGTATCAGAGGGTATGAACCATAGAGAAGTTGGAATACAGTAGATATTACACCAATATGAATTTAGAATGAGTTCACAACAGTACCTAAGTGGTGGTTTTATTTTCTGATACTAACGGAGCTTACAAGTTTTCTGTTAAGTTTTGTGTTGTGAAGTTTTCAAGTTTTGGGTAAAGATTCGATGGACTATGGAATAAGGAATGGCAAGAGCCTAAGCTTGGGGATGCCCAAGGCACCCCAAGGTAATATTCAAGGACAACCAAGAGCCTAAGCTTGGGGATGCCCCGGGAAGGCATCCCCTCCTTCGTCTTCGTCTATCGGTAACTTTACCAGAGGCTATATTTTTATTCACCACATTATATGTGTTTTGCTTAGAGCGTCAATTTATTTTATTTTTCTTTGCTTGATGTTTGAATAATATCACAAAATCTGAAATTATTAAATGTTAGAGAGTCTTCACATAGTTACATAATTATTCAACTACTCATTGATCTTCACTTATATCTTTCGGAGTAGTTTGTCATTTGCTCTAGTGCTTCACTTATATCTTTTTAGAGCACGGCGGTGGTTTTATTTTGAAGAAATAGATGAACTCTCATGCTTCACTTATATCTTTTTGAGAGTCTTTTAGAACATCATGGTAATTTGCTTTGGTTATAAAATTAGTCCTAATATGATAGGCGTCCAAGATGGGTATAGTAAAAACTTTCACATAAAGTGCATTGAATGATAGGACTTGAGTGATTGTTTTGAGATATAAGGATGGTGATATTAGAGTTATGCTAGTGGGGTAATTATGAATTCAAGAAATACTTGTGTTGAAGTTTGTGATTCCCGTACCATGCACGTATGGCGAACCTGTAAGACCCCATATGTGATACCTTCCGTTTATGGCAATATATGCAACATTGACTTCATCAATTCCATTCTGGGCTCTTCCTTCATTTCGGGTTTCTTCGTTTTTGTCGTGTGTGTGTGTGCATTTCATCCATGTCATGTTATCTTGTGCATTGCATTGCATTCATGTTGTCACTTGCACCCGGTCATACTCGTTTCTTCCTGTTGTCCATATCGGGTTCCGACACTCACACACGTGCCCGTGGCACCTCCGAATCCTTCTTTCGTATGTGGCCGTGAAACGTTCTCGGAATGAGGTAAGACTTGTCGTGCGTTGTTGTTTTAGTACGTGTAGGCCGCCTGTCAAGTTTCGTCGCGTTTGGAGATCGTTTGATACTCCAACGTTTAACCTAGTGGGCTTAAAGCTCCTCTTACTTTTGGCCCAAGACCCCCTCCGCAACAGCCCACTAACCTAGCACAACCACTCCCATCCTCTCGATCGTCGGATTGTGATCCTGTGGGCGAAAACCACTCCTCATTTGGACCTTCCTAGCTCCCTATGCCTATACAAATGTCCACACCCCTTCATTTTCGGATCCAGAAACCCTAGCCCGAGCTCCCCGCGCCGCCAGACGCGTCCGCACGTGCCGGACACGTCCGCCGGACGCGCCCGACCTCTCTCTACCTGCCACGTGGCCCTTCCCGCCGCCAGCCTCCCGCTTCCCCCGCCGCGGGCCCGCCGCGGCCCATCACCGGCCCTCCCGGGCCCGAGCTCCCGCGGCTCGCCCGCTCCCCGGATCCCCGCGCCGCGCCGCCAGGGCTGGTCTCCGCCGCCGCGCCTCCAACACCGTGCCACCGCGCCCTCGTCCACCGGCCGACCGACGCCACCGCCGCGCCGACCCTCGCCGCCGCCACCACGACCCTCGCCGCCGCCACCGCGCCGGGCGTCCGCCGCCGCCGCGTCAAACGCCGCCGCCGGGCCTCCTCATCGCCGGCACCGGCCGGGCCGCCGCCTCCCCGCACTCCGCCACCGCCTCCGCCTTCTTCACCGACTCCGGCGAGGTCCAGATCCGGATCCGCGGGGTGGATCAGATCCACCCATCCCGCGAACCAAACGCCTCCGCCGCCCCGGATCCCTCCGTCCCGCTTCTTCTCGTCCCGTGTTGACTTTTCGCGGAGGTAAAATCCCACTAAGTCCCGGATCTGAGTAAATATGTTGCCCTCTTTGACATGTGATAACTTCGTGCTCGTAGCTCCGTTTTGCGCGTATGATATGTCGAAATGTTCGTCTCGCCGTGCACTACATGTTAGCATCAGTTTCATGCATGTTAGAGTTCATCTTGTTGACTTAATCTTCGTGGCAAGAGTGCTTCGTGCTAAAACTGTTTCAGCACTAGTTGTCTGTGTAAATTTGTTGGCATGTTCGTGAGCTAGTAACTTTGTGCATGTTGGTCCGAATGGAGTGAATGATATGTCCAGATCTTCATTGTGAAATGCTCTACATGATGGTTTCTGTAGCATTCATGTTAGATTTCATATTGCCATGTATATGTCTGTTGCAAAAGTGCATTCGACTGATAAGTTTCTGCACTTGTTATGAGATGATGTTTTGCCTCGCTTGTGCATATTCATCCATGAGTCATATGAGTTAGGTGTCAACATGAGTTTTGCTCTTGGTAATGTGCTCTACATGATATTTTCATTGTCATGCCATGATATGTCTTGAAATGAGTGCAACAAGCTTGCTAACATGTCATCATGATGTTAAATTTCTGCTAAGTGTGAATCTGGTAATTTTTATGCCATGTATCCATGATGCCACCGTCTTTGTTGTGCGTGTTTAGAGTTGTCCAGTGGGTGTTCCTTGAAGTATATGTTATGCTCTAGCTATCCATGTTCTTGTTTGTCATGATGTCATGTTGTAGCTTGTTGTTATGAGGCCCTCAATTTGCTATAAAATGTTTCTGACAGCATGCCCAGATTTTGCGAAGTATGGATAAACTTTTGCACTTTTGCAATGGTGTTTGGGACGTGTTCTAGTATGTTGTAGAAGTAGCCATGTGGTTATTCTTGAAAAGCATGTTATGTATGTTATTGCCATGCCTTTTGTTTGCATGATGGCTTGATGTAACTTGTTGTTTTCATGCTCTTAAGTGACTATAAAATGTATTTGTCAGCATGATATCTACAAGTTCAGTTTTGCCACGAGTATAGCTAGTGTTCTATGCTTCCTATGAGCATGTTCTTGCTTTGCGTAGCTTCTCAAATATATATGTTTGCTGTTGGTTATCTTAACTTGCCATGCTATGCTTTGAGTTGAGTTGCACAAGCTTGTCAACATGCCTATTCGTTGTAATTCTGCCATGCCTTGTAATTTTCACTAAGTCTGAGAATTCTGTAAATTTATTGCAACTTGCCATGCTTGTTTAATTGTGTTCCAGCAAGGTTTTGGGTGTGCTCTAAGTTCATGCTTGTTAGGTATCATGTCTATTTCATATCCATGCCCTTTGTCTCCATGTTTGGGTGTTGTAGCATAATTATTTCTTGCTCCAAAGATGCCATGTTGCTGTAAACTGCAGTTTTGCTTGAATCTTGTTTTGCTTGTCTTTTGCAAACCGTGCATCCGTTTCTGGTGATCTTTATATCGATTTCCACCGAAATCTTCCCCTCTATCCAGTGGCTTGCTTGGTTTCCCAATATGATGCCTTTTCCATCATCTTCTCCTTAGGCTCAAGAGTATCCTCATGCATACGCACATCATACTTGCATCCCATGATATGTCTTGCATCATGTTGATTGTGCATTGCACCGTGTTTGATATTGTGCCGTTGTGTGTTCTTGTGTTGGGTAGAGCCGGGAGCCGATTCGGAGTTCGAGGTTCCTTATGAGGCTGAGTTTGAGGAGCAAGGTTACAATCCCTCCATGGAATCAACAGGCAAGATGACCATTCCCAGATATCACTTCTATCTTTGCCTATGCTAGATGTCTCGCTCTTTAGATATTGCCTCGATGCCTATTCATGTTTGTCAGCCCTCGTATTGTTGTCATGAAACACTCTAACCACCTTCCTAGCAAACCGTTGTTTGGCTAAGTACGCGTCGTTCACCCCCTCTTATAGCGTTGTTAGTTGCAGGTGAAGATTTGAAGATTCTTGCCCCGTGATGAAGTTATTGTTGGGATATCACAATATATAATCTGTTAAACTAATTCACCTATATATTGGTAATGGGTGGAAGGCTAAGCCTTTCTGCTTGGTGTTTTGTTCCACTCATGCCACCCTAGGAACCGATAAACCGGTGTTATGTTCCTTGATTTTGCGTTCCTAACACAGTTGGGGTTTATGGGCCCCCCTTGATAATTCGCTCTGTGCTAAAGCTTTTCCAGCAAGGCCCAACTTTGGTTTTACATTTGCCTAATAACTAAAACTTGCATAGGGCGTTGCAAACCCGAGTTCTTAATCAACAACCCGGGCCAGTGCTCCTCTCGAGTGTTGGTCCAAACTGTGTGTCCTGTGGGGCCACCACGAGGAAACTCGAGGATTGGTTTTACTTGTAGCATCACCCATCCGGTCGTGGCCTGAGACGAGATATGCGCGGCTACTATCAGGGTGTCGGCACGCCGGGAGGTCTTGCTGGATTAGTTTTACCTTTGTCAAAATATCTTGAGCACGGGATTCTGAGAATACTCGGGTCTTCCCACTTTGGAGTTGCGACTCCGCATATCGTGAGCTTGTGATGGGCTAAGTTGGGACACCCCTGCAGGGTTTGATCTTTTGAAAGCCATGCCCGCGGTTATGTGGCAGATGGGAATTTGTTAATATCCGGTTGTAGATAACTTGACACCTTATTCATGAATACACTACCTGCGTGAGTAGTCGTGATGGTCTCTTTCCGAAGGGCTTCGGGAAGTGAACACGGTGGGGTTATGTTTGATCGTGAGTAGTTAGGATCACTTCTTGATCAACTTGGCGATCGTTGGCACTTGTTCTCTTCTCTCTCTAAACTCGTAAGCTAGTGCTTAGTGCTTGCTGCAAACCTTGTTTATAGCCTTTCCACACCTAAGGCTTTGGTAGTTTTGATACCCGGGAACGGAATTGCTGAGTCTTCTGTGGCTCACAGATTCAACACACACCAGATGCAGGTACCGTTGAGAGCTATGCAGGAGATGGTTCAGAGCTGTACTGTGAGTTCGATGAAGAGCGTGGGCATTACTATGTGTCTTATCCCGACGATCAGTAGTGGTTCTTACTAGGAGGATCCGGGCTTGTGTTATTTATGGTATCTTTTCGTTTGGATTTCGTCCGTAGTCGGACCCTAATGTTATTTGGATGATGTATGCTATTGTATTCATTGTGTGACGTGGCGAGTGTAAGCCAACTATCATTTTACACTTTCATCCCTGAATTTTTCATGGGTTGTGCAAAGATACCATACTTGAGATTATTCTAGTATGCGTTTATGTCCTTAAGTCGTGCCTCGACACGTGGGGGACATAGCCGCATACTGGGCATTACAGAACCGCTATGTGACGAAGTTGGAGCATGATTTATTTATTGAGTGTCATCATTTGTGTGGAGGTCGGGATCGCGCGATGGTTAACTCCTACCAACCCTTCCCCTAGGAGCATGCGTTGAATACTTTGTTTTGATGACTCGTAGATTTTTTCAATAAGTATATGAGTTCTTTATGACTAATGTTGAGTCCATGGATTATACGCACTCTCACCCTTCCACCATTGCTAGCCTCTCTTGTACCGCGCAACTTTCGCCGGTACCATACACCCACCATATACCTTCCTCAAAACAGCCACCGTACCTACTTATCAGGGCATTTCCATAGCCATTCCGAGATATATTTCCATGCAACTTTCCACCGTTCCATTCATATGACATGCTTCATCATCATTCACATAGAGTCATATTTTGTTCTAGCTTCGAGTTGTAATCCTTGAGTTTTAAGTCAATAAAAGTGTGATGATCTTCATTATTAGAGCATTGTCCCATGTGAGGAAAGGCCATATATATAAACAAAAGATGGCCCAAAAAAATATAGAGAGGGGCTAATAAAAAAGGGAGAAAGCCCCTAAAAAATGAGAGAAAAGAGAGAAGGGACAATGCTATTATCCTTTTCCATATTTGTGCTTCAAGGTAGCACCATGATCTTCATGATAGAGAGTCTCTTGTTTTGTCACTTTCATATACTAGTGGGAATTTTCATTATAGAACTTGGCTTGTATATTCCAACGATGGGCTTCCTCAAATGCCCTAGGTCTTTATGAGCAAGCAAGTTGGATGCACACCCACTTAGTTTCTATTGATGAGCTTTCATACACTTATAGCTCTAGTGCATCCGTTGCATGGCAATCCCTACTCACTCACATTGATATCTATTGATGGGCATCTCCATAGCCCATTAATACGCCTAGTTGTTGTGAGACTATCTTCCTCTTTTGTCTTCTCCACAACCACCATTCTATTCCACCTATAGTGCTATATCCATGGCTCACGCTCATGTATTGCGTGAAAGTTGAAAGGTCTAAAAAAAATTGAGTATGAAACAATTGCTTGGCTGAAACCGGGGGTGTGCATGCATGATTTAAATATTTTGTGTGATGAAGATAGAGCATAGCCAGACTATATGGTTTTGTAGGGAACCAAACAGGATGTGAGATAATACGGTTCATCATTTAACGCAGAAGGAGCAAGTCAAGGAGCACCTGTTGTCTCCACGTGCGCCCCTTCCCCCCTCCTCAAGGCGCTCCCGCGGGCGCCCCCGGGAGGAAACCCTAGCGCTACCCCCGTCGTCCCCTTCGCCTCAACCCCCTCCCTCACCGGCGCCTGGGGCGTCGCCGGCCAAAGTCCGTGTGGCGTTGGCGGCGGCGGGGCGGCTCTCTCCCGCAGGCAGTTAGGGACTCCTCGGGGCGTTCCCATCTGCCTGGTGGTGCCGGGCGCCGGGCCGTCCCTGCCTCGGCTCCTTCCCCCCCTCCCGGCGTCCCTCGCTGGCGCCGCTTCCTCCCTTCCGTGGTGGTGGGTTGTTGGGGGATGGATCTGGGATCCCTGCCTAGATCCGGTGGATGGTGGGGTTGGTGTTGGCAACGGTGGCCGGCGGCCAAGGCGTGGTGGCGGCGAGTATCGCGGCCTCTAGGCATCGTGGAGGTGCCGCCGCCGGCGAGTGCTTAGCCTGGTGATGGCAGCGGCCGTGTACGGGAGTTGGATTCCTTCGAATAGATCTGGGTGAAAACTTGCTTTCGGCTATTGCCAAGGCCGGCAGTGGCGGCGCTATCTGCATCGTTCCCTTCTTGAAGGCATCGCCGTGGAGAAGTTCAAGGCCACTCTCTGCACCTCCGGGGGAAACCCTAGATCGGATGATCGGATGACGGCGGCGCTCTAGTGTCGTTCCCCCCTTTGGGGCGTCATTCTTGGAGGTGCACACGTGATCGAGGGACCAGAGGACGGATTCTTTGGTGGAGCGGTGCTTCATCTCACTCATTGATGGCGGCGGATCTCGGCGGCATGGCGCTGTGGTGACTCGTCGTCCAAGGCGCGGAGATGGACTCGCGCGGGAGGGTGACGCGGTCTGGCGTCGTGGTGGCTGCGGCGGCCTCATACCCAGCAGCCGTCCTGGTTGAGGAGTGCGCCGCGCCGGTGGGTGCCCCATACCCGGCACGCGTCCTGGATGGGACCTCAGGTCTTGGATGGTAGGTTTGGCTGCGAGGTCTGTTTGGTATTAGGCCCAGACTATCAGCACCCTTCATCAATTGGATAAGAGTTGTGACAGATGTTGCCTAGACGGTGACTTTAGTCTTACTGTTGTTTGACTTTGTAAGGTCTTGTGTGAACAATTAATAAAATGGCTGCATGCATCGTCCAGATGCAGAGGCCGGGGGTCTTCCTCCATTTCTAAAAAAAAATACGGTTCATCATACTTTTGGTAGATTTCTTGAGACAGATTCAAAGGCCATATTCAACTGGTCAAAGAGAGCTCAAAGACATGTAGTCAATCCACAGGTTGTTCATGGCCTGCCCTGCCCATAACTGATGCAGGAGAGACAGCGAAAATGCACTAAGCATCCATTGAAACTGCCATATCTCAAATATTTGTTTTTCTCTCTCCGTTCCTGTCTTTGCCCTAAAATTTTACTCTCTCCGTTCCTAAATATTTGTTTTTCTAGACATTTCAAATTATTACAACATACGGATGTATGTAGACATATTTTTGAGTGTAGATTCATTCGTTTTGCTTCGTATGTAGTCACTTGTTGAAATCTCTAGAAAGATAAATATTTAGGAACGGAGGGAGTATTATTTAACTGGAGCAGCAGAAGATTCCTCATCCTGACACTGAATAGATAAGCAGATGTTCATCGCAAAAGAAAAGAAAAAGGAAATGGTAAACAGATCTTGATACTGATAGTCTGAATGGAACAGCCACTGTGTTTGAACAGTGCAAAGAGCCCATTTATATTAACAACTGATCGCTCAAAATTCGACTAAAAATATTTTTATGGTGATGACAATGAATCCATCGAGGTAATAAATATCCATAGACAATGCCTAATTGAGGTGCTGCTCGCTACAGATATTATAGGTCTCTGAAAATGTGTAGCATAGCATGCAAACTCTACTTGCTGTAGACTGCCGCATCCAGATAAGGGGATGGATCACTAGATCCAACATCTCAAACTCATCTGCTGCTCCTACCTATCTTGCAGCATTATTCCCGCGCCTGTTCAGGTAAGAAATAAAAAAAATGTTAGGATAAACATAAGTGGCTGTCGTCGAAAATCATGAATAATTCCGTGCAATTTTTTTGCTTAATTTTTAGTGACAACAGTAGCCAATGGAAACTCAGTTTAACAGACCTACAATTTTTTTTAAATAACTTGCGTATGTGCAGTACCTATTGTCAATATGGGTGCTTTATCTCTCTCTTTTCCCCTACTGGAAGGAGCACATGTTGCTGAACACCAATTGATTGAGCAGTTCCTGTCTTTGCTCTCCCACTGATTGCATCAGGTAACTGCCACTGTCCTGAAAAAAGGATGCACGAAAATTGGGGTAAAACGGCGACGCCATGCATTACTAATTTGGGGCTTTGCAATCATATATGGTCAAGCAAGTGAGGGGAATTGAAAGGCATGCATGCCAACCTGAGACTGAGACTGAGAGAAAGAGATGCCCCCCTGGCCTTGCAGCGAGTAGGATGTGGTGTCAATCATGGCTTGAGATGCAGCTGGGCTTGCTTGGTTCTGGGCAGGCACTGCAAGGGCTTCCTGCTGGAACATGCCTCCAATCTTCTGACGAAAAAACATTTTTCGAAAACACATTCTTGAGTATCTTAAGATGAATGTACAGATGCATTTAGTAGGTGCAAATTATCTTTGTTGCCCCATACTTGTGGCTGGTCATGGAGGCCATCACTGTCCAGTCCAAACCCATACAAGACTGGGCTCATGGAAGCAATCCTCATGGACAGGAACTGCACAACAGGTATAACAGTGAGCTTATCATTACATTAATACATGATTTGGCCAGCAACCCTTAAAAAGGAAAATGTCAAATTAAGCATCAGGTGTTTCTTGACATCTTTTCTCTCTCTTTTCTTTTCCCCGTTTCCATTTGGCTTGCTTACCTCAACTTGGTTCTGCAGGGACTGCACATAATTGATGATCTCATCCAAAACGAGTGCCTTTCCAGTGACCTGCACAAAAGCAACATTTGTTTCCTCTCAAAGTTAGAGCCCTGCACTCATGCATGCATGCACGAAGCAAGACATGTAAATGACAACAGAAACAGGCTAATTTCGACCTTGTCACAGCCAGGGACCAGTGTTTGCAGCAACCTCATCCTCTCACTGATCCTCTCCCTCCTCACCTAGAGAAAGAGAAATGCCACCAAGATCAACAAGATGCCAGCAGAAAGAGAAATGCGTGTGTACGTGTGCGTTTGCTTTGCATACCCTCTCTGCAAGGCTGTGGCTATCTGTTGCCTGCCCTCTCCTTGCCCTCACATGGATGTATCCCTTGGGTGCCTCCTCCTGGTCCTGCTCAGTGCTGCTCTTCTCCCTCTTCCTCCTACTCTTCCCATCCTTGCAGTCCTGGTAATTGCCAAATCAAGGAAACACAATTCTTAATCGCAAAGTTAATTACATACAAAGGGGATGGCAAAGGGTAGTTAATTACTAATTAGTCAGTACCTTGGAGTGAGCAGAGCTAAGTGTGGTGCTGTCATCTGTGGCTTTCCTCTTCCTGTCCACAGATGCACTGGCCTGTAGAGAGCCATTGTCGAGAACTGCAGAGGAGCTCTCCCGCGAGGCATCCTCCACCATGACCGCACATGCATTTGCTGGTGCTGAAGACTGGCCATGGCTGGCTTGGTTGTAAAGCAAGAAGCTCGAGGTGTTCGGGGTGGAGGTGTCATTGGTGGTGAAGACTGCAGGCATCTTGAGGAGAGAGTGGTGGTGGACTGAGGAGAAGTCTGCCATTGTTGGATTAGGGGCTGTGCCTGAATCTCTCCGATGGGCGTGTGATGGAAAGCTTGGTGGTTTCTTCGGGGGAGAGGAAGAGTACCACCTGGTGCTTGTTGGCAGAGGGTAGAGGGGAGAAGGAAAGTTGGCTTGTTCCCTGGTGAATGCTCATACCGACTTATATAAAAGCTGAGAGTGAGAGGAGGCTGAGAGAAGGAGAGAGAGAGAGAGAGAGAGAGATGATAAGACCAAATCATTTAATCTCTATTGATGGATAAGTTGGCAGTGGGCAGTGTCAAGAGAGGGTCCCTGTGTCTTGGGCCAGTTTCTTTCTGGTAACAAAATTTCAGTATGCCGACTTTGACTACAATCATTTAGTGGTGGGTAACCATTTCCCATGGCTAAGAGCATCTCTAGTAGAACCCTCAAATCCTTAAATGTAAAACCAGTTTTAAGGGTTGAGAATTGCCCAATTTTGACACTTTTACGGGTTGAAAAAGAGGGGCAAAGAGTAGAACCCTCAAACCCAACCCGTATAACCGAATATTCGGTTATACGGGTTGAGTTTGAGGGTTCTACTCTTTGCCCCAACCCCAACCCTTAAACCTGTCATTTGGCATTGCATAATTTTCACTAGAAAAACAAAATAAACCTCCAAACAAACACGGAAATAAAGATCATTGATGCATGGTTTAATAGTTTTTACATCACACAATCATCATCTTCCCCATCTACTAGGCACCATCACCAAAAAATTACACTTGGCGCCATTTCCTAGACCACTTCCACGTCCATCAAGCACCTCCATCGGTGGTGGAGTCTTCCACACCGCCATCGCCACCACAACTCATCGGAGTGTCACCTCGAAGAGTAGAGGACGCGGCACGGAATATCCTCTTCCTCTCCGCGATGTCCTCCTTGTAGTCCTTCCACCATTGCAATTGTTCTTAATCCATGTCCTTCTTGGACATCATCATGTGCTCCTTCTCTTCCACCATGAGTTCTTTCCATACCTTTGCCTCTTTCACCTTGATCATCCTCTCCTCCAAGTCGGCCTTGCGCTTTGCTTCTTCACGCTTTGCTTCCACTTGTGCAAGCTTGACCTCTTTCTTCTTCTCGGTGATAAGAAGCTTCGTCTCCAATGTCTTCTTTGTCAATTCCTCTCTTGCCTTCATCATTTGCTCCATCTTCTCCCTTAGGCTTGACGCCTCTTCTTCCATCTTCACCCTTACCTTGCCCTTCTTGGTTCCCTCGGGCTTGCCCAAGTTCCTCTCCCCATCCTCATCTTCACTATCATCCATCCTAAGCATTGCCGACCTCTTGGGTGCGGTCTCTTGATCCCTCAACTTCCACTTGTCAAATGTTTGAAGAATTGCCCAAGCATGTTTAAAAGGGAATGGCTTGCCCTTGGAAGCGGCCATCTCTTTGTACCTCATGCCGGCAATTGTCTCCTATCAACCACACAAAATCACATAAGAACAATAGCCACACATAATCACATAAGAACAATAGCCACACACACATAATCAAAATAGTGAAGATATGTACTCACATAGTCACTCTCCACGGTTCCACTAGGTGGTGCTTCCCTCACTTGGTCCATGGCCGCACTCCAACGAGCACAAGCGGGCTTCATCAACTCCCACCGGCCTTGAAGCGACCGGTAAGTGCGAGAGATGAACCCACTATTCTTCGGCTTGATCCTACAATATGTGTCCTCGATCCTTTGCCAATAACGTTTACCGGTTTGGTCGGTGCCGGTGGTTGCATCCATCCCCACAGCTGCCCAAGCACGAACCAAGAGGATATCTTCCGCCTCGGTGTAGTTTGTAGACCGCACGTGCGGGCGGGAAGCGGCGGTGAATGCCTCCTCCCCTATCTCGGCCACCTCCTCCTCGTCATCC
>LR738715.1:317226032-317258176 GCA_902687465.1 Secale cereale
GGAGGACGTGGACGGGAGCGAGGGCGGGGGCGGCCGGGGCGGGCGCGGCCGGGGCCGGCGGAGGCGCTGGCAGTCCGGCCCGCCGCCGCTTCGCCCCGAGGGTGGCCGGCGGAGGCGCGGCGGCTGGGGCCGGGGAGGGCGCGGGGCCGGGTGCGGGGGCGGGGGCGGGGGCGGGGGCCGGCGCGGGGGCGGGCGCGGGGGCGGAGGCGGGCGCGGCGGGCGCGGCGGCGGGGGCGGCGGCGGCCGGGGCGGGGGCGGCGGCCGGCGGAGGCGAGGTGGCGGCGGGGAGCTCCATGGGGGCGCGGTTGCTAGCGGGAGGAAGTTCCCGCGCTAGATCGGAAATGAAGTGCGGGTTGGGAGGAGCTCACTTCTACAGGCTGAAATCTAGTTTGAGGGTTGGACCTCTAATTTTTTTTACAGTTTTAAGGGTTTAAGGGTTCTAGTCTACGTGATTTTTCGGACGAAACCTGTAAAAAAGCGGTTATTTCAAAGGGTTTGGGGGTTTGAGGGTTCTGCTAGAGATGCTCTAACTAACATTCCGAGGAAACAAACTGTATCCTGAACCCCAACTCGGCAAAGTCTTTGCCAACTCAATGCTGAAAACGTACCCGTCTCTGCATTTTATTTTCATGCGCACAACTTCCTCCAGAAGTAAATATTCACCCTTACAAAACAGTGCAATGTAACAGTAGATGATCTCTACCCGTAGCATGTATGCATGCATGCATTAACTGAACCTTCAAGACCAGGAACCAAATTTCTTTGCGGTACCACCGAGAGAAAAATGTCTCTGCTACAGTACATTCCCTCCCGTCTCTAGGCTCATTTTATTTCACAGGCAAGTATACACCATGTGGGAGCAGCTACCGCTCCCACACCGAATCACTGCACGGTATACTCTGGAAAATAATTTCCTCAAATGCAATGGTGCAAAACAAAGTTCCAAGTGCAGAGAGGTTAAATGAGGTTGAAATAAGAGGGCTCTGCATGCCTCATTAACTTCAAATTGATCAAGTCACTACAGTGGATAAGCACTGCAGATTAAGTCACTAGTATCCAAATACTAACAAATTTCATGTCAGTGGTCACTGCTTTGGCCAGGCCCTACCATGGCAGCGGCGCTAGCAGACATGTCAGCCTTGCGCTCCAGTAGTAGGGCAAAAAGATGACAGGATATGCATGGTTTGGTAACTAGAATCATCCCGGCATTAATTGCTGAAGAACGAGCGAGTGTAGATCCTGGGAAGTAATTGCAAGCAGTGGTCATTTGTTAGTGGACTGAGAGAACCATACAGATGGAAGGATCCAAGAGCTAGCTATCTAGCTAGCCCTCTGAAGACTGAACTTTTCTGAAACATGCACGCAAATATATACGTATACATATGTCCAGTGTCTATGCACTTAATTGTGCCCTTGTTTGCAGAATTGGTTGGTGCTTCAGGTTTAGCAGTCTGAGACGGGTCGTCAAACTACATCTCCAGTGAACTTATTGCAGCAGCTTTAAAGAAGTTTTATGCAGGATTTTTAAGATGCACGGTGTATATGAATTGTTTTCCCATAATGAATATGTATTGATTGAAAGGTATTTTTTTAACTAAAAAGGCCGGTGGTGGCACACTAGATGCAGCAAGACTCTGAGACAATAGCAACTGTACATGTACCAGAGATGTGGTAGGATGGTAGGCAATGTGTGTGCTCACCTAATCAATAACTTCCTCTCCCACCGAGCCACCAACCAACCATGGAGGCTGGAGCTAGCTATAGATAGGATCAAACTATATATGATTAATGTCTGTTCAAAATAAAGGATACAAAGGAGGAAGAGATTGAACATATAAAGCCTCCTAGAGTACCCGCCGTTCCGGAGGCCTTCGCGCGCGCGTGATCGCTGGCCTCTCGATCAGCTCGCTCGCTCATTTTTCACCGTTGATTTTTACTATTCACTGCTAGATTTTGTTACACCTCGCGCTGCTTCGCTGGGTGGCTACCAGTGGACCCATATGATCATTGGTCCACACTCCAGCGAAGGGCTCGTCGACTGGGTCTGTGACCAATGACGCTCCCGGTAAAAAAGACCTAGATCGAGCGGTCAAAACAGATCACGCCATCATCTATTCCTTCCACTCCCTCGACACCACCTCCCCTCCACCCGGCGGCGCCCCCGCTTTCCTCCCCATCTAGCGGCGCCTCCTCCCTCCTTCCCACGTCCTTCCGCACCGCGCGCCACCGGCTAGCTGTACCACCACCGCATCCTCATCTACTCCAGCCCGCTATGCCAGCGAGAGAGGAAGCTGCGCGAGGAGAAGAGCCCATCCCGGCCGTGAGGAAGACGTGGGGAGGAGCTCTACCCGTCGCAGCTGCCGGCCTGGATCTGGAAGAAGAGGAGACCCAGTGCTGGAGTCGGCTCCAGCGATGTGGGTTGATGCCCAGTGCAGGTGAGCGCGGCGTGCAGTGCAATGCCCTAGACAGGCGGCGGCTACGGTCAAGACAGGAGCAGCGCCGCGAGCGACGGCCCTTGGTCATCTTCAGGTGCGCACCTTCCGTGGTGGCCGATCGTGGGTGTTGGCTGGCGGCCAGAGGCGCCTGCAGCAGGCCGCTACCCCTTAGCAAGATTGCCACGGACTGGGAAGGCAACCAGTGTGTAACATGATCCTCACGTCTCTGTCCTTTCTCTTTTCCCGTCCGTGTGTGTGTGTGTTCATGGTTTCTCCTTTCTTCTCTTCTGAAGAAGGGGCTGCTCAGTTTTGGAACAACAAACAATGGAGGATATGGGTCTGCACGGGCTTGGAGTAGGAAGCCATGGCAGCCAAGGTGAATAAGCAACACATAATCGGTATGCTCAAAATATGCATTTTTGGAAATTATTATTATTTGTTCTTAAGATATCTATAGCATTTTGCCTGAATAATTAAAGCCATGTACTCTATTGATGATTTGTTAGGTGAAAAAATGAATGAAAAGGAGCTTATAGTTTTGTGAATAAGTCTGATGCTTTTGTAGTCCGCTTTGTTAGTGTCATAAGATTAGTTATACAGTTATACTCCAATATGTTGCTGCAGTAGCTACCCGAAGGACGATGCAATGTTCCAATTACAAAATGAAATCATAGCATCATATAGTTGCACCATAGATTTCTAATCATATAGAAATGATTTAAACACATCGCTTCATAGTGTGCTTTTGTCATTAGACATGGAGGCATGTTCTGTTCCAGGAAATTCACTTATGACTACATTCACAGGTTGAAGATGATGGTGTTGTCTTCTTCCTTCTGATTGATTTCCAACAGCTTAAGAACTTGTGCGGTGGTGTGATGGTGTCAACCTCTTATGCTCTGAGGAAAATCCTAAAGAAGCCCTGCTTTGGATGGGAGCTGCAGTTCATCTGGTTTATGCTTCTTTTCATGCTAAAATTATTAGTGTTGTCGTTGTGCTTTGTTTTTTCACTCACTGTACTTCGATTTTTTATGTTTTCTTCAGGCTAAGTGCTCGGGCTATAGAAGCGATGAGGGATGCCGCGGTGTAGACAACGTCAATATCAGGCTTTATAACCAGACTGAGACAATAATTGCTTTGAAGAATTTGAAAGTGGCTATATTAGTAAGAATTTGAAAGCGGGCTATGAAAGTAAGTATGACAATGCTAATTTGCAAAACGATGCTAAATGCTAAGATTTGACTCTACAAGTAATCAAGTCTGACCGTGTAACATGCACCTAATGCGAATTTGCATGTATCCTCATGTCTAGAACTCCAGATTATAGGTTTTGGTGTTCTCCATGCCATTTTTTTCTCATAATCCCCGAGGGCTACCGATTTGATCTTTTGTTGTTCCTGGTGTACCAATTTGGTATTCTATTTGTTCCCCGGTCCTCTTCCTTCACTTTTGCTCTACTGTTTTCGTTGTGCGTCTCTTCTGGTGTCCTGGATGAAAATATGAGCTGGGCTCCGAGCAGCAAACACCGTTTTGGTCTGATGGAGATGCATTTGCCTAGAAACCATTGTCTGATAGATCATCCATTTTTTGTGAAATTCTCAATGTCAAATAACTACAGACCTGAGCTGAGGGTACTGCATATGGTTTCTATTTGATTTTTCTTTCCTATGGATTGGAGATTGCCGTTCGTGGATCCTGCTGAATATTTGTGATGTTAAAAGGCAGTGGCCTGATTCATACATTGATGAGATCTATGTTATCACTCTGAGGGATCTGTCGCAACAACATATGATTTTGTTATTCATTTTTGTTTTTTCAGCTATATTTTTTTTTTGCTACCTGGTCTCTGTTTTGGCCTCTCGATGAGTTGATAAATTTTTGACTTGATTTGATCTTTGTTGATGATTTTTGGTTTAAAATCTTTCTCCATGAAAATCGTACAAGCTGACGGGTGATCTGAACTGATGCCATGTTGACATGTCTACATAATCCATGCTTACCCTTGTGGTTGGCATCCGAGAGAACATTATCTATCTTTTCCAATCTTCTCAATCATTATTTTCTTATATTGTCGTGTTTGCGCTTAGCTCATGTTCTCCCTCTTAGTTGGAGTTTAGTTTTTTTTACAGAACTCGGATCTAAGAGGGACGCAGTGGGTGCGGATAGCGAGATGGTTTACAGGACTCGGATCTGAGAGGAACGAAGTCAAATGGTCTAACTAAGTTTTCTTCAATCCTCTGTTATGCATTCTGGTTTTGATGCCTTGCTTCCTTCGACATTAAGGTGAGGTCCTCTTTCATACTACTGCCTTCCTTCTGAGGCATTGCGATTCCTGGAATCCTTCTTCTGTTTTCCTTTCGATTTGATATTCCTGCCTCCTGAATGATGATTACAAGTGCATGGTTCATATGATCGAATTGTGATTGCTTTAAAAAAATATGATGTTACCTGTTTGGTTCGGCTGTGGATTTCTAAAAATAGCTGTGAAAAATCTGCTGTGGAAAATCTGATGTGAAAAGGATGTAGGTCATTTGACAAACCAGCTGATACAGCTTTTTCAGATTTTGGCCGCAGCGGAATCAGATTTTGGAAAGCACGTCCTGGGCTGCTTCCACTTTTGGTTCAGATTTTGGCAGCGGATTTCTGGAATCAGATTCTGTTGGGTTCGCCCTTTGGTTCAGATTCTGCTGCGCGGCAGCGGAATCCATCGATAAAACCTGAACCAAGCAGGGAAGTGCATTGATTTATGGTTGTGCATTGATTTATTTTGATAGTGAAACTTACCTCTTATGTCAAGGTGGAAGCTTGGCTGATTCCACCTCCAATCAGAAGATTAATACATCTATGGTTTTATTTTCCATGCCAACAGCTTGATTGATGATTCCCAATGCATCTCAGGTATTGGTCTCTTCTCCGTAAATGTATATACTTTACCATGCTAATTTTGTGGTAACCATTGCGTAATATTTCGCCACTGGAGATATATGATATAACCAATTTTGTTGCTTATACATAAAAAAGATTGCATGTGTGATGTACTGCTATTTGTAGCTTTTTGCACTTGCCTAATTTTTAAGCCATATTCTGCTCATAAGAGAATAATTTACAGCAGGGACCGATTCATTATGACACATAATGTATCATGCACGACTGCTTAACTATAGAGAATAAAATGATGGGATATTCTTCTGTCCAACCAGATTTTTTTTATTATGTGTTTTATTCATTTCACATATCAAAATACATCAGCATTTAAAGAAGTGGCAATAATTAACCATCCTCGTACTGGTGAATATGCATTTGGATTTGTAACATCGAGCATGATTCTTCAGGTACTTGTTTATGCACAACGCTTTCTACAGATGGATTCATGGCATCAACAACATTTGAATGCTTCATTCTGGGTAATTTACTCATTTATATGCTTTCAAGAATTTTTTATTTTATAATTTTCATTATTAGCTACACAAAGATTCATACCATACTTGTGTGTGCTCTTTTTCTGTGTTACCTCATTCTTGAAATAGTTCACTTTCAGGAAAGTGTTATCCTTTAGTTGTAATTTGTGGCAACTAAACACTTGAAATCTCAAGAGTGTAAGGTTCAACAACAAAAATTAAGCCTAATGTAGCCTGGCTGGGCGTATCTTAATAGTTAGCTTATCAGGATTAACCTACAGTCTATATATAAGGTGGTTTAAATCAGTCTCTTGTACATAAATTAGTTGTGCAAGCCCTGAAAAGGCCAGCTAGAGATACTTCAAGGTTATGGGGCCTTTACACATTTGTCTGGTAATTTGATGTCTTTTGCAACGGTTCCTTTAACTGCTAAATCCTATGAACACTTGCGAATACTATATGTTGTTGTTGTTAGGTTCTCTACCAGAAATCACTCAGATATCATCTTATCCTCTTGTTCGTTGTTTTTTTTGTAACATCTCAATCTAGCATAAGCTTATTTTGGCAATGCCTCCTTTTGCGGTTGTTAAGTTTGATGGTCTTTTTAATAGCACTCTTACTACATCACCTGACTTTCTAATCTTCAGTTTCTGCTATTAGCTCTCTACAGAAATAATTGTTTCTGGAGGAACGATCATGCGACAGGTGATTACCGCGCTAGGACCTGCCCTTGATAAGAACCAGGGAACCCATTTAAACAGAATGATGACGGTGTGAGCCTTTAAATATCACCAACACATCAGGTACAGTAGAAAACTTTCCCATTGCCCCAGGCCCTGTGGGCTGTGACTGAACTTAGATTTCTAATCCCTGGCTTAACTTCCTGTAGGTATTGGCATCTAGATGTTTACAACTACTAGAGGAACACCCAGGTCGTAGATGATGCTACATCTGATGTATGATTTGAAGATTAGAAGCTGGAACACAAGGATTGTGTAATGGAGTAAACACTGGTTATATATTTTAGGCGGGCCAGATATTAAAGTGGGGTGCTCACACCGCGCTTAGGTGGCTTATGGAGATTATTGAAATTGGTTTGTGGGTGTTGTGTGCTCACACCACACATAAAATTACTGTCAAGATTTGAAGTTAGTTATGAGCTAAAATTAGTGATAATGAAAAACCAGGAGAACACCATATTAGGTGAATGTAAACCACTTACAGGACAGTGCCAACAACAGCAAGAGCGCCATAATAAGGTGCTAAAGCCTTCCAGGTGAAGGACAATGACAAGAGTACCATCGACGCCCCTTCAAAACAGAAAAAAAAAATTAATTCCTAAGTCATGCCACATCAAGAAACACGAGCACACAGTTTACTGTAGAAAAGGCAGTACCATTCCAGAAAATCTTGTTATGAGAAGGCTCTTCCTTCCTTCCTTGCCCATCAGTGGAGATGCAATCATGGTACCTATGAGAAGTATATATAAAGAAAAGGCATTGGAAATTACTGCCAAAATACACTTTACAAACACTGAACTAACCAAAAACATTGGCATCACTGAACAAGAGCACTCGCTGCAACATTAGATGCAATGCTTGTACTGCGGAACATGGACATAGAGTAATACACGACAGCATTTATGCTAGCAAGTTACTGAAACAAAAACAGTGTCACTCCCACACACAATTGCAGTATATGAGAAACATATCAAGACACATGTAGCAGAAATTTCAACCCCTCAAAAAAAATTGTAGCAGAAATTTCATCATAATCATCAATTATGACATAGACACAAATGAGTATAAAAAGAATACTTAGAAATTGCTACCCGAATTATGTAGCTTGAGTAAATTATTAGTCGTAGCATTGCAGACTGTATAGAACATGGCTTGGTAGCAGCAGTTTGCGAGAAGTTCTAGGCTAACCACGAGATGATAGTTTCGATCAAGCAAATGTGCGAGCATAAAAGCCATAGTAATTCTTTTTATTATTCCTATGCATTTTCTTAGTCATAGATGATAGGCGGAACTTGCTTTGACCAAACTACTTGCATCTACTCCCTCCGTTCCGAAATATTTTGTCTTTCTAGATATTTTAATAAGTGACTACATACAAAATAAAATGAGTGAATCTACACTCTAAAATATGTCTACATACATCCGTATGTTGTATCCATTTGAAATGACTAGAAAGACAAATATTTAGGAACGGAGGGATTATACGATAAGATAACACACAAAACTTTCTCACTAATTCCTCTGTACCACGTCATTGGCTTGATAGGGTATAGAAAAAATAATCAGAGAACATTTTACCTTCCCAATAGCATTTGCTGAAAAGATCAAACCAGCTGGCATCTGGCTCATTAGATACTTGCACTAGCAAATCAATCTCTCTTTCTCTCATCTACAGGCAGGTCACGCCTAACATCATCAAGCATCAACAACAAGCAACAAGTGTCCAGCAGCATGCAGCGACAGCAGCAAGTAGCAAACAACACCAACAACGGTGGCGATTTCTCACCCTGCTGTTAGTGGCGAGGTCGGACAGAGTAGAGCAACGAGCTCCGGATAACGACAATGGCGGTCAGCGTCGAGGAACAAGTAGGAGGGACCCGCAGCTTCGAATCTGTGGTCCAGAGGAGATGTGGACAAAGCGGAGCCCGTCACAGTCCCTGGAGCTGTTCGGTGAGGATGAGTGGATGACGACCGTGGCGGCCCACGGAACCGAGGAAGGCGGCCTCGGTCCAAGAGGTTCATGCACGCCGGGGCACAGACTGACCATTAAAGGGGCAGCAGGAGCAAAAATGGAGCTAGGGGAACTACCTAGGAGCAAGAACGCACCAGAAAACGAGGCGATTCACGGCACCGTCCAGCTGGCGTGCATGTCGGAGCCGGAGGCGTGGACGTCGATCCGGGCTGAGGGCTGGCGAATCCCGTCGGTTCTTGTGATGACCGGTGTTGCAACGGCGAGCAGCGGTGCCCCCGGCGAGCTAGACGAGAGAGGGGATCCAAGAGAAAAGGGCATGAAGTGAGGAGGGAAAGGGCAGTGGGTGTGCGGCCACGTGTCCGGTGTCCCTGCGAGATGGCGTTTCTGGACTCACCCACTGGTCAGTGTCAAAGGCAGGGGCTGGATGAAAATAAACGCAAATGAGATTGACTGGAACATCTCTTCCTCCTCTGTTCCTTCATAAGCTTCTCAATATTAGCATGATCTAAATGTTTCAGTGCTCAAAATTTTACAAAAAAATATTGGAAAATTCCACAGATGCTACTGTTCAAATTCGAAATAAAATCTGCCCCAACTTTGGATTGAACTGTAGGTAAGTGATAAATTCTGAAATGCATGAAATTTTTACTGCAGTTTGTAGATAACATGTAACTCCCATATATAAATATTCATGAAATTCCGGTAGATGAATCATCACCAAACACATATATCACAGTTATGTCATTTTCTCAAATTTAAAGAAACGCACTTGATTCAAGGTAGCATAATTACTTTGAGAATTTTTGGGATTGAAACTGTGGGGGAGGTATGAAATGCATGAACTAATCGTATAGTCACGATAAGGATTTTGATGACTAGACATGCGCTCATTCAATTAGGATCAGATTTGAGCATAGAACAAAATTTTGATGATTAGGCATGCGCTCATGCAACTATGTGATTAAGTGATACCATGAGAGGCATTTGCATTTGTTTGACATGATAAAATGGGTTATTACAATACTTGCTCTAGGAGTACTTTCATTATCGTCGTATCCTTATCCCATCATCAATAAGGTTATGATGTCGCTAAAGTTTAATAACTTTTGTGATTTGCATTCATTTATTAACTAAATTATCAACTTGCTCAATAACATGCTCTATGTTTTCTTGTAATGAAGATTATTGAATCCCTATGGAAGAACGATATCTTTGATTTTATCTTATTGTATGTTATCCTAAATGCAAGGTATTAGTTATGTAAACCGTTGTTTCAATCCCATGTTTGCAAATGTGATCGATCCAAATTATGCACGCTCAAGTATACATTTTTAAAGAGAAATCCTCTTAACTTCTCTTCTACAAGGGTTTCAATTGATACACTAAGTGTTTGCTAAAATCTAAATTTACTACCAAATGCAAATAATTTCAAAGCATTAATAGTTTTATATGGGACTCTCCGCTATTTAGCGCAGCAAGTATGAATTATACATCAATTTTTTTATCTTAAAGGGTCTGAATTAGTGCCCTAAGTGGTTGATAAAACCTACCTTTCTACTAACGAAGTGAAATATTCCCATAACGCTTCAGGTTTGAGAGTTGCTTAGATGATGAGGTCATTTTTGTGCCATTTAGCGCAGCAAGTTTGAATTATACATCATTTTTCATCTTGAAGGGTTTGAATTAGTGCCCTAAGTGGTTGATAAAACCTACTTTTCTACTAACGAAGTCAAATATTCTCATAATGCTTCAGGTTTGAGAGTTGCTTAGATGATGAGGTCATTTTGTGCCAATGGTGCAAGAAGGGATGACCACCTGATCTAAAGGACAGCATATCTCAGTTACCATAAGCTGGGTGACCAAAGCTATTTATATGCCACATCTTTGTCTATGTAGCTTTGCTTGAACTGATCTACCACCAATGTAATATATAACACTATCTATGAACATCATACCTAAATATCTATTTCCTTATGCTTCAAGAATTTTAAGATCGGTCTCTATATATTCCAATTTGCATGGTCTGAAATCTTGGTTTGCTCTCGCCCTTTGAGCCATGGGCGCGACGTGTCATCTAGCATGAACAAAGGGCAAGCATATGTTCGCCTTCGAATGCACTTTCAAGGGACTGCACCTGATCATCTACTCAATATAAGCAAGTTGCAAGAGCCCCTTGTTATATAACTTAGCATTACTATAGATGCCAACCAAGACTTCTACGTTTATCATCCTTTTGGATCTTATGTAATCCCCTAAGGCCATCTTGTGCATTTAACTGTCGGTTATTTGGTGCTTAGACTGCTGTGTGGTATACTTTTGAGTCAGCCATGATGAAAGAAGTATATGCTTTCGCCTTCAAGTGCACGTTCAAAGGCCTATGCATGATTTTCTATCCAATCTAAGCAGATCACAAGAGTTCTTTGCTACATAACTTAGTGCATCATTTTGAATCTTATGTAAAACAAACCATGACAATCTTGTGTGTATGCTTGTCGCTTGCTTGCTGCATACAGTATCATGAGTTGTGCTTTTCGAGCATCAATATTTTAATGCACACTCTTTCAATACTTGGCTTGTACTCGGCCTTTGCGCCATTGGCGCAACGGGTCATCTAGTGTGTCTAATGCTTCCTCCCTTCTAAACTAAACTAGACCGTGATGCGCGCGTTGTCGCGCAATTTCATTTTTGGGATAGGTTGATAAGAATTTATGTCAATACAGGAAGGTAAACATGAATGCTATATTTGTATTGTAAGTTAGCACATGTATTTTTAAGTTGACAAACAGGAGAAAATTGACCAGGTTGCGGGTAGTGTGAAAGGGAAGATGGGGCACACATTTCCATGCCCATCTATCTTGGTGAACGGACGCTAGACATATATGAGAAATGTGGACATATTAAAGTTAGTTGAAAGTCCAACATCCATTCATGTCTTAGATATGAGACTGAAAAAAAAAACATAAAAAGTTTGATACATCTCTCTCAACCGAAAGGTTTAATAACATGTCTACTACATGCCCAAGACGAAGTTTTCAAAGTTTTGGTTCTCTTAATCAATTCACAAGAATGTAGCAACACTGATATCATCCCATCATTGCGGTGAAAACATGTTTCTACTCCCTCCGTTCCTAAATATAAGTCTTTTTAGAGATTGCTATATGGACTACATGCGAATGTATATATAGACGTATTTTAGAGCGTAGATTCACTCATTTTGCTCTGTATGTAATTCATATTGGAATCTCTAAAAAGACTTATATTTTGGAACAGAGGGAGTACATGCTAACACTATTTCACTCGAAGAATTTATAGAAGATACAGTGTGCAAGAAAGTGAACAAACCATTTCCAGCAAAGATATCTGGATTCTGAACTTTTATTCCCTTGACACAGAAAAAAAATACCAAGAAACCGCAAAATTGTAAATTATATTTTCTGGATACGGTAGGTTCACTCTGTAAAGTATGATGTTGATCTTTGCACTCTGTATAGGTGGCAATGAGATGTTCTAGAAAAAAGTACCAACGAAAACTAAAATAAGAAGATGATTTTTTTATGCGCGTGTATTTAGTTATCTATTTATTCTCCCTGTCAGGATGAAGCTAAGCTCTGGGCGTCCTCCCACAAACCTAGGACGTCCACTGATTTAGATCGCTAACTGTAACTGCTCCTCTTCGGAGGCTGTAACAAACTCTTTCTTTTCAATACAAAGAAACGCAAGTCTTTTGCGTTTTCTCAAAAAAAAAAAAAAAGATCTCCCTGCCTGTGAAATCTCATAAGTTTCATTGCTCATTATGTGCTCATCTGTCTCGCGTTGGTCGGATATAGTGCCATAGATGATGGCAGAGTAGTGAAGAAAGAGCGAGTTTATTTGGCTGACAGAACAAAAGAGAAATAATAAACAAGTCATCATCACCCTGAATATGGAAAGAAGATACCAAATGAGGTAGGCACTGAACTGCACATGTTATAGTTGTTTCCAACATCAAGGAATGTAATTTTGCCACTTTGGCATCTTTCCATTTTCGAAAATTAAACTATGTACTGCTCCCTCTGTAAACTAATATAAAAGTGTTTAGCATTCTAAATGCTTTTATATTAGTTTACGGAGGGAGTACTTAGTAATATATTTGCATACCAATCTGATTGACAGGCTGAATGTGTTGATGCTCTCCTTAGAGCTGCTTGTCTGTCCTAAAATTTTCAACCAGAGGTGCACTCAGGCAAGTAAAAGTGCAAAAGGCTGAAATATAATCGGCAACTTATAAGATACGGTACCGTCAGTTAGGTGAATGCCACTGCAACTGAACGTTGCTTCATAGTTCCTGCCAATTTTATTATTATAGAAGAATACATGTGAAACATTAGCAATGCGTCAGTTCACATGGATAAGCTCGGCTGTAAGGATACGTGAACTACAAGGAAGGCAGGTCATAGGGACCGGGGATGGACGGGAGAGGTGGCTGAGGGTAGCTAGGTAAGGCAGCGAATGATGTCGCCGGTGAGCGCTAGAGAGAAGCAGAAGTTGTTCTCACCCACCGGCTACCGCCACCCTCACTCCTCCTTGCTCCAGCTTCCATCCCCCGCTACAAGATATTCGCCTCGCCGCGCCGTGCACCTCACCTCGCCCACCGTCGTGAAGCCGTCACCAGCCATCGCCTTCATCTCTCCTCAGCTCCACGCCTCCACCAAGCAATGCCACGCCGCTGCCGCCAGATAAAATTGCCCACGCCGCCGCACGAGAATCCCCTATGCTTTTTTTAGGGCCCTGCGAACTGAGGGCGCCCCTATTTCTCGCTTTAAGCAGCCAGGGGTAGCTCTCGCGTCGGGCAGCCCCAGATGAACCGGCCCAGCCGCACGGGAGGCCAGCCGCCTGGAGTGTTTTATTTTTATTTTTATGTTCTCATTTTTTGCTTTATTTTTTCAATTTTATTTATATTTTAAAAATATTCTACACACACACACACACACACACACACACATATATATATATATTAAAAACACACTTTAAAATATATTTGGAAAAATGTTGAACAATTATCTGGAAAATGTTGAAAAAGTATTAGAAAAATATTGAACAAGAAATTGAAAAATGCTGAACACGTATTTGAAAATGTTGACAAAGTACTAAAAATGTTGAACAATCGTTTGGAAAATGTTGAATAATTATTAACGAATGTTGAACGAGTACTTGAAAAATATTGAATGATTATTTGAAAACGGTGAATAAGTATTAAAAATCTTGAACTAGTATTTTCAAAATGTTGAAATAAGTATTAAAAAAATGTTGAACAAGTATTTAAAAAATGTTGAATTAGTATTAAAATGTTGAACAAGTATTTGAAAAATGTTGAAAACGCGTTCGGACAATGTTGAACGTTTGTACAAAAAATATATAGAGTGAAAACGAAATCAAACATAAGAAAGAAAAAATTAAGAAAAGGAAAGCAAACCAAACAAAAAATGGAGGAGAAGAAAACCAAACAAAAAACTGGAGTAGAAAAAAAGAAACCAAATAAAAACGAAGAAAACCCTATCAAAAAAGAAAAAACCGTGAAAAACAACGGGAAAACCGGCTTTGTTCGCCAAAGTATAAAACGCGCCACCAACTTACCATGTGCAAATGAATTAGCGCAGTGGCTAGCGTCGTGAGTTCTCTCCCTAGCGACCAGAGGTTGATCCCTCTTCTCCCTATTTCACATGGTAAACGTTTACACCCGGCGAACTTTCAGCCGGACGCGCGTGGGGCGTTCGATCAGGGGCATCATATGGCCAGAAGCTAGCACGACCCCACCTTATCCTTTTGTTTTTGTTTCTGTGTTGACGTTGTGTTACATCCCTTCGCTCCCCCGCTGATTCCCGCCTACTGTCGCTATCCCTTGGCCGTCGGCGAGCTGATACCGCACGTGGCTGGAGTACGAGCCGGAGTGCGCGCCGGCAAGATGCTCCCCACACGAGATGCAAAACACCTGGCCAAGCTGCAAACACCAAGAGCTTAAAAGGGTGGGGTGGGGTTGGGGGGATTGGGGCTGCGATCATGTTGATCCCGTTGACTAACGGATGGGTCTAGTCCATCACATCATTTTTCTAATGATGTGATCCCGTTGATCAAATGACCACTCATGTCTATGGCTTGGAAACATAGCCATCTTTGATCAATGAGCTAGTCTAGTAGAGGCATACTAGGGACATACTATTTTGTCTATGTATTCACACATGTACTAAGTTTCCGGTTAATACAATTCTAGTATGAATAAAAGACATTTATCATGATATAAGGAAATACAAATAACATCTTTATTATTGCCTCTAGGGCATATTTCCTTCAGTCTCCCACTTGAACTAGAGTCAATAATCTAGATTACAAAGTAATGATCCTCACACCCATGGAGTCCTGGTGCTGATCATATTTTGCCCATGGAAGAGGCTTAGTCAACGGGTCTGCAACATTTAGATCCGTATGTATTTTGCAAATCTCTATGTCTCCCTCCTTGACTAGATCGCAGATGGAATTGAAGCGTCTTTTGATGTGCTTTGTGTTGGAAATATGCCCTAGAGGCAATAATAAAAGTATTATTACTATGTTTCCTTGTTGATGATAATCGTCTGTTATTCATGCTTGAATTGTATTGTACGGAAACAACGATACATGTGTGAATACATAGACCACAATGAGTCCCTGGTAAGCCTCTAGTTACCAGCTCGTTGATCAACAGATGATCACGGTTTCCTGATCATAGACATGTGATGTCAGTGATAACGGGATCACATCATTAGGAGAATGATGTGATGGACAAGACCCAATCCTAAGCATAGCACCAGATCGTATAGTTCGTAATGCATAAGCTTTTCGGTGTCAAGTATTTATTCCTTAGACCATGAGGTTGTACAACTCCCGGATGCCGTAGGAATACTTTGGGTGTGCCAAACGTCACAACGTAACTGGGTGGCTATAAAGGTACACATCGGGTATCACCGAAAGTGTCTGTTGAGTTGGTACGAACCGAGACTGGGATATTGTCACTCCGTATGACGGAGAGGTACCTCTGGGCCCACTCGGTAAGATATCATCATAATGAGATCAAGGTGACTAAGGAGTTAGTCACGGGATGATGGATTACGGATCGAGTAAAGAGACTTGCCATGATGAGATTGAACAAGGTATCGGGAATACCGACGATCGAATCTCGGGCAAGTACCGTACCGATGGACAAAGGGAATAACATACGGGATTAAGTGAATCCTTGACACGGCGGTTCATCCGATGAAGATCATCGAGGAACACGTGGGAACCAACATGGGTATCCAGATCCTGTTGTTGGTTATTGACGGGAGAGTGGTCTCGGTCATGTCTACGTGTCTCCCGAACCCGTAGGGTCTACACACTTAAGGTTCGGTAACGCTAGGGTCGTAGAGATACATGCACGTGGAAACCCGAAAGTTGTTCGGAGTCCCGGATGAGATCCCGGACGTCACGAGGAGTTCCGGAATGGTCCAGATGTAAAGAATGATATATAGAAAGTCCAGTTTCAGCCATCGGGTGAACTCCGGGGGTCATCGTGAGTGTCCCGGGACCACCGGAGGGGTCCCGGGGGTCCACCGGGTGGGGCCACCCATCCCGGTGGGGCCCCTAGGCTGCGAAGGGGAAGTGGCCATCCCCTGGTGGGCTGGCGCACCACATGGGCCCCCCTCCCCATGCGCCTAGGGTTGAAACCCTAAGGGGAGGGGGCGCCCCCCTTGCCTTGGGGGGCAAGACTCCCCCCAGGTCGCCGCCCCCCTGCAGATCCCATCTGCAGGGCATGGCGCACCCCCCTGGCCCCCTATATATATGTGGGGGAGGAGAGGTCAGCCACACCAAGTCTCTGGCGCCTCTCCCCCTCCCGTCACACCTCATACTCCCCCCGCAGGGCACCGGCGAAGCCCTGCAGGAATTCCAGTTGCATCCACCACCACGCCGTCGTGCTGCTGGATCTCCGACGACCTCTCCTCCCCCCTTGCTGGATCAAGAAGGAGGTGACATTGCTGTACCGGACGTGTGTTGAACACGGAGGTGCCGTCCGTTCGGCGCTAGATCATCAGTGACGAAGAACGCGAAGAGTACGACTACTTCATCCACGCTTCTTCGAAAGCTTCCGCTCGCGATCTACAAAACGGTATGTAGATGCACTCTCATATGCTCGTTGCTAGATGTCTCCTTAGTTGGATCTTGGTGAAAGCATAGAATTTTTTTGAATTCTGCTACGTTCCCCAACAGTGGCATCTGAGCTAGGTCTTATGCGTAGCATCTTGCACGAGTAGAACACAAAGCAGTTGTGGGCGTTTGAGTTTGCTCAATTTTCTTGCCGTTACTAGTCTAGTCTTGATTCGGCGGTATTGTGGGATGAAGCGGCCCGGACCGACTTTACACGTACGCTTACGTGAGACTGGTTCCACCGACAGACATGCACTAGTTGCATAAGGTGGCTGGCGGGTGTTTGTCTCTCCTACTTTAGTCGGATCGGATTAGATGAACAGGGTCCTTATGAAGGGTAAATAGAAATTGACAAATCACGTTGTGGTTTTGGCGTAGGTAAGAAACGTTCTTGCTAGAAAACCTATAGAAGCCACGTAAAACTTGCAACAACAATTAGAGGACGTCTAACTTGTTTTTGCAGCATGTGCTATGTGACGTGGTATGGCCAAAGAAGATGTGATGAATGATATATGTGATGTATGAGATTGATCATGTTCTTGTAATAGGGAATCACGACTTGCATGTCGATGAACTTGACAACCGGCAGGAGCCATAGGAGTTGTCTTAATTATTGTATGACCTGCGTGTCACTGAATAAACGCTATGTAATTACTTTACTTTATTGCTAAACGTTAGCCATAGTAGTAGAAGTAATAGTTGGCGTGACGACTTCTTCAAGACACTATGAAGGAGATCATGATGATGAAGATCATGGTGTCGAGCCGGTGACAAGATGATCATGGTGCCCCGAAGATGGAGATCCAAGGAGCAAGATGATATTGGCCATATCATGTCACTTTAATTGATTGCATGTGATGTTTATCATGTTTATGCATCTTGTTTACTTAGAACGACGGTAGTAAATAAGATGATCTCTCACTAAAATTTCAAGAATTGTGTTCCCCCTAACTGTGCACCGTTGCTAAAGTTCGTTGTTCCGAAGCACCACGTGATGATCGGGTGTGATAGGTTCTAACGTTCGCATACAACGGGTGTAAGCCAGATTTACACACGCAATACACTTAGGGTTCACTTGACGAGCCTAGCATGTACAGACATGGCCTCGGAACACGGAAGACCGAAAGGTCGAACACGAGTCGTATAGAAGATACGATCAACATGAAGATGTTCACCGTTGATGACTAGTCCGTCTCACGTAATGATCGGACACGGGCTAGTCGATTCGGATCGTGTATCACTTAGATGACTAGAGAGATGTCATTCTGAGTGGGAGTTCATTAAAATTTGATTAAGATGAACTTAATTACCATGAACTTAGTCTAAATTATTTACAATATCTCTTGTAGATCAAATGGCCCACGCTCAAGTTTCCCTCAACTTCAACGCGTTCCTAGAGAAAACCAAGCTGAAAGACGATGGTAGCAACTATACGGATTGGGTCCGTAACCTGAGGATTATCCTCATAGCTGCCAAGAGATCATATGTCCTTGAAGCACCGCTAGGTGATGCACCCGGTCCCGATGCGACCCAAGACGTTTTGAACGTCTGGCAGTCACGTAGTGATGATTACTCCCTGGTTCAATGCGGCATGCTTTACAGCTTAGAGTCGGGGCTCCAAAACCGTTTTGAGAACCACGGAGCATATGAGATGTTCGAAGAGCTGAAAATGGTTTTCCAAGCTCATGCCCGAGTCGGGAGTGTTGGGGAACATAGTATTTTAAAATTTTCCTACGATCACGCAAGATCTATCTATCAGATGCATAGCAACGAGAGGGGAGAGTGTGTCTACGTACCCTTGTAGACCGGGAGCGGAAGCGTCAAGTGACGCGGTTGATGTTGTCGAACTTCTTCACGATCCAACCGATCAAGCACCGAACGTACGGCACCTCCGCGTTCAGCACACGTTCAGCTTGATGACGTCCCACGAGCTCTTGATCCAGTTGAGCTTCACGGGAGAGTTTCGTCAGCACGACGGCGTGGTGACGGATATGATGTGTTTACTGGCGCACGGCTTCGCCTAAGCTCCGCGACGGTATGACCGATGTGTGATTCTGTGGAGGGGGGCACCGCACACGGCTAAAACAATTCAACTTGTGTGTCTTTGGGTGCCCCCTGCCCCCGTATATAAAGGAGCAAGGGAGGGAGGCCGGCCGGCCCTTCCTGGTGCGGCTAGGGAAGGAGTCCTACTAGGAATAGGATTGCAATCCTATTCCTAGTAGGATTCACCAAAAGGAAGAAGGGGGAAAGGAATAGGAGAGGTGGCGCCCCCCCCAATCCTAGTCCAACTAGGAACCCTAGGTGGGGGCGCCGGCCAGCCCTATGGGCTGCCTCTCTCTTTCCCTTTAGGCCCACTATGGACCATCCCCTCTCGTAGGGGGTTCCGGTAACCCCCTCCGGTAATCCCGATAAATCCGAAACTTTTCCGGAACACTTCCGGTGTCCGAATATAGTCGTCCAATATATCAATCTTTATGTCTCGGACATTCCGAGACTCCTCGTCATGTCCGTGATCTCATCCGGGACTCCGAACTACCTTCAGTACATCAATACTCATAAACTCATAATACCGATCGTCATCAAACGTTAAGCGTGCGGACCCTACGGGTTCGAGAACTATGTAGACATGACCGAGACTCATCTCCGGTCAATAACCAATAGCGGAACCTGGATGTTCATATTGGCTCCTACATATTCTACGCAGATCTTTTATCGGTCAGAACCGCATAACAACATACGTTGTTCCTTTTTGTCAAACGGTATGTTACTTGCCCGAGATTCGATCGTCGGTATCTTTATACCTAGTTCAATCTCGTTACCGGCAAGTCTCTTTACTCGTTCCGTAACACATCATCTCGTGACTAACTCATTAGTCTTTTGCTTGCAAGGCTTATTATGATGTGTGTTACCGAGAGGGCCCAGAGATACCTCTCCGACACTCGGAGTGACAAATCCTAATCTTGATCTATGCCAACACCACGAATACTTTCAGAGACACCTGTAGAGCATCTTTATGATCACCCAGTTACGTTGTGACGTTTGATAGCACACAAGGTGTTCCTACGGTATTCGGGAGTTGCATAATCTCATAGTCATAGGAACATGTATAAGTCATGAAGAAAGCAATAGCAGTTAAACTAAACGATCATAGTGCTATGCTAACGGATGGGTCTTGTCCATCACATCATTCTCCTAATGATGTGATCTCGTTGATCAAATGACAACACATGTCTATGGCTAGGAAACATAACCATCTTTGATCAATGAGCTAGTCTAGTAGAGGCATACTAGGGACATACTGTTTTGTCTATGTATTCACACATGTACTAAGTTTCTGGTTAATACAATTCTAGCATGAATAAAAGACATTTATCATGATATAAGGAAATACAAATAACATCTTTATTATTGCCTCTAGGGCATATTTCCTTCAGTCTCCCACTTGAACTAGAGTCAATAATCTAGATTACAAAGTGATGATCCTCACACCCATGGAGTCCTGGTGCTGATCATGTTTTGCCCGTGGAAGAGGCTTAGTCAACGGGTCTGCAACATTCAGATCCGTATGTATTTTGCAAATCTCTATATCTCCCTCCTTGACTAGATCGCGGATGGAATTGAAGCGTCTTTTGATGTGCTTTGTTCTCTTGTGAAACCTGGATTCCTTCGCCAAGGCTATGGCTCCAGTGTTGTCACAAAAAAAATTCATTGGACCCGATGCATTAGGTATTACACCTAGATCGGATATGAACTCCTTCATCCAGACTCCTTCATTTGCTGCTTCCGAAGCAGCTATGTATTCCGCTTCACACGTAGATCCCGCCACGACGCTCTGCTTGGAACTGCACCAACTGACAGCTCCACCGTTCAATAAAAATACATATCCGGTTTGTGACTTTGAGTCATCCGAATCAGTGTCAAAGCTAGAATCGACGTAACCGTTTACGACGAGATCTTTGTCACCTCCATACACGAGAAACATATCCTTTGTTCTTTTCAGATACTTTAGGATGTTTTTGACCGCTGTCCAGTGATCCACTCCTGGATTACTTTGGTACCTCCCTGCTAGACTTATAGCAAGGCACACATCAGGTCTGGTACACAGCATTGCATACATGATAGATCCTATGACTGAGGCATAGGGAATGACTTTCATTTTCTCTCTATCTTCTGTAGTGGTCGGGCATTGAGTCTTACTCAACTTCATACCTTGTAAAACAGGCAAGAACCCTTTCTTTGACTGATCCATTTTGAACTTCTTCAAAATCTTATCAAGGTATGTGCTTTGTGAAAGTCCAATTAAGCGTCTTGATCGATCTCTATAGATTTTGATGCCTAATATGTAAGCAGCTTCTCCGAGGTCTTTCATTGAAAAACTTTTATTCAAGTATCCTTTTATGTTATCCAGAAATTCTATATCATTTCCAATCAACAATATGTCATCTACATATAATATTAGAAATGCTACAGAGCTCCCACTCACTTTCTTGTAAATACAGGCTTCTCCAAAAGTCTGTATAAAACCATATGCTTTGATCACCTCATCAAAGCGTATATTCCAACTCCGAGATGCTTGCACCAGTCCATAGATGGATCGCTGGAGTTTGCATACTTTGTTAGCACCTTTTGGATCGACAAAACCTTCTGGTTGCATCATATACAACTCTTCTTTGAGATATCCATTTAGGAATGCAGTTTTGACATCCATTTGCCAGATTTCATAATCATAAATGCGGCAATTGCTAACATGATTCGGATAGACTTAAGCATCGCTACAGGTGAGAAAGTCTCATCGTAGTCAACTCCTTGAACTTGTCGAAAACCTTTCGCAACAAGTCGAGCTTTGTAAACAGTAATATTACCGTCTGCGTCGGTCTTCCTCTTGAAGATCCATTTATTTTCGATGGCTTGCCGATCATCGGGCAAGTCAACCAAAGTCCACACTTTGTTCTCATACATGGATCCCATCTCAGATTTCATGGCTTCAAGCCATTTTGCGGAATCTGGGCTCATCATCGCTTCCTCATAGTTCGTAGGTTCATCATGGTCTAGTAACATGATTTCCAGAACTGGGTTGCCGTACCACTCTGGTGCGGAACATACTCTGGTTGATCTACGACGTTCAGCAGAAACCTGATCCGAAGTTTCATGATCATTATCATTAACTTCCTCACTAATTGGTGTAGGAATCACTGGAACAATTTCCTGTGATGTACTACTTTCCAATCTGGGAGAAGGTACAATTACCTCATCAAGTTCTACTTTCCTCCCACTCACTTCTTTCGAGAGAAACTCTTTTTCTAGAAAGGATCCGTTCTTAGCAACGAATATTTTGCCTTCGGATCTGTGATAGAAGGTGTACCCAACAGTCTCTTTTGGGTATCCTATGAAGACACATTTTTTCGACTTGGGCTCGAGCTTATCAGGTTGAAGTGTTTTCACATAAGCATCGCAGCCCCAAACTTTAAGAAACGACAACTTTGGTTTCTTGCCAAACCATAGTTCATAAGGTGTCGTATCAACGGATTTAGATGGTGCCCTATTTAACGTGAATGCAGCTGTCTCTAAAGCATAACCCCAAAACGATAGTGGTAAATCGGTAAGAGACATCATAGATCGCACCATATCTAATAAAGTGCGGTTACGACGTTCGGACACACCATTACGCTGTGGTGTTCCAGGTGGCGTGAGTTGTGAAACTATTCCACATTGTTTCAAATGAAGACCAAACTCGTAACTCAAATATTCTCCTCCACGATCAGATCGTAGGAACTTTATTTTCTTGTTACGATGATTCTCTACTTCACTCTGAAATTCTTTGAACTTTTCAAATGTTTCAGACTTGTGTTTCATTAAGTAGATATACCCATATCTGCTTAAATCATCAGTGAAGGTCAGAAAATAACGATACCCGCCGCGAGCATCAACACTCATTGGTCCACATACATCAGTATGTATGATTTCCAACAAATCTGTTGCTCGTTCCATAGTTCCGGAGAACGGAGTTTTAGTCATCTTGCCCATGAGGCATGGTTCGCAAGCACCAAGTGATTCATAATCAAGTGATTCCAAAAGTCCATCATTATGGAGTTTCTTCATGCGTTTTACACCAATATGACCTAAACGGCAGTGCCACAAATAAGTTGCACTATCATTATTAACCTTGCATCTTTTGGTTTCAATATTATGAATATGTGTATCACTACAATCGAGATCTAATAAGAATAGACCACTCTTTAAGGGTGCATGACCATAAAAGATATTATTCATTAAAATAGAACAACCATTATTCTCTGATTTAAATGAATAACCGTCTCGCAATAAACAAGATCCAGATATAATGTTCATGCTCAACGCTGGCACCAAATAACAATTATTTAGGTCTAAAACTAATCCCGAAGGTAGATGTAGAGGTAGCGTGCCGACGGCGATCACATCGACTTTGGAACCGTTTCCCACGCGCATCGTCACCTCGTCCTTAGCTAATCTTCGTTTCATCCGTAGTCCCTGTTTCGAGTTACAAATATTAGCAACCGAACCGGTATCAAATACCCAGGTACTACTACGAGCATTAGTAAGGTACACATCAATAACATGTATATCACATATACCTTTGTTCATCTTGCCATCCTTCTTATCCGCCAAATACTTGGGGCAGTTCCGCTTCCAGTGTCCAGTCCCCTTGCAGTAGAAGCACTCAGTTTCAGGCTTGGCTCCAGATTTGGGTTTCTTCGTGGAAGTAGCAACTGACTTGCTATTCTTTTTGAAGTTCCCTTTCTTTCCCTTGCCCTTTTTCTTGAAACTAGTGGTCTTGCTAACCATCAACACTTGATGCTCCTTTTTGATTTCTACCTCCGCAGCTTTGAGCATAGCGAAGAGCTCGGGAATTGTCTTTTGCATCCCTTGCATGTTATAGTTCATCACGAAGCCTTTATAGCTTGGTGGCAGTGATTGAAGAACTCTATCAATAACACTATCCTCGTCAACTTTGCAACCAAGTTGAGTCATATGATTGTAGTACCCAGACATTCTGAGCAAGTGTTCACTGATAGAACTATTCTCCTCCATCTTGCAGCTGTATAACTTATTGGAAATCTCATATTTCTCAATTCGGGCATTTGCTTGAAATATTAACTTCAACTCTTGGAACATCTCATATGGTCCATGACGTTCAAAACGTCGTTGAAGTCCCGGTTCTAAGCCGTAAAGCATGGCACACTGAACTATCGTGTAGTCATCAGACCGCGATTGCCAGACGTTCAAAGCGTCTACATCAGCGGAAGGGGGCTTGTCACCTAGCGGTGCTTCAAGGACATAATTCTTCTGTGCAGCAATGAGGATAATCCTCAGGTTACGGACCCAGTCCGTGTAATTGCTACCATCATCTTTCAACTTAGCTTTCTCTAGGAATGCATTAAAATTCAAAGGAACGGTAGCACGGGCCATTGATCTACAACGACATAGATATGCAAAACTATCAGGACTAAGTTCATGATAAATTAAATTTCAATTTAATCATATTAATTTAAAGAACTCCCACTTAGATAGACATCCCTCTGGTCATCTAAATGATCACGTGATCCAAATCAACTAAACCATGTCCGATCATCACGTGAGATGGAGTAGTTTCAATGGTGAACATCTTATGTTGATCATATCTACTATATGATTCACGCTCGACCTTTCGGTCTCCAGTGTTCCGAGGCCATATCTGCATATGCTAGGCTCGTCAAGTTTAACCCGAGTATTCTGCGTGTGCAAAACTGGCTTACACCTGTTGTATTTGAACGTAGAGCTTATCACACCCGATCAACACGTTGTGTCTCGGCACGACGAACTTTCGCAACGGTGCATACTCAGGGAGAACACTTATACCTTGAAATTTAGTAAGGGATCATCTTATAATGCTACCATCGTTCTAAGCAAAATAAGAAGCATAATAAGATAAACATCACATGCAATCAAAATATGTGACATGATATGGCCATCATCATCTTGTGCTTTTGATCTCCATCTTCAAAGCACCGTCATGATCACCTTCGTCACCGGCTTGACACCTTGATCTTCATCGTAGCATCGTTGTCGTCTCGCCAACTATTGCTTCTACGACTATCGCTACCGCTTAGTGATAAAGTAAAGCAATTACATGGCGATTGCAATTCATACAATAAAGCGACAACCATATGGCTCCTACCAGTTGCCGATAACTTTACAAAACATGATCATCTCATACAAAACCGTATAACTCATCATGTCTTGACCATATCACATCACAACATGCCCTGCAAAAACAAGTTAGACGTCCTCTACTTTGTTGTTGCAAGTTTTACGTGGCTGCTACGGGCTTAGCAAGAACCGTTCTTACCTACGCATATAAAACCACAACGATGTTTCGTCAAGTATGTGCTGTTTTAACCTTCACAAGGACCGGGCGTAGCCACACTTGATTCAGCTAAAGTGAGAGAGACAGACACCCGCCAGTCACCTTTAAGCAACGAGTGCTCGTAACGGTGAAACCAGTCTCGCGTAAGCGTACGCGTAATGTCGGTCTGGGCCGCTTCATCTCACAATACCGCCGAAGCAAAGTATGACATGCTGGTAAGCAGTATGACTAGTATCGCCCACAACTCATTGTGTTCTACTCGTGCATATCATCTACGCATAGACCTGGCTCATGATGCCACTGTTGGGGAACATAGTATTTTAAAATTTTCCTACGATCACGCAAGATCTATCTATCAGATGCATAGCAACGAGAGGGGAGAGTGTGTCTACGTACCCTTGTAGACCGGGAGCGGAAGCATCAAGTGACGCAGTTGATGTTGTCGAACTTCTTCACGATCCAACCGATCAAGCACCGAACGTACGGCACCTCCGCGTTCAGCACACGTTCAGCTTGATGACGTCCCACGAGCTCTTGATCCAGTTGAGCTTCACGGGAGAGTTTCGTCAGCACGACGGCGTGGTGACGGATATGATGTGTTTACCGGCGCAGGGCTTCGCCTAAGCTCCGCGACGGTATGACCGAGGTGTGATTCTGTGGAGGGGGGCACCGCACACGGCTAAAACAATTCAACTTGTGTGTCTTTGGGTGCCCCCCTGCCCCCGTATATAAAGGAGCAAGGGAGGGAGGCCGGCCGGCCCTTCCTGGTGCGGCTAGGGAAGGAGTCCTACTAGGAATAGGATTGCAATCCTATTCCTAGTAGGATTCACCAAAAGGAAGAAGGGGGAAAGGAATAGGAGAGGTGCCCCCCCCCCAATCCTAGTCCAACTAGGAACCCTAGGTGGGGGCGCCAGCCAGCCCTATGGGCTGCCTCTCTCTTTCCCTTTAGGCCCACTATGGACCATCCCCTCTCGTAGGGGGTTCCGGTAACCCCCTCCGGCAATCCCGATAAATCCGAAACTTTTCCGGAACACTTCCGGTGTCCGAATATAGTCGTCCAATATATCAATCTTTATGTCTCGGACATTCCGAGACTCCTCGTCATGTCCGTGATCTCATCCGGGACTCCGAACTACCTTCGGTACATCAATACTCATAAACTCATAATATCGATCGTCATCAAACGTTAAGCGTGCGGACCCTACGGGTTCGAGAACTATGTAGACATGACCGAGACTCATCTCCGGTCAATAACCAATAGCGGAACCTGGATGTTCATATTGGCTCCTACATATTCTACGAAGATCTTTTATCGGTCAGAACCGCATAACAACATACATTGTTCCTTTTTGTCAAACGGTATGTTACTTGCCCGAGATTCGATCGTCGGTATCTTTATACCTAGTTCAATCTCGTTACCGGCAAGTCTCTTTACTCGTTCCGTAACACATCATCTCGTGACTAACTCATTAGTCTTTTGCTTGCAAGGCTTATTATGATGTGTGTTACCGAGAGGGCCCAGAGATACCTCTCCGACACTCGGAGTGACAAATCCTAATCTTGATCTATGCCAACACCACGAATACTTTCAGAGACACCTGTAGAGCATCTTTATGATCACCCAGTTACGTTGTGACGTTTGATAGCACACAAGGTGTTCCTACGGTATTCGGGAGTTGCATAATCTCATAGTCATAGGAACATGTATAAGTCATGAAGAAAGCAATAGCAGTTAAACTAAACGATCATAGTGCTATGCTAACGGATGGGTCTTGTCCATCACATCATTCTCCTAATGATGTGATCTCGTTGATCAAATGACAACACATGTCTATGGCTAGGAAACATAACCATCTTTGATCAATGAGCTAGTCTAGTAGAGGCATACTAGGGACATACTGTTTTGTCTATGTATTCACACATGTACTAAGTTTCCGGTTAATACAATTCTAGCATGAATAAAAGACATTTATCATGATATAAGGAAATACAAATAACATCTTTATTATTGCCTCTAGGGCATATTTCCTTCAGGGAGATATGACGTCTCCGACGCATTCTACAGTTGTAAGATGGAGGAAAACAGTTCTGTCAGTGAGCACATCCTCAAGATTTCTGGATTGCACAACCGCTTGTCTCAGCTGGGAATGAATCTCCCAGATGAAGCGGTCGTTGACAGAATCCTCCAGTCGCTCCCACCAAGCTTCAAGAGCTTCGTGTTAAACTTCAATATGCAGGGGATGGAGAAGTCCATTCCCGAGGTATATTCGATGCTGAAATCAGCGGAGGTGGACATCAAGAAAGAACATCAAGTGTTGATGGTCAATAAAACCACTAAGTTCAAGAAAGGCAAGGGTAAGAAGAACTTCAAGAAGGACGGCAAGGGAGTTGCCGCGCCCGGTAAGCCTGTTGCCGGGAAGAAGCCAAAGCATGGACCCAAGCCTGAGACAGAGTGCTTTTATTGCAAGGGAACGGGTCACTGGAAGCTGAACTGCCCCAAATACTTAGCAGACAAGAAGGTCGGCAACGTCAAAGGTATATGTGATATACATGTTATTGATGTGTACCTTACCAGCACTCGTAGTAGCTCCTGGGTATTTGATACCGGTGCGGTTGCTCACATTTGTAACTCAAAACAGGAGCTGCGAAATAAGCGGAGACTGGCGAAGGATGAGGTAACGATGCGCGTCGGGAATGGTTCCAAGGTCGATGTGATCGCCGTCGGCACGCTGCCTCTACATTTACCCTCGGGATTAGTTTTAAACCTTAATAATTGTTATTTAGTACCAGCTTTGAGCATGAACATTGTATCTGGATCTCGTCTTATGCGAGATGGCTACTCTTTCAAATCGGAGAATAATGGTTGTTCTATTTATTTGAGAGATATGTTTTATGGTCATGCCCCGCTGGTCAATGGTTTATTTTTGATGAATCTCGAACGTGATGATACACATATTCATAGTGTAGATGCGAAAAGATGTAAAGTTGATAATGATAGTCCCACATACTTGTGGCATTGCCGCCTTGGTCATATTGGTGTCAAACGTACGAAGAAGCTCCATTCAGATAGACTTCTAGAGTCTCTTGATTATGAATCATTTGACACGTGCGAACCATGCCTATTGGGCAAGATGACCAAGACTCCGTTCTCCGGAACAATGGAGCGAGCAACCAACTTATTGGAAATCATACATACCGATGTGTGCGGTCCAATGAGTGTTGTGGCTCGCGGAGGCTATCGTTATGTTCTCACCCTCATAGATGACTTGAGTAGATACGGGTATATCTATTTGATGAAACACAAGTCTGAGACCTTTGAAAAGTTCAAGGAATTTCAGAATGAGGTTGAGAATCAACGTGACAGAAAAATAAAGTTCTTACGATCAGATCGTGGGGGTGAATATTTAAGTCATGAATTTGGCACACACCTTAGGAACTGTGGAATTGTTTCACAATTGACACCGCCCGAAACACCTCAACGCAACGGTGTGTCCGAACGTCGAAATCGTACTCTGTTGGACATGGTGCGATCTATGATGTCCCTTACCGATTTACCGCTATCTTTTTGGGGTTATGCTTTAGAGACTGCTGCATTCACTTTAAATAGGGCTCCGTCGAAATCCGTTGAGACGACTCCGTATGAACTTTGGTTTGGCAAGAAACCGAAGCTGTCGTTTCTAAAAGTTTGGGGTTGCGATGCTTATGTCAAGAAACTTCAACCTGAAAAGCTCGAACCCAAATCGGAAAAATGTGTCTTCATAGGATACCCAAAGGAAACGATTGGGTACACCTTCTACCACAGATCCGAAGGCAAAGTCTTTGTTGCCAAGAATGGATGCTTTCTAGAGAAAGAGTTTCTCTCGAAAAAAGTGAGTGGGAGGAAAGTAGAACTTGATGAGGTGACAGTCACCCCTCCTGAAAGTAGCGCAGCGCAGGAAATTGTTCCTGGGGTGCCTACACCGACAAGGGAGGAAGTTGATGATAATGATCATGAAGAAACAGATCAAGTTACTACTGAACTTCGAAGGTCCACGAGGGCACGTTCCGCACCAGAGTGGTACGGCAACCCTGTCCTGGAAATCATGTTGTTAGACAACGGTGAACCTTCGAACTATGAAGAAGCGATAGCGGGTCCGGATTCCAATAAATGGCTTGGAGCCATGAAATCTGAGATAGAATCCATGTATGAAAACAAAGTATGGACTTTGGTGGACTTGTCTGATGATAGGCACGCCATAGAAAACAAATGGATATTTAAGAAGAAGACAGACGCGGATGGTAATGTGACCATCTATAAGGCTCGGCTTGTCGCTAAGGGTTATCGACAAGTTCAAGGGATTGACTACGACGAGACTTTCTCTCCCGTAGCGATGCTGAAGTCGGTCAGAATCAAGTTAGCTATTGCCGCATTCTATGATTATGAGATATGGCAAATGGACGTCAAAACAGCATTCCTTAATGGCTTCCTCAAGGAAGAGTTGTATATGATGCAGCCGGAAGGTCTTGTCGATCCAGAGAACGCTAACAAGGTATGCAAGCTCCAGCGCTCGATTTACGGGCTGGTGCAAGCATCTCGGAGTTGGAATATTCGCTTTAATGATGTGATCAAAGCGTTTGGCCTTATACAGACTTATGGAGAAGCCTGTATCTACAGGAAAGTGAGTGGGAGCTCTGTGGCATTTCTCATATTATATGTGGATGACATATTGCTGATGGGAAATGATATAGAATTCTTGGAAAATGTAAAGGCCTACTTGAATTAAAGTTTTTCAATGAAGGACCTTGGAGAAGCTGCTTACATATTAGGCATCAAAATCTATAGAGATAGATCAAGACGCCTCATTGGTCTTTCACAAAGGACATACCTTGATAAGATATTGAAAAAGTTCAATATGGATCAGTCCAAGAAAGGGTTCTTGCCTGTTTTGCAAGGTATGAGATTGAGCAAGGCTCAGTCGCCGACCACGGCAGAAGATAGAGAAAAAATGAGTGTCATTCCCTATGCCTCGGCCATAGGTTCTATCATGTATGCCATGCTGTGTACCAGACCTGATGTGAACCTTGCCATAAGTTTGGTAGGGAGATACCAAAGTGATCCCGGTATGGAACACTGGACAGCGGTCAAGAACATCCTGAAGTACCTGAAGAGGACTAAGGATATGTTTCTCGTTTATGGAGGTGACGAAGAACTCGTCGTAAAGGGTTATGTCGATGCTAGCTTCGACACAGATCTGGACGACTCCAAGTCACAAACCGGATACGTGTATATTTTGAATGGTGGGGCAGTCAGCTGGTGCAGTTGCAAGCAAAGCGTCGTGGCGGCATCTACATGTGAAGCGGAGTACATAGCTTCTTCCGAAGCAGCACAGGAAGGAGTCTGGATGATGGAGTTCATCACCGACCTAGGAGTCATTCCAAGCGCGTCAAGCCCGATGACTCTCTTCTGTGATAACACTCGTGCTATTGCTATTACCAAGGAGCCCAGGTTTCACAAGAAGACCAAGCACATCAAGCGCCGCTTCAACTCCATTCGGAATTATGTTCAAGATGGAGATATAGATATTTGTAAAGTGCATACGGATCTGAATGTTGCAGACCCGTTGACTAAACCTCTTCCACGGGCAAAACATGATCAACACCAGAACTCTATGGGTGTTTGATTCATCACAATGTAACTAGATTATTGACTCTAGTGCAAGTGGGAGACTGTTGGAAATATGCCCTAGAGGAAATAACAAAAGTATTATTATTATGTTTCCTTGTTCATGATAATCGTCTGTTATTCATGCTTGAATTGTATTGTACGGAAACAGCGATACATGTGTGAATACATAGACCACAATGAGTCCCTGGTAAGCCTCTAGTTACCAGCTCGTTGATCAACAGATGATCACGGTTTTCTGATCATAGACATGTGATGTCAGTGATAACGGGATCACATCATTAGGAGAATGATGTGATGGACAAGACCCAATCCTAAGCATAACACGAGATCGTATAGTTCGTAATGCATAAGCTTTTCGGTGTCAAGTATTTATTCCTTAGACCAAGAGGTTGTACAACTCCCGGATGCCGTAGGAATACTTTGGGTGTGCCAAACGTCACAACGTAACTGGGTGGCTATAAAGGTACGCATCGGGTATCACCGAAAGTGTCTGTTGAGTTGGTATGAACCGAGACTGGGATATTGTCACTCCGTATGATGGAGAGGTACCTCTGGGCCCACTCGGTAAGACATCATCATAGTGAGCTCAAGGTGACTAAGGAGTTAGTCACGGGATGATGGATTACGGATCGAGTAAAGAGACTTGCTATGACGAGATTGAACAAGGTATCGGGAATACCGACGATCGAATCTCGGGCAAGTACCGTACCGATGGACAAAGGGAATAACATACGGGATTGAGTGAATCCTTGACACGGTGGTTCATCCGATGAAGATCATCGAGGAACACGTGGGAACCAACATGGGTATCCAGATCCCGCTGTTGGTTATTGACCGGAGAGTGGTCTCGGTCATGTCTACGTGTCTCCCGAACCTGTAGGGTCTACACACTTAAGGTTCGGTAACGCTAGGGTCGTAGAGATACATGCACGTGGAAACCCGAAAGTTGTTCGGAGTCCCGGATGAGATCCCGGACATCACGAGGAGTTCCGGAATGGTCCGGAGGTAAAGAATGATATATAGGAAGTCCAGTTTCGGCCATCGGGTGAACTCCGGGGGTCACCGGGAGTGTCCCGGGACCACCGGAGGGGTCCCGGGGGTCCATCGGGTGGGGCCACCCATCCCGGTGGGGCCCCTAGGCTGCGAAGGGGAAGTGGCCAGCCCCTGGTGGGCTGGCGCACCACATGGGCCCCCCTCCCCATGCGCCTAGGGTTGAAACCCTAAGAGGAGGGGGCGCCCCCCTTGCCTTGGGGGGCAAGACTCCCCCCCAGGCCGCCGCCCCCCTGCAGATCCCATCTGCAGGGCATGGCGCACCCCCCTGGCCCCCTATATATATGTGGGGGAGGAGAGGTCAGCCGCAC
>LR738715.1:317258308-317280606 GCA_902687465.1 Secale cereale
CCCTCCGCAGGGCGCCGACGAAGCCCTGCAGGAATTCCAGTTGCATCCACCACCACGCCGTCGTGCTGCTGGATCTCCGACGACCTCTCCTCCCCCCTTGCTGGATCAAGAAGGAGGTGACGTTGCTGTACCAGACGTGTGTTGAACACGGAGGTGTCGTCCGTTCGGCGGTAGATCATCAGTGACGAAGAACGCGAAGAGTACGACTACTTCATCCATGCTTCTTCGAAAGCTTCCGCTCGCGATCTACAAAACAGTATGTAGATGCACTCTCATATGCTCGTTGCTAGATGTCTCCTTAGTTGGATCTTGGTGAAAGCGTAGAAATTTTTTGAATTCTGCTACGTTCCCCAACACTTTGTTCTCTTGTGAAACCTGGATTCCTTCGCCAAGGCTATTGCTCCAGTGTTGTCACAGAAGATTTTTATTGGACCCGATGCACTAGGTATTACACCTAGATTGGATATGAACTCCTTCATCCAACTCCTTCATTTGCTGCTTCTGAAGCAGTTATGTACTCCGCTTCACACGTAGATCCCGCCACGACGCTCTTCTTGGAACTGCACCAACTAACAGCTCCACCGTTCAATAAAAATACATATCCGGTTTGTGACTTAGAGTCATCCAGATCAGTGTCAAAGTTGGAATCGACGTAACCGTTTACAACGAGATCTTTGTCACCTCCATACACGAGAAACATATCCTTTGTCTTTTTCACGTATTTCAGGATGTTCTTGACCGCTGTCCAGTGATCCACTCCTGGATTACTTTGGTACCTCCCTGCTAGACTAATAGCAAGGCACACATCAGGTATGGTACACAGCATTTGATACGTCCAAAACGTATCTATAATTTCTGCTTGCTCCATGCCTCTTTTGTGTGATATTGCTATGATATTTATACACTTCCATACACTTTTGATCATATTTGGACTAACCTATTAACTCAGTGCACCCCAGTGCCAGTTTCTGTTTTCTGTTGTTTTTGTATTTCAGGTTTTCCCATTACGTAAACTGCCAGAAAAATTCCGGGAAAAATATATAAAAAATCAGCGTTCTGGAAGCTTCCTTGCGGCCAAAGTAGGGCCGGAGGGGGGCCACCAGGGCTCCAGGCGCCCTGGGGGCGCGGCCCCCCTCCTGGCCGCGCCGGGGGGGGCGCCTGGGCCCCCCAGGTCTCCGCTGATGCCCCCCTTTGGCATATATTTACACCGCGTCCCGAAACCCTCGAGGACGGAACCCTTTTTCGCGATCTCATCTCTGTTCCGCCGCCGCCGCGCTTCCAAGATCGGGAGCACCAGGAGAACTCTTCCCGGCACCCTGCCGGAGGGGAGGATCACCACCGGGAGCCTCTCCACCACCATGGACGCCTCCCGGATGAGTTGTGAGTAGTCTCCCTTGGACCATGGGTCCATGACCAGTAGCTATGTGATGTTCTCCTCCCCTTTTTGTTTCACCGATTAGACCTCGTGAGCTGCCCTACATGATCGAGGCACATATGTAATCCTTATGCTGTTGCTATGTTGAGTTTGCTGGGATCCGATGGATTATGAGATTATGTTCAGATTGTGTGAGAGTAATATATTTGATTTACCTCTTTTATATTTATGTTCTTGAGTAATTCTTGCATGTTCTCCGTTGTTGTTTATTGCTTTGGCCAAGTAGTAGGTAGTAACTCCAAGAGGGAACGTTATGCTTGATTGTGGGTTCATGCCCCTCGATGACTAGCTTGAGTGACAGAAACATGAGTCTAGGGGATGTGCTGTTGCCACAAGGGGGAAAACAACGGTGCTTGTACTCGCGGGTGCAAGGATTGTTTACTTTACGCAAAGTTCTTTTAATGCAGTTGTCTGTTGCTTTGAGTTTACACTATGGGTGGGACTCGCAACTTAATACCAGCGAGATGTTCTGGATAGATATCTCAAGGTGGATGATTAGTAGTAGATGCAGATGGATTTCGGTCTACTTACCTTGGCGTACCGCCCATGCTTTTGAGCCTCTACCTTTCTTTGTAGCATAGTTAGCATTGGTTTGCGCACATAATCCTGTCAATTGCCCAGCTGTAATTTGTTTACCTCGCTTAGCTGTTTTATCGTCTTTTGGGAGAGAGACATCACTAGTGAACATCATGGGACCCCGGTCCATATTACCATCACTGATCACATCCGCTATTTACTTTCTGTTTTTACTTACTAGTTGCAGTAATACCTATCACTATTATCTCTTGCGTTTGATCCTTTGTAAACGACAAGGCCGGAGAGATTGATAACCTCTCTGTACTCGTTGGGAGAAAAGTTATTTGTATCTGTGTGCAGGTCCGGTCGATCGCTAGTTGCGCCGCTAGCAGTTGACACCTTCTTGTTGAACCTTGGAGTCTCAGGGGAATTCGATCCTTGGTATCTTTGCCAAGGGAAAACTACCGCTACACTGCATCTCAAACCTTCCACTTGGGGTAACCAACGAGGGGCGAGAAGCCATCAGCATTGCATACAAGATAGATCCTATGGCTGAGGCATAGGGAATGACTTTCATTTTCTCTCTATCTCCTGCAGTGGTCGGGCATTGAGTCTTACTCAACTTCATTCCTTGTAACACAGGCAAGAACCCTTTCTTCGACTGATCCATTTTGAACTTCTTCAAAACTTTAGCAAGGTATGTGCTTTGTGAAATTCCAATTAAGCGTCTTGATCTATCTCTATAGATCTTGATGCCTAATATATAAGCAGCTTCACCGAGGTCTTTCATTGAAAAACTCTTATTCAAGTATCCTTTTATGCTAACTAGAAATTCTATATCATTTCCAATCAACAATATGTCATCCACATATAATATCAGAAATGCTACAGAGCTCCCACTCACTTTCTTGTAAATACAGGCTTCTCCAAAAGTCTGTATAAAACCATATGCTTTGATCACCTCATCAAAGCGTATATTCCAACTCCAAGATGCTTGCACCAGTCCATAGATGGGTCGCTGGAGCTTGCATACTTTGTTAGCACCTTTTGGATCGACAAAACCTTCTGGTTGCATCATATACAACTCTTCTTTGAGATATCCATTCAGGAATGCAGTTTTGACATCCATTTGCCATATTTCATAATCATAAAATGCGGCAATTGCTAACATGATTCGGACAGACTTAAGCATCGCTACAGGTGAGAAAGTCTCATCGTAGTCAACTCCTTGAACTTGTCGAAACCCTTTCGCAACAAGTCGTGCTTTGTAAACAGTAACATTACCGTCTGCGTCGGTCTTCCTCTTGAAGATCCATTTATTTTCGATGGCTTGCCGATCATCGGGCAAGTCAACCAAAGTCCACACTTTGTTCTCATACATGGATCCCATCTCAGATTTCATGGCCTCAAGCCATTTTGCGGAATCTGGGCTCATCATCGCTTCCTCATAGTTCGTAGGTTCATCATGGTCTAGTAACATGACTTCCAGAACTGGGTTGTCGTACCACTCTGGTGCGGAACGTACTCTGGTTGATCTACGACGTTCAGCAGAAACTTGATCTGAAGTTTCATGGTCATCATCATTAGCTTCCTCACTAATTGGTGTAGGAATCACTGGAACAATTTTTTGTGATGTACTACTTTCCAATTCCGGAGAAGGTACAATTACCTCATCAAGTTCTACTTTCCTCCCACTCACTTCTTTCGAGAGAAACTCCTTCTCTAGAAAGGATCCATTCTTAGCAACGAATATCTTGCCCTCGGATCTTTGATAGAAGGTGTACCCAACAGTCTCTTTTGGGTATCCTATGAAGACACATTCTCCAACTTGGGTTCGAGCTTATCAGGTTGAAGCTTTTTCATATAAGCATCGCAGCCCCAAACTTTAAGAAACGACAACTTTGGTTTCTTGCCAAACTATAGTTCATAAGGTGTCGTCTCAACGGATTTAGATGCTGCCCTATTTAACGTGAATGCAGTTGTCTCTAAAGCATATCCCCAAAACGATAGTGGTAAATCGGTAAGAGACATCATAGATCGCACCATATCCAATAAAGTACGGTTACGACGTTCGGACACACCATTACGCTGTGGTGTTCCGGGTGGCGTGAGTTGTGAAACTATTCCACATTGTTTCAAATGAAGACCAAACTCGTAACTCAAATATTCTCCTCCACGATCAGATCGCGGAAACTTTATTTTCTTGTTACGATGATTCTCTACTTTACTCTGAAATTCTTTGAACTTTTCAAATGTTTCAGACTTGTGCTTCATTAAGTATATATACCCATATCTGCTCAAATCATCAGCGAAGGTCAGAAAATAACGATACCCGCCGTGAGCTTCGACACTCATTGGTCCGCATACATCAGTATGTATGATTTCCAACAACTCTGTTGCTCGCTCCATAGTTCCGGAGAACGGAGTTTTAGTCATCTTGCCCATGAGGCATGGTTCGCAAGCACCAAGTGATTCATAACCAAGTGATTCCAAAAGTCCATCACTATGGAGTTTCTTCATGCGTTTTACACCAATATGACCTAAACGGCAGTGCCACAAATAAGTTGCACTATCATTATTAACCTTGCATCTTTTGGCTTCAATATTATGAATATGTATATCACTACAATCGAGATCCAACAAGAATAGACCACTCTTCAAGGGTGCATGACCATAAAAGATATTATTCATAAAAATAGAACAACCATTATTCTCTGATTTAAATGAATAACCGTCTCGCAACAAACAAGATCCAGATATAACGTTCATGCTCAACGCTGGCACCAAATAACAATTATTTAGGTCTAAAACTAATCCCGAAGGTAGATGCACAGGTAGAGTGCCGACGGCGATCACATCGACTTTGGAACCATTTCCCACGCACATCGTCACCTCGTCCTTAACCAATCTTCGTTTAATTCGTAGTCCCTGTTTCGAGTTACAAATATTAGAAACCGAACCGGTATCAAATACCCAGGTACTACTATGAGCATTAGTAAGGTACACATCAATAACATGTATATCACATATACCTTTGTTCACCTTGCCATCCTTCTTATCCGCCAGATACTTGGGGCAGTTCCGCTTCCAGTGTCCAGTCCCTTTGCAGTAGAAGCACTCAGTTTCAGGCTTGGCTCCAGACTTGGGTTTCTTCGCGGGAGTAGCAACTATCTTGCTATTCTTCTTGAAGTTCCCCTTCTTTCCCTTGCCCTTTTTCTTCAAACTAGTGGTCTTGTTAACCATCAACACTTGATGCTCCTTTTTGATTTCTACCTCCGCAGCTTTGAGCATAGCGAAAAGCTCGGGAATTGTCTTCTGCATCCCTTGCATATTATAGTTCATCACGAAGCCTTTATAGCTTGGTGGCAGTGATTGAAGAACTCTATCAATAACACTATCCTCGTCAACTTTGCAACCAAGTTGAGTCATATGATTGTAGTACCCAGACATTCTGAGCAAGTGTTCACTGATAGGACTATTCTCCTCCATCTTGTAGCTGTAGAACTTATTGGAAATCTCATATTTCTCAATCCGGGCATTTGCTTGAAATATTAACTTCAACTCCTGGAACATCTCATATGGTCCATGACGTTCAAAACATCGTTGAAGTCTCGGTTCTAAGCCGTAAAGCATGGCACACTGAACTATCGTGTAGTCATCAGACCGCGTCTGCCAGACGTTCAAAGCGTCTACATTAGCGGGTGGGGCTTGTCACCTAGCGGTGCTTCAAGGACATAATTCTTCTGTGCGGCAATGAGGATAATCCTCAAGTTACGGACCCAGTCCGTGTAATTGCTACCATCATCTTTCAACTTAGCTTTCTCTAGGAATGCATTATAATTCAAAGGAAAGGTAGCACGGGCCATTGATCTACAACAACATAGATATGCAAAAACTATCAGGAATAAGTTCATGATAAATTAAAGTTCAATTAATCATATTACTTAAAGAACTCCCACTTAGATAGACATCCCTCCGGTCATCTAAATGATCACGTGATCCAAATCAACTAAACCATGTCCGATCATCACGTGAGATGGAGTAGTTTCAATGGTGAACATCTTATGTTGATCATATCTACTATATGATTCACGCTCGACCTTTCGGTCTCTAGTGTTCCGAGGCCATATCTGCATATGCTAGGCTCGTCAAGTTTAACCCGAGTATTCTGCGTGTGCAAAACTGGCTTACACCCGTTGTACTTGAACGTAGAGCTTATCACACCCGATCATCACGTGGTGTCTCGGCACGACGAACTTTCGCAACGGTGCATACTCAGGGAGAACACTTATACCTTGAAATTTAGTAAGGGATCATCTTATAATGCTACCGTCGTTCTAAGCATAATAAGATAAACATCACATGCAATCAAAATATGTGACATGATATGGCCATCATCATCTTGTGCTTTTGATCTCCATCTCCAAAGCACCATCATGATCACCTTCGTCACCGGCGCGACACCTTGATCTCCATCGTAGCATCGTTGTCGTCTCGCCAACTATTGCTTCTACGACTATCGCTACCGCTTAGTGATAAAGTAAACCAATTACATGGCGATTGCATTTCATACAATAAAGCGACAACCATATGGCTCCTGCCAGTTGCCGATAACTTTACAAAACATGATCATCTCATACAAAACCGTATATCTCATCATGTCTTGACCATATCACATCACAACATGCCCTGCAAAAACAAGTTAGACGTCCTCTACTTTGTTGTTGCAAGTTTTACGTGGCTGCTACGGGCTTAGCAAGAACCGTTCTTACCTACGCATACAAAAACCACAACGATGTTTCGTCAAGTATGTGTTGTTTTAACCTTCACAAGGACCGGGCGTAGCCATACTCGATTCAGCTAAAGTGAGAGAGACAGACACCTGCCAGTCACCTTTAAGCAACGAGTGCTCATAACGGTGAAACCAGTCTCGCGTAAGCGTACGCGTAATGTCGGTCCGGGCCGCTTCATCTCACAATACCGCCGAAGCAAAGTATGACATGCTGGTAAGCAGTATGACAAGTATCGCCCACAACTCATTGTGTTCTACTCGTGCATATCATCTACGCATAGACTTGGCTCATGATGCCACTGATGGGGAACGTAGTATTTTAAAATTTTCCTACGATCATGCAAGATCTATCTACCAGATGCATAGCAATGAGAGGGAGAGTGTGTCTACGTAATCTCGTAGACCGGGAGCGGAAGCGTCAAGTGACGCGGTTGATGTAGTCGAACTTCTTCGCGATCCAACCGATCAAGCACCGAACGTACGGCACCTCCGCGTTCAGCACACGTTCAACTTGATGACGTCCCACAAGCTCTTGATCCAGTTGAGCTTCACGGGAGAGTTTCGTTAGCACGACGGCGTGGTGACGGATATGATGAAGTTACCGGCGCAGGGCTTCGCCTAAGCACTACGACAGTATGACCGAGGTGTGTTTCTATGGAGGGGGGCACCGCACACGGCTAAAACAATTCAACTTGTGTGTCTTTGGGTGCCCCCCTGCCCCCGTATATAAAGGAGCAAGGGGGGAGGCCGGCCGGCCCCTATTGGCGCGCCAAGGAGGAGCAATCCTACTAGGAATAGGATTGCAATCCTATTCCTAGTAGGAACTACCAAAAGGGAGAAGGGGGAAAGGAAGGAGAGGGAGAAGGAGAAGGAAAGGGGCGCCGGCCCCCCTCCTTCCTTGTCCAATTCGGACCAAGGGGTGGGCGCGCGCGGCCCAGCCCTGGCCCTCATTCCCTCTTTCTCCTACGGCCCATTAAGGCCCATAGCTTCCCCAAGGGGTTCCGGTAACCCCCCTGATACTCCGGTTAATTCCGAAACTTTACGAAACACTTCTGGTGTCCGAATATAGTTGTCCAATATATCAATCTTTACGTCTCGGACATTCCGAGACTCCTCGTCATGTCCGTGATTTTATCCGGGACTCCGAACTACCTTCGGTACATCAAAACTCATAAACTCATAATACCGATCGTCATCAAACGTTAAGCGTGCGGACCCTACGGGTTTGAGAACTATGTAGACATGACCGAGACTCATCTCTAGTCAATAACCAATAACAGAACCTGGATGCTCATATTGGCTCCTACATATTCTACGAAGATCTTTATCGGTCAAACCGCATAACAACATACGTTGTTCCTTTTGTCATCGTTACTTGCCCGAGATTCGATCGTCGGTATCTCTATACCTAGTTCAATCTCGTTACCGGCAAGTCTCTTTACTCGTTCCGTAATACATCATCTCGTGACTAACTCATTAGTCATTTGCTTGCAAGGCTTATTGTGATATGCATTACCGAGAGGGCTCAGAGATACCTCTCCGACACTCGGAGTGACAAATCCTAGTCTTGATCTATGCCAACACCACAAACACTTTCGAAGACACCTGTAGAGCATCTTTATGATCACCCAGTTACGTTGTGACGTTTGATAGCACACAAGGTGTTCCTACGGTATTCGGGAGTTGCATAATCTCGTAGTCATAGGAACATGTATAAGTCATGAAGAAAGCAATAGCAGTAAAACTAAACAATCATAGTGCTAAGCTAACGGATGGGTCTGGTCCATCACATCATTCTCCTAATGATGTGATCTCGTTGATAAAATGACAACTCATGTCTATGGCTAGGAAACATAGCCATCTTTGATCAATGAGCTAGTCTAGTAGAGGCATACTAGGGACATACTATTTTTTTCTATGTATTCACACATGTACTAAGTTTCCGGTTAATACAATTCTAGCATGAATAAAAGACATTTATCATGATATAAGGAAATACAAATAACATCTTTATTATTGCCTCTAGGGCATATTTCCTTCAACGAAAACCGACAAGGTTCGATAACCGCCTTAACCTTTGGCCCTGACACTGCAACATGTACAAATGAATGAGATATCGAACGTGGCAAGACATGTAACATGGACAATTGAAAGAGATGTGTACCTTGATGAATGCTCGAAGTGCACGTTCCCCATCGCTTTTTCCAACCGGGGTTGTCTCCAGAATATTCTGGCTCTCATCAGCTGCTTTTTTGATCTGGGTACGCTGTTTACAGGGAAGACATTAACATGTTAGGCAAATAACTATGTGAATAGGGCAAACGTCAAATCACATAGGGGAAGTCTTTACCACAAAGTTCAACACTGGAGCTGAAGGGACTCGGGTGTCGTCCCTAACAAGTTTGTTGTACTCGCGTTGGGTTAGCTCATCAAAGACGGTGGGATCATCCAAAATATCCTCATTACAAGCCGATTTGCATATCTCCCCACGGGTATTTGCAAGAAACCATGTGCGGTAGTTGTTGAACGCGGTCGGGCAGTGCTCACGAAGTTATTGTCGTTTTGAAGCCTTGGCACGCTCCACACTAAGCGCGAACTGCATGACATACTTCTTGTGATGCTTGGCCCAGTCCTTGATCTTGCGCTGCTTTCTTCTATCCAACCTGCATGTTAGAAAACAGAATATTAGCACCATCGAAACCGCCGAGAGTCTGCTAAGTGCACAAAGTTCATTCTCTCTTACCCGTGTAGCAACTTATCCGTGTCCTCCCACTCCGGCGGGTGCGCCTGGAACAAACCAAACTGGAGAAACACCCTATGTGGCATGTGAAGCTCAACCGCCCTGTTTCATATGAATGGACACCGCATAAGCCAAAGATCCCTATCCCTAAGGCACATCTGATTCAACACGAGTTCTCAAGGTTTACCAAATGTATCCCCTTTTCCATACGGCTCCCATTCCACCTGCAACATAGCATACAACAAGGCAACATTGGTGTCGAGTTACGATAATAACATGAGAATGACTGATGCAATGCCAACTCACTTGCTCAGCCATAATTGTGTCCAACTCGCTTGTGTACTGCTTGTACACGAGCGAGGGATCGTCCGTCATCTCTGGTAACACATCCCACTTGTAAGCCCAAGTGGGGTACCATAGTGGGTCGTCTTTGTCGTCCCAAGCCTCGTAGTTCACGGTCTTCGGTTGTCTAACCGGCAATCGCTCCCAGCTCCACACAGATAGTACGAGCATACAACCAGCAATACCTCCGTCCTTCGTGGTCCTACAACAGGCATCATCCAACTGCACATAAAATAAAAATGGTTGAATTAACAAGAAATTCGCATTGATAATGTACCAATGAAGTGAAAAGAAACAACTGCATACCTGTCTATATAAGTAAGCCAGTGTCGCCAAACCCCAACTCCATTTTCTATCGAAGACGGTCAACGCCTTCAGCCACATCCATGGAGCATTCTTGCATGTGTCGTCAGCAAACATAGTCCTGGATATAACGTACCACATGTAGACACGAGCATATGTCTTAACCTCATCATCAGTAGCATCCTCATGACACCACCCAAGTTCGATGCAATCCAGGTGAAAGGAGCACCGGTTGCGACTCTTTCCTTCTTCTTGTTTCCTACTGGTTCCGGAGGCTCTAGAGGAACCATACCGATAAGGGCCTGCATTTGCTCGCGCCATCCATCAGAATATGTGCTCATACAAAGAGGATTCCCCTCGATAGGAAGACCGACGATCATAGCAATATCCTGTAGCGTCACGGTCATCTCCCCGGTCCGAAGATGGAAATTGTGTGTCTCTGGCCTCCAACGATCAACAAGCACGGTGATTGCTGCAACATTGAGGGTTGGCGTCGAACGGCTGACCAACTGAATGAAAAGGAGAAGTCATGTCTCCCTTATGTACGGTGTGTACCGCTCATCATAGTGCATCCCACCAAGAATGACCCCGTGAGACCGAATCTTCAGAGGTTGAAGCTCCTACAAACAAGCAAATCCGAATGTTGCATATGGGCCATTTGTGTTTGAAATAAAGACAAAATTCATAATACAAGCCACTTTGATTATTACCCGCTTCTCCACCGACATCAAGTAGGCCCGGTGTTGAGTATCATAGTGATCATCAAGAAGCCAAACCATCCTACAAATTTCAAACAATAAACATAAGTTAGCTAACTATCTATGCTTCCTAATATATGTATCCAAAACAATATAGGGCTCTATAATGGTTTCATGTAAATAACATCTCAACATATGTATCCAAAGCATTGTTGTCAATACGAATCTAGGATTTCATCTAACACATCTAAAAAAACATCTAATACAATCTAACACAATGTAGGTTTCCAACATAAAAGCAAAAAAATTCAATAGAAATAAACTAAACTACGGTTACAAAATAATTAGAAAACATAAATTTCACATATGCAAGATTCTAATCTAATCAAACAAGGGTTCCACAAATCTTCAAAATAAGATAAATTTTCTAGATAGAAAGAAGGGGATCGAAGGAGAGTACCTTATAAAATGGAATGGTGAAGAACTCCACGGACCAAATCGTCAGATCTAAAGATTTTTGGAGAGGGGATTGAGAGAGGGAGAGGAGCCAGCCGCCGCTGAGATGTGTTCTGTAATTGCAAGATTGGGGTGGGTGGGGAGGGCTAGCGCGCGACGGCTGCATCTAAGTCACAATGCAACGCCTACGGGCTAGACGCTGCACATTACATGTGCCGCGCCTAGCTCGAAGGTGCTGCACTACTCGGTGCGGGCCCCCAGCGGTGCCACGCTGGCCAAGAATGCAACGTCTAGCTCAAAGACGCTGCACAGTTGGGTGTGGCACCTTCGTGTCGGGCGCCACTCAAAACGGTTAGCTAAGTGGATTTTTTTTTAAAAGCAGTTCATTTTGTGAAATGTTTTCATCCGTAGGTAAAATGTCAAATTTGCCGCGTGTCGAGTACTTCATATTTCCATAAATCACAATGGCACATCTCCATATTTACAATCATCTTTCACCACAAGGCCATCTACCTTACATGGAAAGATGGTGGATATAAGAAGAAGCAACTCCATATCCATATACAAAATTACTATGCACCATCTGCAAACATCAACCGGACGGCTTGCGAGATGATAAATAAGACCGGCGCACGCTAAAACTAACAACCGGACAAGAGAATAAACCGCATCATCATGTTGCGGGATCTCCAGAAGAAGATTAGGTTCCATTCATGCCACAACCTTGGGACTATCAGCAAGACAAGCTGGGGACTTATCAGAGCATGGAGCTGAGTAACTCGGACAGCGCCACAGCGTACCCTGTGTTTTGTTTGCTGGGCGGCATATACTCCTCAAGTGAAGGCTGCCTGCAGCAATTATCTGAAGTGCTCCTCTAACAACGTAAGCATGTCTTCGTCGCTCGTGGAACGGTCCATTGCATACTGCAATGCTGATCTGCCATCTCGGTCTGTGGCATGTGTCTCAGCTCCCCTGCAAACAAATTGATTGGAAATAATAGGTGAGACATGTCTGTTTTTGGACTTGTGCCGCGCGCCAGATCATCCCTAATAATCTACACTTCGACAAACAACAAGAACAGTGGGACAGTTCTCATATTGCATTTAGTTTCTTTTTGTTCTTAGGGCTTACCTCAAGCCTTTTCAGACTTCTTGTTACTTTGCTCTCTTAATTTATAAAAATTGCAGTGGGGTCTTACCCTACTGTTTATAGTCAAAAAAAAAAAGTTCTCATATTGCATCCACTAATCCTATAACTGGTTTGCATATTAGTTTTAAATTTTTCAAAAGATGCATTATTTTTCTCTTTCAGGGTACTCTCCAAAACAGACATCTTTTTTTTGGTTTGCTAGGCCACAATAGACTGAGAGATTCTTAAGTCCCAAATGTACAAGTTGCACTTTTCACTAAATGAAGTTGCACTATTCTGAATTGACCGAGACTAGAGAAAAAATCCGTTGATAGAGACATAGACGGACTGCATACGAAGGGCAATGATCCTTTTCACGTTCTTGAGTAACGTCTAAGAATTGGCCATAACTTATCCACAACTCAGTACAGGTGCCCTTATTTTATGAAATTGAAACTATAAGCTCCCCTACTATTGTTTCCACACCATGAAGTGCTGCAGGTAACAGCAAATTCATTTCCCAGTCTGCAGAAACTACATCCCAGCCCTCACCGGACAAACAGGTGATTTTCCTAGTTGACAGACAACATATGGAGCAAGATAAAGTGCTGAAGTTGTAAGCAGCTACATACCTGGAGAGCAGAAGCTTTGCATGCAGATGTCTTCCTTTCAAAATACAGTGATGAAGGGGCATCCGACCTCTTGAATCAGACACATTTACACTAGCACCGTACTGCAAAAGTAATTCAACCATCCCCACATCTGCAACACGGCATGCAAGATGAAGCAAGGAGAAACCCTCATATCTATCATCCAACTCTTCTACATGTGAACTTGTGCTGGGAGGAGAAAGCGACACTCTAGGAGAAACCTTCTCATGTGAGTTGCAGTCAAAAAATCTAGGGCTTCCATCAGGTGGTGAAACTGGCTGCTCTTGTAGAAGTGCTTTTCCAAGATTCAGAAACAAACCAGAAGCCATCTGCCCATAAACCAAATTTACATTGGCGTGTGATGCCACAATGAGACTGTATACTCCTTTCTTGTCATTTGCAGTTACACTATCCCACATCTGCTGAGCTATGTGAATCTCATCGATACTATGCCTCCGTACAAATTCCTTGTCAGCATACTGGAACATTTGCACCGTAAAGAGCTCAATATATGACAATATGATACATGAAACTGAAGGATAGATATTGACTTTACAAAATGCATTCTAAACCAGCTGACAGGCTATACAAATTCTAGTCCATGCATTACAATGCTTACTTAGCTTCATGGGCATCTCAAACCAAGATAAATGTTAAGGAAATCACAATGCAATTAAAAAAACCTATCTGCAGATTCTTAATTTATGAAACCACAAACTTTACTTTTCACTATATATGGAGTTAATGTAACCACAAAAATCCTGGTGAGTTTACTACTCCCTCCGTTCACTTTTGTAAGACGTTTCAGACATTTAGGACAACGTCTAAAATAGTTCAATTTCAGCTGTCTTAAACGTCTTACAAAAGTGAACAGAGGGAGTATTCTACATGGATAGCATCACGGAAGTCAACTTTGATAGTTCACATATAGCATCTGTAGTACAAATGAACTGCATGAAAATGAGTTTACATAACAAGTCAAATGTGATGCAGTTTGTAGGCCACGGAAACTAAATAAAGGCACTTGAAGCAACTTTGTCAATGTGGATACAACCTACATACATTTTTTTCTGGAACTCTGAGGATGCAACTGTAAAGAACAAAAATATTTGCAAGGGCTTAAAATGATCGGTGGATCGCACAAGTACCATCTGGCAACTAATCGTGACGGGCAACTGTATTTAGGCTAAGAAATGTTCGAGTAATAAACTGCCATGGATCATTTTTACCCAATCATTTTCCCATCGGGATATCTGGAGACAACTTTGTCCTCAACACTTATTTGCTAATAATGGGAGAAGTGCAGATAAGCAATTGCAAAAGGACAACTCGCAAGCACCTTGGCATGAATAAACTTCTCTTTGGCAGAGAAAGGATCCGAGTGTTTAGGCTTGCTGGTGGTGAAGTACTGTGCTGCCTGTGATCCATTAGTACTACAAGACGACAAAGTTGCAAGTTAATTTCTGAAAGCACTAAAAAAAGACTGAAGTTTTCTAAAGAAATTCATATTACCTTGTATTATCAACAGAAGAGCCATCGTTTGATGAAGGTAATGTTTCTTCCCAAACTTTATTCACAAACATGTTGCCTAATGATTGGAAGAGATTGATTACAGATGGCTCCCAGACTCTGACATCCAGAGTCAGAGACCTTACCTGCAAATATGATGTATTTATTTTGAAGTTATGTTCAGTTAATTAGTCATTAGTGACACTAATGATACCATCAAACACAACTTGCTAATTATGTAATCAAATTTAACTGCAAAATAGGCAGAGTGCAGACACTTGTACAAGTAGCGGTGGCAATGTACATAGTTACACACACATATATAGGGACACTCAAATAGAAACAGTTACTTGTATCATCTTCAAAGAATGTCAGTGTCCTAAAGTTGAATCTCAGCGAGTCTCCTAAAAAGGATGATGCATAGCCACTACATCAATGACTTAAATAACAGTGCATGCTATTTTCTGCCATTGTTGACAAAGAAAAAGAGAAATTTTGCTCTATTAAGTTTACTGGTATCACATAAAATACTGCAAATCTACATTCAAACCAAAAAGCTATGCTGCTACATTGACTAAATTAAATTTTCATATAAATAATCATCTGAGAATATCCCTTTTTACATAGCTAGGAAAAAAGGGCATAGCTAAAGGCTTTAGAGATTCCAGGTTGGGATTTGGGTTTATATTTTAGAGTGCCATTTTTTAAATCATATGTGTAAATGATGGCTCGCAACCAAAGAGCAGATGCATAACAGGTGCAGCTATAAGAGTAGTTTCCGGTCAGAAAAGCATGTGAGATCATGCACAGGCAAGACACAAGAATGCTGTTCTAGACTTCAAGTTAAATGGAGATGCGGCAACCAATCTATGTGCAATAAGCATGAATATATAGTAAGTTTTCTTAAATACCTTCGATATATGCACTCCTAGATTTCTGTGTACTCCAGAACACTCTATGCACAGAAGAGCACCGAGGTTTAACGACGCCCAATCAGGTTCCGCAGCACCACAATCAGCACAAATAGTATTACCATCAACCCTCCTAAGCAAGTCAATTGGTTTTTCGGGTTTGATGTTGGTCCTGTGATGATGTTGTCCATTTCCAGTGTTCTTTTCCAGTGTTAAATCTTCACTTGTGGAAGTTTCTAGTTCCACTGAACTAGTATAAGAGCTACTCTCACTAGCGCTCCGATCATGGCCGCAGCTCCTAGGGCTGTGCAGACACTGAAACATAACATCATAATAAATTGAACTGAAGCACATAAATAATCCAACTGGAATCATCTAATCTAGACCATTATTAACCTGTTCTGGGGATTGTGCACTCAGCAAAGAAGCAATGACACCAGTAATTTTTTCGATCCAATCCATCTGATCTAGAGCACTCTCTGCCTGTATAAATATCAGATGATGTCACTAAAGTAGCAAACGTGTATATTCAACATGAAAACTGTATTGCCTGCAATTTTGTGCATCTACCTGCAATGTATAGATCTTCATGGGTGAAATAATTCTGAAGCAGAACCTCAGATCTGATTGTTCTGCGTCAACTTTAATGGTTGATGTCAGCAAATTTACTGTATGCCGTGCAACAGATTTCTCATCATGTATACCATGGTAATGAGAAGAGAACAATCTGCTCAGCAACCCTGAACCATGTTCAGGGGTATTGTTGGTTCTTTGAACTTGAGTAACACCCTGATAAGATCATAAGTGAAAGTTGAGGAAAGGGACCAAGCTGAATTGCATACATGTACAAAATCATGCTGAATGCATGAGGATTTCAAGGGAAATGTAAATGTTAGGAGGGGGACCTACAGCTGGCCTATTAATTTGCTTGCGATAGTAGTACAACATCCCTCGACTATCCAGAACAAAAAACCTTCTTTTCCAGTCACCTCTCAAGTTTGATGATCTCTTTGAGAGGTAACCTTGACGAATGGTCTGAACCTGAAAATTAGTACATCATAATATAAACCCCGTCCATGGACCTATAAGATCTGCATGTATGCATGAATCTTCAATTTCCAGTCGAGAAAAGAAATGTTACCTTGCCTTTCGTGGATGACTGCATCACTGCTTCAATCATTTTATGTGAACTTCTACCGATTGTTTGTATGACATCTACATTATGGGAGTCATTTAAACCATTCCCAGATGACCGACTATCACGTTCTATCTGCTTTTTGTACTCATGCATCCTCTCTAAAAGAGAAGCTTGTTCCTTGTTTGCCCTCTCTCTTGATTGCTGCGAATAGGCGAGAACCTGCAGGACAATCCAACCACAAGTGAGTGATAAACTCTCTTCTTGACTTCATAATATGAGCAGTTTGCAGATGTAGAATTCAAAAATCAAGTAAACAAGCGAGATAACTGAAAGTAATCAAATGACAGTTACATAAATATATGGCAAAATGGGATTAGTACTTTACCACTAAGTAGGATGTTGACCTCTCATTGCAAAACACAAGCGTTGGCCGGCTCTACTGATATTTTAGTTGCAAAATAATGTTTCTAGTGTCCAAAGGTGCACAGCAATACCAGGACATAACCAACTTCGATTCAGTGTTGTCATCATGATTTCTCATGACCAACAGCAATACAATCCTAGACAAGCTACCAATAAGGCACACAGGGCACAAACAAATGGGAGTGCAATGTTGCATCATGAAGATGAATGTGGGAGCACATGTGCCCTATATAGAAGACAAGGCACAAGGATGGTGAAAGATGCTTCTTTTTACCAGGAAACTGTAGGGAGGCCCCAACAGTAAACTTTATTACAAGAGCATATAATTACAAGAAGAGAGAACGATGAATGTTGCACTTAGAATACTATGTGTGTGATTATGGGGCACATGTCTGAAACTGCAGGGCTTTGACGCACGGATCTAAGGTGCACCAAGAGCTCGGATAGATCATAGATGGTGTGCCCAATGAAAAAAATCACTCTTCGTGTGCCAGGATTATCTAACAGCTAAAAATCATTCATATACCAAAAAAACGACCTGAAGAGGGAACACCAGCAGGTGGTATTTTTTATGCGAGCCCCAGGCTTTGAACCCAGGTCGGACACCTCACTACAGGAGGCGTTACCATCGAGCTATCAACACATTGGCAATTTAAACACTAAAAATGACTAGGGAAATTGTATTAAGAAGGGAAGCATGGTTTAATAGTAACCTGATTAATATAGGGTTCCATCTGATGCAATAGTTCATATCCCTGCATGAATGGCAGCAGATAAGATTAATCATTTTGTAGCAAAATATAGCATCGCGAAGAGGGGGGAAAAGGCGCTACTTGTTTGAAATATCGGAGGTGTGAATCCATTGTCGCACTAACAGCCTCCAAAAATTCAAATCTCTTCTTTGCCTCGATATGCGAAATTGCAGTTACCTGAAAATTCAAAGAGGTATAGGAAGCGATGGCATGATATGCATTTAAACATACATATGAAATCACAAGAGCAAAGTTAAGGCCAGCAGTTCACATACCAGGTTGAAACGAGCTTGCTCAAATGAAGATCTAGCACTATGGAGCTCCTGGTACAGGCCAAGTGTAAGTCAGTTAGAGGGGAAACACTGAATTACCTCTTATCATACAAGATTGACAGAAAGGTATTTACTTCTTCAATAGCAGTTGTTATGTCTGCTCTTGTGCCTTTCTTCAATGATAAGTATTTCTCGCGAATCTAACAAGGCAATTAGCAAGTCAATAACATATTCTCCCAAAAAATTACATAACTAGCAAAGCAAACTACTGCAAAGGTTAAAATATGGCTGAAAATAAAGAGAAGACAGAAAATCAGCCGTAAAATAACAGTAAGGTGAGCTAAGAGAAGTGCATATATAACCATTGCAATATCAATAATTTGACTAGAAACAATCAGAACAAAAAAAATCAGAAACAGCAAACAGGTATTATTGGCTGATGAAAACTGGAAACTTGTTATATCCAAGACAAATATTGATGGCTGAAATAAAGTCCCAAGAAAATATAAAGAAAACCTTGCACCATTTTGATCACTACAAGGCAAAGGAGAATCAGAATTGTGTTGCGTTAAGAATACGAAGGCATCATAATTATTATCAAAACGTTTCCACGATAGCTTTAGAAACACACACTTCATTTTCCCTCTCTTTTTCACATTTTCGGATAATAGATATATTGATTAACTTACCTGGTCATACACGAGGCTAGCCTTGTCAAAACGCTTCCGGGCATCCTGGTTAAATTTATGAAGCAGCGAATTATTTCAACGAATAGTTCTTGGTACAAACTTCTAAGATTCGGCATTAGCAGAAAACAATAATGGTACCTTAACGTCATGCAAATCAACATCTACAAAGTTTAGCAATCTGTCATTTAGCATATGCTCAACCTGCCAGGAAACTGAATCAGAAATATACCTCCTTAGGTACACAAAGTGTGTTTGACCATGAAATGAGAGCATTTGTATTTTCACTAATGTAGCATCAAATTTGATATGGATTCCACACAAAGCATTATATATAGAAGCTTGTAATGGTTCTTGGGAGACCAAGTTTTAACATCAAAGTCATCTAAGATGAGTAAAAAAGGAAGCAGCAAAGAATGTAGTCATTCCAATAACTACTCCCTCCGTTCCATAATATAAGAGCATTTTTGACACTAGTAATATAATAGTTCTTTTCCATTAACATCATCAAGTGCATGTTAACCAAGTGATCCCTGTTTCTTTTTTTGGTAGCAATAAGGTATTATAAGTGCAGCTTTATGCTGTTCACTGACCAAAACATCACAAGTATTGGAGAAAGACATCAGACCAGCAATGTAACATCACACAAAATGAGCTGCCAACCAAAATTATAGTCAATTTGATAAGCAATGCATGCAGAATTGAAGAGCGAACATAATGCATTGTTCGAAAGCTTCAAACAATGCATATACAATAGAGAAAAAAGATGCGGTACCTGGGAGCGCAGGACTTCCTTATATGTTCCTATTTCTCTCAGGGCAATTGTAAATTTGTTCATGACAGGTCCTGTAAAGGAGATGAATTGTGTATTATTAGTCAAGGGAATGTCTAAACTCAACTTCTCTCAGCCCCTATATGAGGCAAAGTTTTAAATAGTCAGCTGTAGCCACGCTATAGCAGTTTGAGCAGGGTGCCTCCAAATAGTATTCATGTACAATTGTCCGATATAGTTACAAAATAGCGGGCTATAGCCCCGCTATAGCCGTGTTATAGCTGTTTGAGCAGGGTGCCGCTATTCAAGACTATGATATGCGGAGAAACATGCAACCACAGAATTCCAGATAAGAATTGTGTGGCCTCCTTATTCAATTTTCATTCTATCGATCATAAGGGCTTAGTTGCCTGCCCCAACTTGTTTGGGACTAAAGGCTTTGTTGTTGTTGTAATCATAAGGGCTTAGTTACAACATGCTCAATTTGATACTCTCTTTGTAAAGTCAGAACTTAAGTAAAATATAAAATAAATACCACGTAGATAGAAACAAAGGATGACATGAGTGATAGAGACAAGAAATTGAGAGCATACAGAGAAATTTCAAAAACAATGAAGGAAACGAAGCATAAGTGAGTGACGTTGATGAAGAAGTTTTCCATCATACAAGCAGATCATTCAGTACTAAGCAAACCATATCTTGAAGTACCATCTTTTTTAATAGAATAAATGACATGATTAAAGATACCGAGAGAATAACATAACTCACCGCCGAAAGCAACACTGATTGGGTCATTGTGGCCTCCTCCAAATGTCTCAAGTGCGCTTGCAAATGCAATATCTCCATCATAGGCTTCACCTAGCCCTTCACTGAAACAAATCACGGATGTATGTATTAATTTATCTACATCTGGCACAGGCTGGGGTTAAATGGGTTTACATGGCAGCTTTATGTTATGGGGATAGTGAATTATAGTTGAAGACCTGAGGTGCTCAACCATACATGTGTCAGGTAGAGTGAACAAATAAAAAAACTGAATGAGCTCCAAATGAAAACTCACGTATACTTGCGGCAACCTTTATGAAACTTCAAGCACCTCTCTCTTAGTACTTCAGCACTTTCTTCAAGTGATTGTATCTGTTTGTCGAAAGGTCAAGAGAAGATAAACGGTTGGTCATGAATCAAGCGAAGTCAAAAGAGAGAGGAAGGTTTCGTTCATGAATGAGTAAAATTCATTCGTGATTGTGGTAAGCAAAACAACCAATAAGGCATTGGGGCATCAAGCACTCTACCTTTCATATCGATCACTTGGACCCAACGTAAAAAACATAAACAGTTCCTACTACAAATTTCTAACGAACTGGAGGACAATCAGAACTGTGCATTTCTTTGAGGCAAAGATTTTGTTTATATGTTCAGAGTATTCAAAAGTATTTCGGATGTTTCCTACTCCCTCCGTCCCATAATGTAAGACGTTTTTTAACACTAGTGTAGTGTCAAAAAACGTCTTACATTATGGGACGGAGTGAGTAATACATTAACTAAATGGTAGAATATACTTATTCTTCCAATGGATTCAAACAAAACTACTATAGGAAGTGGTATGGGTATATTTCAAACTAGCAAACTTTATGGGCTGACATAGACTGCACGCCTGGGAAATAAACCAAAAAAACAATAAATTACAGTTAATGTTAATCTAATGATGAAATGCAATTTTCCAAATAAAAGCATAGTCAAAAAAATCCAAATAAAAGCCGCAGCTCCACCAACAAAATCGTCATGTCACCTTCGACAAAATCGCAACCGCACCAAACTAGAGCCCGTCAAACTAGAGTCATGTGTACTACTGAACAATCTGCAGATCAATACAAAGAGTATTGTTCCTTCTAGAAGTTAAGCTAACCCAAAACCACCCGCTACAGAAAAAATAAACTGATGAATGGCCATGGAAATTCGACATACAACAGTGAAATCGGCGAGCGCGCGCGCGCACACACACACACACATGCGCCAACCTAGTAATCCAAACCAAATTTCCATCCAATGAAGTAAATTTGCTTGCCCGATAGCATCAGAATTCAGAAGGATGTTTAAGACCCACGCCCTCCACAAAATTATTCTAAGCACGTGGCCGCGCATATTAAAATCAGTGAGATGCGGCGATATCAACCCACGCAGCAAAACCAGCGTCACGCGACAATACAGACATGCAGAAGCCAAATCACGGGTAAGAGAACAGCTTTCCTCGCACATTCACCAGAAACTGAAGGAAAAAAACGCAAAGGCGAGCACCACTCCAACAACCCAATCAAATCAAAGATAGAGCAGGCATTCCTCCGACCCGTTCGCAGCAACGCCGAGCTGCCAATGACATAGACATGAAACTCTCGGGGGACACACACCGCCCGGTGTCCCGACATCCCAGAGAACGAGATCCGCCCAGCTCACCTGCGTCCGGAACATGGGCGAGTCATCAAGCCTGGCGAAATACATGGCTGCCGGCCTGCCTGCATGCAACCGCTGCCGCCGCTGTTCCCCACCGTCCGAGCACCTCCTACCTCCTCATCCACGCCACCAATGCCGCCGGCTCGAACCCTAGCCTGAGCTCGGCCCTGTCGTGCGCACGCCCACCTCCTCGTAGCCGCGCCCGCCTGGCCACCGCCGGGAGCCGCCGCCGCGTCGACGCCAGGGGGGAGGAAAGAGGAGGGGAGGGGAGCGCGTGCGCCGCGAGAGTAGCCGGGATTAGCGAAATGGCGGCGATTTGGGTGGGGG
>LR738715.1:317280730-317347082 GCA_902687465.1 Secale cereale
GAGAGGGAGGGAGGGGAAGGGGGGAAGGGAATTGGTCGGGTGGCTCGGCGAGAAGAGAGGGAACGAGGAGGGAATAGGAAGGGAGTGAGTGAAATAACGGTGCGCTTTTCCTTTAAACTTTTTTATTTTATTATTATTAGTCTCTTCTCTCTCTCTCTCCTCTTTCTCCTCCTTCGCCAGAGAGAAAGAGAGGTGAGGTGGAATTCTGTTTCTTGTGATAAAATAACTGCAATAATATGATTCAGGGCCTCTTTGTTTGAAATGATTTTCATGTGAATTTTGGAACCCTTAGAAAAAATCTATACGATTGTTTTTTCTAAGGATTCATTTGCATTACATTTTTTCATAGAAAAATCAGCATCTACTAATCTCTTAGAAACAATTAATATTTTTGCTTTTTCCTTTGGTGCAGTCAAACAAGCGAAAATCATGTAGGAGTAGTAGCCAAATAGACATAACATTACAATCTTGTGTTTTTTCTATTCCTATTTTTTAGAGTCTTGTGAATCAATTCATAAAAAGCAATTGAACGAAATTAAGGTGACATCGGCTAGGAAAGGCGGTTTGCCGATTCATATTGGTATGGAGAAGAGTGTGCTTAATGGACAACCAAAAAACATGTACCATGACACGACAACTTGTAGTTTGAACAGTGTGGACATTATCATACATCGGGTTGTGTTTGGTTTGAGGTTGAGCCTAAACTAATCTACCAAGAAATTGAGTTACTATAGTTTAGATAAGGTATTGGTTGTCCATATTTTTAGCCAAATATTGGCAGAGATAAAATGATCAAAAAAGGGCATATGTCCAAGAAAGAGACAAAAACTTGGTAGTGTCTTGTTTGTTAGCATACTGAATACTACACAAAATTGAAATGCGGATAATATGCAATAGATTTTCTGCAGCACATGAAAGAAACAAGATTTTCATAAGAATTGGTTGCTTCTCTTAGTAGTGATAGAAACAAAAAAATAGTTCAACATGTTGAAAAAATGAATATGTTCTTAATCTTACAAACATAACAAGCTATGCATGAAAAACTCTAAGGTTTCGTTTGGATATTGATATTCAAGGCCATGGAACTGTATTTGTCCCAGTATCAAATCTCCCTGGCTTTGGTATTGACATTGATATCGGTTTTGTTGTTTTTGGGTGTTCATAGAATTGACACTTGTAATTCGCATGAGAGATTTAATTCTTAAGCTTGTTTGGATAGTCATTCTCTACACTGAAATTGCTCATTAATCGCGGTATGGACATTGTACTTTGATGCAATATTTAAAACTAAATTCTATGTGAAAGAGCATGCTGCCCCCATGGTTGAAGTTATATTTGAAGGGTTTGTTCATAGGCTTTGCGTGAGGACCATTTGTTGATTTCGAGGTTATAAGAAGAATATTAAGTGTTGACCAAGGTGCTATTCAAGGATTTATCCAAAGATTGGTCACGTGAGATTGAGCCTATTGCAAGCATGTCTTGAATGAGAATATTGTGTGAACATTCATGTTTACCTTCAAGACATCATCGTAATGAAGAGAGTTGGAAAGATACAAGGTTGATCAAGACTAAGTACAAAGAGTGAATCAAGTTGATCAACACACAAAGTGTAGAATATGTATCGAGTGGGATCAAGTGATCTCATGGTATGGTAAGCATTATCCATTAAGCTCTGTGTACTAACCCATGTTCTATGTGAGTGTTTTTTGTGGGGTTAGGTTTGTATCCGTGGGCGTGCATCAAAAGTAAGATATCCTATAACCCATGGAGGATGACATCAAGTGGTGATCGTCATCAAGATTGCCATGTGCAAGTTCAAGTGGAGCATCACGGAGAGATCATGCTTGAAGCTTGCCATCCATTGTGGTGACAGTGGACATGTGAAGATGTGTCGAAGAGAGTCTCACCCGTAGTGGAGTGTGGGGAGCAATCTACTAGTCTTCATAGAGCCAACACAATTGAGAAGGGTGGTCTATCTTGAGGAGGACAAGATCGTCATCATCTAGCTCAAATGTACTATGCGCAAGGCAGAGGTTTGTCCTTGATAGGGTTTTCTATTTTTACCGATCTCATGCTGGTAGTTTTGAGACCAGGTTATAGGATCAATTACCATAGAAGAATCAAGCAAGAAGGCCAAAGGAACAGGCATCTCCGCGCTTCTAGAGCGAAAGACGGTGTTCTATACGACCGGCTGAGCGGTCGTATGACACGTTGCCGCCGCCAGATCAGCTATTTCCACCTCGTTAGATCCGATCGGAGGGGAGAGACACCCAAAGACAATAGAAACCATCCAGAAGACGAAAACCTAGCCTCCAGAGTTCATCTCGAGGAGAGATTGGCTAGGAGAAGGGGGGATCCTTCCCACCACGAGAATGAGGACAAAATCATCGCCATTGTCATCGTCACCCACTCCATCATCATCATCCACATCCTTAACATCTACAACATCAAGAACCCTAGTGGATACTTCGATGTATCATTTGAATCACCCATCCATGTATTCCATACCCCTGGTTCTCGGGGATATGGATGAACCATGGTGTGTGTAGGATCTAAAACATTATTGTGCATATGAGATCCCCTGTTCAATGCTTAGTTTAATAACTTCGTGAATGTAGTGAAGGACGCCCACTCAGTATTTGTGCCATTTGGCCATGAAGTATATTACTACTTCTTGAGCTTATGTTGGTTTTTCCCTCGAAGAGGAAAGGGTGATGCAACAAAGTAGAGATAAGTATTTCCCTCAGTTAAGAACAAAGGTATCAATCCAGTAGGAAGAACACACAAAACTCCAATAGTTGTACCTGCACAAACAAACAAATACTTGCACACGATAAAGGGGTTGTCAATCGCTTCACGGTTACTTGCAAGGATGAGATCTGATAGTGATAGCTACAAAGGATAAGTTAAAATGCAAAATAAAATAAAAGTAAATAAATTGCAGCAATGTATTTTTTTAGTTTTTGATTTTATAGACCAAAGGCAATATGATAAAAGATAGACCCGGGGGTCATAGTTTTCACTAGAGTCTTCTCTCTTAAAAGAAAGCATACGGTGAGTAAACAAATTACTGTTGAGCAATTGCTATAAAAAACGCATAGTCATGATGATATGCAAGGCAATGATCATGATGGAAATATGCCCTATAGGCAATAATAAAATGGTTATTATTATATTTCCTTAAATCATGATAAAGGTTTATTATTCATGCTAGAATTGTATTGATCGGAAACCTTAATACATGTGTGAATACGTAGACAAACTCTATGTCCCTAGTGAGCCTCTACTTGACTAGCTCGTTGATCAAAGATGGTTAAGGTTTCCTAACCATGGACATGAGTTGTCATTTGATAATGGGATCACATCATTAGGAGAATGATGTGATGGACAAGACCCACCCGTTAGCTTAGCATAATGATCGTTCAGTTTTATTGTTATTGCTTTCTTCATGTCAAATACATATTCCTTCGACTATGAGATTATGCAACTCCCGAATACCGGGGGAATGCTTGTGTGCTATCAAACATAGCAACATAACTGGGTGATTATAAAGATGCTCTATAGGTATCTCCGAAGGTGTTTGTTGAGTTGGCATACATCGAAATTAGGATTTGTCACTCTGAGTATCGGAGAGGTATCTCTGGGCCCTCTCGGTAATACACAACATAAGCCTTGCAAGCAAATGACTAATGAGTTAGCCTCGGGATGATGTATTACGGAACGAGTAAAGAGACTTGCTGGTAACGATATTGAACTAGGTATGAAGATACCGACGATCGAATCTCGGGCAAGTAACATACCGATGTTGTCATAATGGTTTGACAAATAAAGATCTTCGTAGAATATGTAGGAGCCAATATAAGCATCCAGGTTCCGCTATTGGTTATTGACCGGAGAAGTGTCTCGGTCATGTCTTCATAGTTCTCAAACCCGTAGGGTCCACATGCTTAACGTTCGATGACGATATTGTATTATGAGTTATGTGATTTTGTGACCGAATGTTGTTCGGAGTCCTGGATGAGATCACGGACATGAAGAGGAGTCTCGAAATGGTCGAGAGGTAAAAATTGATATATAGGACGATGGTATTCGTACACCGGAAGTGTTCCGGGGGGTACCGGGTACTTATCGGGTCACCATAAGGGGTTTCGGCACCCCCGGAAACATATATGGGCCTTATGGGCCAAGAGGGGGACGCACCAGCCACAAGGGTCTAGTGCGCCCCACATATGATGATGGTTCATCGATATCGCATTGCCCCATACACAGAAAGGGTCGAAGCGCGGATCTTTACCAATGACATATGTACCTAAAAGCACCAAGTTAATATTAGAAGCTAAACAGCAATTGCACAGTGATGTAGTACAATACTCTTTTATAATATGTCTATATACATCCGTATGTGGCAGTCCATTTGAAATCTCTAAAAAAGACAAATATTTAGGAACAGAGGGAGTATCTTATAACATCCAATATACTCACATATTAGATGAATTACCATCTTATATTATGGGCCGGAAGGAGTTTAGTTCATTCTTACAAATTATCTACTGTTGTATCCACATGTTACAGTTAGTTTGAGCTAGTTCGGGCTCAAATAGCCCTAAAGTATATCTAAACAAGAGGGCTAGTTTGAGCTAGTTGCATCTATAACCCACCCAAAAAAACTAGTATCCAACCCAAGAGGTGCTAATTGGAGCTAGCTCTCCTAGTGCATTTATTGTCAATCTAACCCTGCCATCCAAACAACTCTTTGGATGGAGTTAGTTCAGGGTTAGTAATGAGCTAGAAACTAACTCTAACTTCTAGCTAAGTTGAGTATCCAAACAGGGTTGTGTTGTTGCTATTGCTGTTGTTGCTCTTCTACTTATACTTAGACATCATTAGAACATTAATGTAACACTCTTGCTTGTTGCTATGTAGCCTAGGATTGCATATTTGAACATTAAATACAGTGCATGTTGCTATGTAGCCTCAGATATATTACATATGGCCCCAGGTAACCTAAGGAAAAATGTGTTGCAGATATATTCAGTTAAAAGTCCAATTTGCCGATTAGTCCCTTATCATCCACCGGCCTATATGGTACCAGCTACCGATATCCCGAACAGTGAGCAGATATAAGCCATGGGATGAAACTAACCTCAATGGAAAACAGCAGTCGTTCCCAAAAATGTCCTGTGTAGGTACATCAAGAAACATGTTAAGAACAACAAGCTAAACATCAACCAAAATTACACATGGCAGACAAAATAATCTCCAAAAGATAGCTTCAGTGTGCAGGTTTAAGCACGCTAGTAAAGAAAAACAAGTGGAAAGGTGTGCTAACTGCAACAGGCCAAACATTTAACAACAAGCAAACATGGTCATTCAAACTGGTATTGTGCCGGTCTAAGTACATTGGTTATGGTTAAATAAAAATGGAAAGGCGTGTTAACTACAAGATGCAGTAACCAAATGTAGTCATTCATAGTGGTATTGTTGAAACTGGTACTGATGAAATTGAACTACACAGTTCATACTTGCACACATAGAACATCACGGTGTGAATAACTGGAATAAACAAACATACTACGAACAACCAAAGATAGCATTTGAAACTGAACATATGCTAACTACAAACAACCGAACAATCAAAAAACTTTAAAAGAGGCATATGCTAGCTATAACAGGCTTAACAGCAACCAAATATATGCATTCCTATAAGTATGTTTAAAACTGGATTGATGAAATGTACCGCACATGCACATATAGAGCATCACATTGTAAACAACTGAAATAAACAAGGCATACTGCAAACAACCAGATATAGCAATTAAAACTGGACATATTCTCACTACACTACAAAAGGGACTCGACAAAACAAATCATGGGTTCCCCCCTGTGAAGAGGCATGACAAAACAAATCATGGGTTTCCTCACTTGTCACGGATGGGCTCGTTCCCGTGGGAAGAGCATGGACCCTAGATGCGCTCCATGTTGTCGCAGATGGGCTCCTTCCCCTTGGAAGAGCACGGTTGTAGGGTGCCCTCCCTGATGTCGCAGACGGGCGCTTTCCCCTTGGAAGAGCAGATGGGCTCTTTCCCCTTGGAATAGCCGGAGAGGGTGCCCTCCTCGTGGTCGCCGTCGATGAGGTCTGAGTGGGAAGCTGTGGATCCCAAGCCAGTGTGGCAGAACGTGTCCTTCAGAAATGACAAAAGGGGCTTGCTACTTCTCGAGCTTGCGTTGTATTCCCTCGAAGAGGAAAGGGAGATGCAGCACAGTAGCGTAAGTATTTCCCTCACTTTTTGAGAACCAAGGTATCAATCCAGTAGGAGACCACGTGTGAGTCCCTCGCACCTGCACAAACAAATAAGAACTTCGCAGCCAACACGATAAGGGGTTGTCAATCCCTTTACGATCACTTACGAAAGTGAGATCTGATAGAGATGATAGTTTATATTTTTGGTATTTTTGGTTTATAAGAACAGAAAATAAAAGCGGTAAAAGTAAAGTAGATGTAGATTGATATGTTAAGAATAGACCCGGGGGCCATAGTGTTCTCTAGTGGCTTCTCTCATGATAGCGATATTCTACGGCGGGTAAACAAATTACTGTCGAGCAATTGATAGAAAATCGAATAATTATGAGACTATCTAGGCATGATCATTGTATATAGGCATCACGTCCGAGACAAATAGACCGAAATGATTCTGCATCTACTACTATTACTCCACACATCGACCGCTATCCAGGATGCATCTAGTGTATTGAGTTCATAAGAACAGAGTAACGCCTTAAGCAAGATGACATGATGTAGAGGGATAAACTCAAGCAATATGATATAAACCCCATCCTTTTATCCTCGATGGCAACAATACAATACGTGCCTTGCTACCCCTACTTCATTGGGAAAGGACACCGCAAGAGTGAACCCAAAGCCAAGCACTTCTCCCATTACAAGAACTATAGATCTAGTAGGCCAAACCAAACCAATAATTCGAAGAGACTTGCAAGGATATTATGAGCACACATAAAAAGTTCAGAGAAGAACCAAATATTTCTCGTAAATAATCTTGATCATGAACTCACAATTCATCGGATCTCGACAAACACACCACAAATCGAATAGATCTCCTCGAAGACCGAGGAGAACTTTGTATTGAGATCCAGAGAGAGAGAGAGAAGAAGCCATCTAGATACTAGCTATGGACCCGAAGGTCTGTGGTAAACTACTCACAACTCATGGTGAGGGCGATGATGATGATGAAGAAGAACTCCGTGATGGATCCCCCTCTGGTGGAGCTCCGGAACAGGCTCCAAGATGGGATCTCACGGGAACAGAAGGTTACGGCGGTGGAATTAGGGTTTTCTCTCTGTTGTCGAAGGTTTCAGGGTACGTGGACTTATATAGGAGGAAGGAGGACACCGGGGGGTGCTCGGCGGGCCCACGAGGCAGGGGGCGCGCCCCCCACCCTCGTGGACACCCCGAGGCTCCCCTGACGTGGTTCTCAAGTCCCCTGTGCGTGATTTTCTCCAAAAATATCTCTCGCGAAGGTTTCATTCTGTTTGGACTCCGTTTGATATTCTTTTTCCGCAAAACCCTGAAACAGGCAAAAAACAACAATCTGGACTCGGCCTTTGGGTTAGTAGGTTAGTCCCAAAAATGATATAAAAGTGTAATATAAAGCCCATTAAACATCCAAGACTTCATAAATAATAGCATGGAACAATCAAAAATTATAGATACATTGGAGACGTATCAAGCATCCCCACGCTTAATTCCTGCTCGTCCTCCAGTAGGTAAATGATAAAGAAAGAATTTTTGATGTGGAATGCTAACCAACATAGTTTTTCAATGTAATTCTCTTAATTGTGGCATGAATGTTCAAATCTGAAAGATTCAAGATAAAAGTCTATATTGACATAAGAAATAATAATACTTCAAGCATACTAACAAAGCAATCATGTCTTCTCAAAATACTATGGCTAAAGAAAGTTATCCATACAAAATCATATAGTTTTGGCTATGCTCCCTCGTTATCACACAAAATATTCATATCATGCATAACCCCGATTTCAGCCAAGCTCTTGTTTTCATACTCTATCTTTTCAAACCTTTCAACTTTCATGCAATACATGAGCGTGAGCCATGGACATAACACTATGGGTGGAATAGAGGTGGTTGTGGAGAAGACAAAAAGGAGGGAGATAGTCTCACATCGACTAGACGTATCAACGGGCTATGGAGATGCCCATCAATAGATATCAATGTGAGTGAGTAGGGATTTCCATGCAACGGATGCACTAGAGATAAATATGTATGAAAGCTCAACAAAAGAAACTAGCGGGTGTGCATCCAACTTGCTTGCTCACAAAGACCTAGGGCATTTGAGGAAGCCCATCGTTGGAATATACAAGCCAAGTTCTATAACGAAAATTCCCACTAGTATATAAAGTGACTAAGCATGGGATTCTCTACAATGAAGAACATGGTGCTACTTTGAAGCACAAGTGTGGAAAAGAGATAGTAGCAATTGTTCCTTTTCTCTTTTTTCTTTTCTTTTTTTTCTTTTCTTTTTTTTCTTTTTTTTTGGGCCTTTCTTTTTTCTTTGGCCTTTTTTTGCGGAGGGGCTTTATAGATTTAGCCTTTCCGCCCATGGGACAATGCTCTAATAATGATTATCATCATACTTTCATTACAACTCGATATTACAACTCGATACTACAACAAAGTATGACTCTATATGAATGCCTCCGGCGATGTACCGGTATGTGCAATGAAACAAGAGTGACATGTATGAAAAATTATGCATGGCGGCTTTGCCACAAATACGATGTCAACTACATGATCATGCATGGCAATATGACAACATGATGCGTGTCATATGAATGGAACGATGGAAAGTTGCATGGCAATATATCTCGGAATGGATATGCAAATGCCATGATAGGTAGGTATGGTGGCTGTTTTGAGGAATAATATGGTGGCTATTTTGAGGAAGGATATATAGTGGGTTTATGATACCGCGAAAGTTGCGCGGTACCAGAGAGGCTAGCAATGGTGGAAGGGTGAGAGTGTGTATAATCCATGGACTCAACATTAGTCATAAGAACTCATATACTTATTGCAAAAATCCACGAGTCATCAAAACAAAGCAATCAACGCATGCTCCTAGGCGGGAGGTTGGTAGGAGTTAACCATCGCGCGCCCCCGACCTCGACACAAAGGTTGGCACTCTACAAATACCTCATGCTCTAACTTCGTCACATGGCGGTTCACCATACGTGCATGCTACGTGAATCACTAACCTTAACACAAGTATTTCTCAATTTCATAATAACTCCACTAGCATGACTCTAATATCACTATCCTCACATCTCAAAACAATTATCAAGCATCCAACATCTCATTCTATTCAATACACTTAGTGTGATTTTTTTACTACATTAACATTGGATGTCTATCATGTGAAGACTAGTTTTATTCGCCTAAACACATTACCATGCTGTTTTAATAGACTCTCAAATAGATACAAGTGAAGCATGAGAGTTCAACAATTTCTACAAAATATAACCACCACCGTGCTCTAAAGGATATAAGTGAAGCACTAGAGCAAAAACTATTCAACTCAAAAGATATAAGTGAAGCACATAGAGTGTTCTAACAATTCCTAGGCCATTTTTAACTCTCTCAAATAGGTGTGTCCAGCAAGGATGATTGTGGCAAACTAACAAGCGAAGACACAAATTATGCAAGACGCTCCAAGCAAAACACATATCATGCGGTGAATAAAAATATAGCTCCAAGTATAGTTACAGATGGATGAAGACGAAAGAGGGGATGCCTTCCCGGGGCATCCCCAAGCTTAGGCTTTTGATTATCCTTGAATTTTACTTGGGGTGCCATGGTCATCCCCAAGCTTAGGCCTTTGCTACTCTTTGTTCCATAGTCCATCAAAGCAATACTCAAAACTTGAAAACTTCACAACACAAAACTTAGACAAAAATTCTCGTGAGCTCCGTTAGTATAAGAAAACAAATCACTACACAAAGGTACTGCAATGAATTCATTCTTTGTTTATATTGGTGTTAAGCCTACTGTATTCCAACTCCTCTATGGTTCATACCTCCAAATATTACTCATAGATGCATTGAAATAAGCAAACAACACACGAAAAACAGAATCTGTCAAAAAAGAACAGTCTGTACTAATCTTTAGGTTTTGCATACTTCTGTAACTCCAAAAAAATCAAACTAAATTGGTAAATTTGAGGAATTTGTCGATTAACCATCTTCAAAAAGAATCAACTAAATAGCACGCTCTAGTAAAATCTGACGACCATTCTAGTGAGCACTAATGATTCTGTTTTTCACAGCAAGATCACATAAACTTCACACACATCTTCCCAAAGGTTCTACTTGGCACAAACACTAAAAAAACACAAAACCACATCTAAACAGAGTCTAGATGCAATATTTATTCCCTAACAGCAACAAAAACACAAAAAATATAAAATTGTGCTGCCTCCCAACAAGCGCTATCGTTTTACGCCCCTAGCTAGGCACGATACAAGATAAATCTATGTATTGCCATCTTTGGAAGGCAATTCTTTGATTAAGCACTTATGATTCTTAGGCACTTCTTTGTCCCTATTAATAATCCAACTCTTCGGCAGGAAATCAAGAAATTCTAAAGTGTCAAAAGGGTCTCTTGCAATAGTAAGAAAATTAGGGTGAACACTTATGGATTTGAGATCCGCAATTCTAGATGTTTCACCCTTGTCTTTAGGGACATACATGAACTTAGATAATTTAGTGGTAGAGGTATTTGGAGTAGTTTTTATAGCGGAAAGAGCAGAACCCACATTAGTGATAACATCCTCAAGCTTATTGATTCTAGTAGAATCCTGATTTAGCTTTTCTTTAACTATGGGCTCCTTCTCCTTAAGATTTTTCAGTACAACTCCTACCTTAGATCCATATTGAGTAATTTCATTATGGATTTTTCTATCCAAGTTCTCTACTAGTTCTACTGTAGCAACTTTGTTTTCAATGATTTCTAACCGTTGCACAACATGCTCCAAAGTTAAAACGGTCCCATTAACCATAAGAGGTGGTGAGCCAAATAATTCAGTCATAGCATTATAAGAATCAAAGGTATGGCTACCCAAGAAATTCCCTCCGGTAATGGTATCTAAGATAAATCTATTCCACAGAGTTATGCCAACATAAAAATTGCGAAGAAGCACGGAAGTGGAAAGCTTCCTATTAGATCTATTTTGAGCATTGCAAATTCTATACCAGGCATCTTTTAATCTTTCTTCCTCCCTTTGTTTAAAGTTGAGGACCTCACTCTCGGGAGTGTTGATAATGATAGGTGTGCTAGACATGATGACAAGCAAGCAAGCAACACACACGCAAACAAGAAGCAAGCGAACGATAAACACATGGCGGAAGAAGGGCAAATAACATGGCAAGGGTGAAGTGGGGGAGAGGAAAACGAGAGGCAAATAAATGTAATGCTAAGGGTAAGGGTTTGTGATAGGTACTTGGTATATGACTTTTGCGTAAGCCTCCCCGGCAACGGCGCCATAAATTCTTCTTGCTACTTCTCGAGCTTGCGTTGTATTCCCTAGAAGATAAAAGGGAGATGCAGCACAGTAGCGTAAGTATTTCCCTCAGTTTTTGAGAACCAAGGTATCAATCCAGTAGGAGACCACGCGTGAGTCCCTCGCACCTGCACAAACAAATAAGAACTTCCCAGCCAACGCGATAAGGGGTTGTCAATCCCTTTACGGTCACTTATGAAAGTGAGATCTGATAGAGATGATAGTTTATATTTTTGGTATTTTTGGTTTATAAGAACAGAAAATAAGAGCGGTAAAAGTAAAGTAGATGTAGATTGATATGTTGAGAATAGACCCGGGGGCCATAGTGTTCTCTAGTGGCATCTCTCATGATAGCGATATTCTACGGCGGGTAAACAAATTACTGTCAAGCAATTGATAAAAAAGCGAATAATTATGTGACTATCTAGGCATGATCATTGTATATAGGCATCACGTCCGAGACAAGTAGACCGAAACGCTTCTGCATCTACTACTATTACTCCACACATCGACCGCTATCCAGGATGATGTGTATTGAGTTCATAAGAATAGAGTAACGTCTTAAGCAAGATGACATGATGTAGAGGGATAAACTCAAGCAATATGATATAAACCCCATCTTTTTATCCTCGATGGCAACAATACAATACGTGCCTTGCTGCCCCTACTGTCACTGGGAAAGGACACCGCAAGATTGAACCCAAAGCCAAGCACTTCTCCCATTGCAAGAACCATAGATCTAGTAGGCCAAACCAAACCAATAATTCGAAGAGACTTGCAAGGATATTATGAGCACACATAAAAAGTTTAGAGAAGAACCAAATATTTCTCGTAAATAATCTTGATCATAAACTCACAATTCATCAGATCTCGACATACACACCACAAAAAGAGATTACATCAAATAGATCTCCTCGAAGACCGAGGAGAACTATGTATTGAGATCCAAAGAGAGAGAAGAAGCCATCTAGATACTAGCTATGGACCCAAAGGTCTGTGGTAAACTACTCACAACTCATGGTGAAGGCGATGATGATGATGATGATGAACTCCGTGATGGATCCCCCTCCGGTGGAGCTCTGGAACAGGCTCCAAGATGGGATCTCACGGGAACAGAAGGTTACGGCGGTGGAATTAGGGTTTTATCTCTGTTGTCGAAGGTTTCGGGGTACGTAGACTTATATAGGAGGAAGGAGGACACCGTGGGGTGCTCGGGGGGCCCACGAGGCACGGGGTGCGCCCTGGGAAGGGGGCGCGCCCCCATCCTCGTGGACACCCCGAGGCTCCCTGACATGGTTCTCAAGTCCCCCGTGCGTGATTTTCTCCAAAAATATCTCTCGCGAAGGTTTCATTCCGTTTGGACTCCGTTTGATATTCTTTTTCTGCAAAACCCTGAAACAGGCAAAAATCAGAAATCTGGACTGGGCCTTTGGGTTAGTAGGTTAGTCCCAAAAATGATATAAAAGTGTAAGATAAAGCCCATTAAACATCCAAGACTTCATAAATAATAGCATGGAACAATAAAAAATTATAGATACGTTGGAGACGTATCAGGGCTCGATGGTGATGTTGAATGGCAAATTTTTGATAGCGAGCGAGAGGAGATCAGCGGCGGGGCCATGGATGAGATCGACGACGGTTGAACCCGAGGGATTGGGGGTGGGCCACTTAACCTGTGACACAGCCCGCCTTAGGGCATCGCTGTCGATGACCTCGATGTCGTAGCCGACGGACAAGACATGCCCACATACTCTAGCCCGTTGCTTGAGTGCCTGCCGCCAGTAATGGTCGTCAGCTTCCTCGGCGACGTCGGGCGAAGAGACGGCTATACACCTCTTTTGGGCCAGTCGTTCCTCGAGCTCCACGGGAAGCGTAGCCGGGCTTAGGCTGCGACGCTCTGGAGTGGGGGATGGGGATGGGGATCTGTGGGAAAGGGGACGTTTGGCAGGCGTCATCTAAGAAAATCAGGACAGCCTGGGTATGGAGATCGATGGGTAAGCTGCATGGGCAAACCGGCAGATGTTGACAATGTAGGCCTTGCGGCGGTGGCTGCGGGAGCGGTGGCGGGTACTTTGCTAGGGTTTCGAGCGAGGGAGGGTGTGTGTGCGCGCTTATAGGAATAACCCAATAGATTGATCAGAAAGAATAACTTTGAGGTGGCTTCTTACCCTAAACTCATTTCATCTTATGTTCTCCGTGATAGGAACATTGAAGTGATTCTTTGTTGCACGTTGAGGGATTGTTATATGATCCAATTATGTTATCATTGTTCAGAGATTTTGCACTAGTGAAAGTATGAACCCCAGGCCTTGTTTTCAAGCATTGTAATACCATTTTTGCTCACTTTTGTTACTACTTACCTTTCTATTTTTATATTTTCATATTACGAAAACTTATATCTACTATCCATATTTCACTTGTATCGCCATTTCTTCGCCGAACTAGTGCACCTATACAATTTACCATTGTATTGGGTGTGTTGAGGACACAAGAGACTCTTTGTTATTTGGTTGCACGGTTGTTTGAGAGAGACCATCTTCATCCTACGCCTCCCACGGATTGATAAACCTTAGGTCATCCACTTGAGAGGAAATTGCTACTATCCTAGAAAACTCTACGCTTGGAGGCCCAACACGAGTCTACAAGAAGAAGGTTGCGTAGTAGACATCAAGCTCTTTTCTGGCGCCGTTGCCGGGGAGGTGAGTGCTTGAAGGTATATCTTTAGATCTTACAATTGAATCTTTTAGTTTCTTGTTTTATCACTAGTTTGGTTTATATATATAAAAAACTACAAAAAATGGAATCGAGGTTGCCTCATATTATTCATCTTAATAATGTCTTTCGTGAAAATGATGGGAAGGAAAATTGTGCTAAATTGTTAGAAGAAGAAGTCAATAAATTGTTTGGCACTAAATATTCGAATGATGAGCATGATTGCAATGTTTTCAGTATGAATCCTTTGAATATCCATGATGCTAATGATATGCAAAGCCATAAGCTTGGGGATGCTATGTTTGATGAGGATGATATTTTTAATCCCCCAAGTTTTGATGAGCAAATATACTATGATGAAAGCATGCCTCCTATTTATGATGAATATTTTGATGACATGTATACTATAAAGAATAATGATAACCAGGAAACTTGTCATCATGATTTCAATGCTTGGTATAATTATGCCAATCAAGAATCACATGATAGTTATTTTGTTGAATTTGCTCCTCCCACTACAATGAATGAGAAGAATTTTGCTTATGTGGAGAGTAGTAAAATTTCTATGCTTGTGGATCATGAAAATAATGATTTATGTGATAGTTATATTGTTGAATTCATTCATGATGCTACTGAAAATTATTATGAGAGAGGAACATATGCTTGTAGGTATTGCAATAATATCTAGTTTCCTCTCTATGTGTTGAAAGTTTTGAAGTCATGCTTGTTTTGCTTTCCTATGCTAATTGATTATTGTTCCCATAAATTGTTCTCTCACAAAATCCCTATGCATAGGAATTGAGTTAGACTTAATTGTTCTTGACATGTGATTCATAATGCTTTTTTGCGTTTCAATTCTTTACTTCTATGTGAGCATCATTGAAATCTTCATGCCTAGCTAAAAAGGCGTTAAAGAAAAGCGCTTGTTGGGAGACAACCCAACACTTACCCCTACTATTTTTGTGTGTCCACATGATTAAGATATTGTAGTAATCATGTTTTATAGCCATTGTTTCAATAAAGTGCCAAGTAAAGCCTTTGGGATAGTGTGGATGATAGTTGACTTGATTCTGTAAAAAAACATAAACTTTTGCGTCCAGTGCTGGAATTTGTGTGCTTCACTGGACGTGATAAAATTCTGAATTTTTTACATATTATTTTTATACAAATTTCCTACGTGATCGTATTTTTTGGGAATTTTCATAGGTGCATAAGTGGGACTAAAAATTCGGATCTTTACGGATTGCTCTGTTTTTGACAGATTCTGTTTTCAATGCATCATATTAAGTGATATAAACTGTGGAAGTTATAGAGCAGAGTAGGCATTGTGGGAACAATTATGAATCTTCTCTTTGACAGTACCCAAGTGAATGATTTTTTTTACTATACTAATGAATCTCACAAAGTTTCGTTAAGTTTTGTGTGATTCAAGTTTTCATGTTTTGGGTAAGATATCGATATGAGGAGAATAAAGAGTGGTAATACACTAAGCTTGGGGATTCCCAAGGCACCCCAAGTTAATATTCAAGGAATATCCAAGCAACTAAGCTTGGGGATGCCTCGGAAGGCATCCCCTCTTTCGTCGTCAACATTATTGGTAACCTTACTTGGAGCTATATTTCTATTCGTCACATGATATGAGTTTTGCTTGGAACATCATTTTCTTTTTTTATTTGCTAGATGTTATTTAGAATAGTGTTTTGCATCTTTTATTTCAATAAAAATGTCAAGGATAGTCTTTACCCTGCTTATTTTTCAAGTATATATATTGTTCTTTGAAAACAGAAAGTTTTCTATCATTGTCTTAATTCTTCTGGAAAGTCGGAACGTGATAAAATCTTGAAAGTTTTACACAGTGAGAATTAATAAGTTCTATGTAACGTGGTAGTTTTTAAGAATTTTTTAAGCTAGGTAAGTATGAGTAAAATTGCACTCTTTACATACTATCATGTTTAGATAGATTGCAGTTTTGTTTGCATTATTTGCATATGTTTGTGTGTTTAATGATTCTATTTGAGGATAGGAGTATTAAATATGCAGAGGCATTTAGTATGCAATCTTAAGTCATACTTTTAGTGATTTGCTACAGTAGAGAATGATAAGGTTATGGATTCATTTATACTAACTTATCTCACGAGTTCTTGTTGAGTTTTGTGTGGATGAAGTTTTTAAGATTTAGGGAAACCGTGATATAAAAGGAATTAAGGGGACACAAGTGCCCAAGCTTGGGGATGCCCAAGGCATTCCAAGATAATATTTCACGGACTCTCAAACATCTAAGCTTGGGGATGCCCAGGTAGGCATCCCACCTTTCTTCATCAACAATTATCTGTTAGTATTGGTTGAGTCTAAGTTTTTTGCTTCTTCACATGAAGTGTGCTATCCTTGAAATGTCATTTTATTTTGCTTTGATTGTTGTTTGAATAAAATACATTATATCTGAATTTTTAAATGAGAGAGAGTCTTCACATAGCTACATAATTATTCAATTACTCATTGATCTTCACTTTTATTTTTTGGAGTAGTTTGTCATTTACTCTCGTGCTTCACTTATATCCTATGAGTAAATAGTTGAATGAATTTCATATCATAAATCTGAAATAATATATGTTTCATATGCGTATCCCATGGGGAATAATGACTTCACATATAAGAAGTATAGGAACACAACATTGTTCACTTGAACAATTCATGAAAGAATATTGAAGGAAGAGAGATTCCGCATATAAATATACTATCTTGGACATCTTATATGATTGTGAGCCCCATTAATTATTTTCAAACTTGAGCAACTTAGTTGAAGTTGGACAAGGAAGCCAACGTAAGGAGTTATGTTTGGGTATATTTGTATATAAGTTACATTGTTATGGATCCTCCAACATGTGGTGCTTTTTAGGATCTTTTGCTAACCAAAAATTTGTACTAAGTAGAGATACTACTTGTGCATCCAAAATAAAACCCGGTTTCTTGCCATGAGAGTCCACTATATCTACCTATGGATTGAATAAGATCGTTCAAGTATGTTGTCATCACTGCAAAAGCAATAAAATTGCTCCCAAATATGTATGATCTTTTATTGTAAGGGAAAATAAGCTTTGTACGAACTTGTGATGGTGAAGAAATAAAAGCGATGGACTGCATAATAAAGGTTGCTGTCACAAGGGGAAATATAAACATGTGTTCCTTTGCATTAAGAGGTTGCACACCCAAAAATAAAAAGTGCATGACAACCTCTGCTTCCCTCTGCGAAGGTCCTATCTTTTACTTTATGAATTTACTTTTATACAAGAATCAATAGTATGCTTTCTCATTCCAACCTCAATTATTCTTTAGTTGGCAAGCATCATGTGGTGGGGAAAGATCTAAGCACATATGGCCATTCAAATATATTTGATCATGAATTATTATTGTTGACCTTTATCTATATGATAAATAAGTTGGGAGGTGAAACATTAAGCCCCTATCTTTCTCTGTGTTCGATGAATCATGTTTCTTCTAAAAATATGCTTTGAGTGGTAGCAATCATGGCAGACAATATGATAGTTGAGTGTGTGGAATTTTCTAAATCAAATCTCTTACATAGACCCTTCCTGAAATAAGATGAATTACAATTGTTTGATGACCGAGAATGTAGTTTGTTAGTTTTCAAGAAAGTTTATGGTCTATACTTTAACATGTGAATAGCTTGCAACTTGATCATGAGAAGTTTTATGAGATGAGTATTGTTTATGATATATATTGATGCTGGAAAAAGTGTTTGGAATTATCATTGATCAAACTTATACACTATGTTAGCATTCACACTTCATAAATTATTTCTTTAATCATTTACCTACTTGAGGACGAGTAGGAATTAAGCTTGGGGATGTAGATATGTCTCCAACGTATCTATAATTTATGAAGTATTCATGCCATGTTTACAACAATTTTATATGGTTTTGGTATGATTTGATTAGAACTAACCCGGACTAACGTTGTTTTCAGCAGAACTACCGTGTCCTTTTTTGTGCAGAAATAAAAGTTCTCGGAATGAGCTGAAAATTTACAATGATTTTTTATGGACCAAAAGAGACCCCCGAAGCACCGGAGCTGGGCCAGGAAGTGGACGAGGAGGCCACAAGCCAGGGGGGCACGGACTACCCCCCAAGGCGCGCCCCTATGTCTTCTGGGCCCCTCGAGCTCCCCCCTTGATATGAGACCGACGCCAAAGATTCCTGTATATACCCAAAAAATGGAAAGTACCCTAGATCGGAAGTTTCGCCGCCACAAGCCTCTGTTGCCACGAAAAACCTCTCGGGGCCATGTTCCGGTACCCTGCCAGATGGGGAAATCATCACCGGAGGCCATCTTCATCATCCCGGTGGCAACCATGATGAGGAGGGAGTAGTCCACCCTCAGGGCTGAGGGTTTGTACTAGTAGCTATGTGTTTTATCTCTCTATCTCTCTCTCTCTCTCATGTTCTTGATTTGGCATGATGTTGATGTACCAGGAGCTTTGTTATTATAGTTGGATCTTATGTTATTCTTCCCTCTCTACCTTGTGATGAATTGAGTCATTTCCTTTGAGGGTTTTTTATGTAGGATTGAATCTTTTGGATCTCAGAGCACTTGATGTATGTCTTGTGATGGGATATCCGTGGTGACAATGGGATGTTCTATTGATCCACTTGATGTATGTTTTGGTTATCAACTTGCGGATTCCCGTGGTGACATTGGGGTAATCTATGCATAGGTTTTGGTACGCATTTTCATATTCCGTTCTCCGATAGAAATCTTGGGGTACTCTAGAAGTTCTTTATGTTGGATTGAATATTATGAATCTAAGATTGCACTACTTCAGGATGGTCCAAACACGACAGTCGAATCAGAGACCCTTCGACGAAACTGTGTGGGATGCATCAATCACAAACGGTGATGTAATAAAACCTTCAAAAAAGATGCAAAACGTTTGCGATGGCGGTGACATCAAACACGGTTCATATAGGAGTTACGTGTGCGATGAGTGGCAAATGGTTAGTTCATAACAACTGTTTGCGATGATGTAGAACAACAGAAATAGGCAACCAGATGGGGGTGTGTGCGATATACAACATAGAGTTCACTAGGTTGAACTGTGTGTGATTAGACAACACAATAGAAACAGTTCAACTGAACAAGATGTGTGTGATACGCTGCAAACAGGTCCGTAATAAGAAATGTGTGCGAAGACAAATAATAACACAGACGATTGCTGCTAATAAGCCGTGTGATTACTCTGTCTACAGAAGAATTACATAAGTGACTATACAGATCATTCACAGACATCTCAATAAACAATTGTATGCATTCTAAAATAGGAGAAACAATCGTCTAGTCATCTACTTCTTGTGATGCTCCCGCCACTACTCTGTGGCTCGATCCCTCGTCTGGGGCAAGAAGAAGACACTCCCTCATGTCAATGATCCGCTTATACACCTCGAAGCTTGTGTACACGTTCTTGGCCGCGTACGTGACGTGTTGTTCATCCAGTCTCTCATGCCAGACACTATGCCAGGCGTTCTTGTGCTTCTTGCTCTCAACCTTCATCTTCATGTTGTAGGGGTCAATGATGGCTGAGGCGAGGTCAACCAGGGAGTTCTTTTTGTTCTTGTTGCTGCCCCAGACCTTGTAGTGGTCCTGGATGTTCACAAGATTCTGGCATTTCAAGCCCGAAACCTTGAGCGCTTTTAGATCGTTGGTGGTGTCCATCGTAGAGAAACTATAGTCGGAGCTGTTGATAAACCTGAAGAAACGCTCGAAGGCGTTGTGGCCAGGTGGTAGTGGTAGACAAGGACGTCATGTCGCACGCAGAACTGGGTGACGAAAACCTTCTGATTGTGCTCGGCACGACCGATGGTGTACTCGGGGTCAAAGCCGACCACTTAGTACTTGTCCTCGGCAAGGAACTACTCCATAGTTTGGATGGAGCTCCCCACAGAGGCCAGATCATTCGTGTACACCACCGAGAGGGCCTTCCCCTCACGTGGGCGTCCACTATGCGATGCGTGGTGAGCTGCCCGCTGTTGTCGTCGTCGGCCGCTGGGAGAGCCATTGGAGCCACGGGGAGCGCCATTTGAGCCACTGGGTGTCCTCTATGTATGTGTCATCGTGGGTGTGCTTATTGTGTCATGTGACGCGAGAGATGAAGGTAAATGGCCGCAGGAATAAATGGGGGCCAGGCGGCCTGGATTCTCTATGCGTCTGCATGGCAGTTTTTGCAGCGGGTAACTGCATCGTCGCGCCACGCCCGGCGCAACCGCATGCACATGAACGTGCATGATCGTGCGCCAGCCCCAAACACTGGTAGCACGCATGGAGGCACGAGGGCATAGCACCTAGAGGGACGCGAGAGTAGAGCATGCGGCGGGACGCGACCAGAACGCGTCGCGGCTCCCTCAACCCATCAACCGCATGCAGCCACACGCATAGAGCAGTCGAACACGCAGGAAATGCCTCCGTCTTGGTCTATAGTCCCCTTTATATTTTGTGCCATACTTTGCCCTTAAATTTATATTCAACCAACAAAATGTTGATGCATGTTATAAAATTATATAATTGCAAACTATGTCCAAATACGAATCCAACTATATAATCTTTGGCGACATGCATTCGTATTTTATTACTTAAATCCTACTTATAAACCAGGACGGGGGTATAGTAGGTAATTAAATCGCAAAAGTTTTTTATTAACCTTATTTGTACGTGGCCTTTTGTCCTCCTCTGGCACGTCTTATCACCCTGTGGCCACAGATGGCTTACAGCGTAAGATTGCGCTGCGCGCGGGGGCGTTCTTTTGGCCAAATAGTGGCTCGAAGTGGCACCAATGAATCGTCGATGAGCCCGTTCCTGCGCAACCGCGCAGGTTCCCGCGCAAGCTTCTCGCCCAACTCAGTGAAATCCCCCAAAATTCCAATGCTTACCGGCCTGCTATATAAACCCTCACGGCCGGCGAGTCCTGCATCACATTTTCCCCTTCCTCCATGTAGCTTATCTTGTCTGCTTCTCCCACAATCGCCAATGGCACCGGTCCGTCGTCATCGCTCAGCCACTCCACCGTCATCAGAGGATATTACCCCGCGTAGTGTAGTGTGCGTGGCATCCCTGTTGGGTGTGCGCGGAATAGCCACCACACGCGTCGCCGCCGTAGCCCGTCGACTGTTGTTGCCGACCACCGTTGCCGCCACACCACTGTCGAAAGACAGGGCCATCGCCCGCTCCGCCGTCGCGGCACGAAGGTGGGAGGTGCCCGTTGTGGCCGCCACCCCATTGCCAGCCACCATGGCCATCACCCGCTCCGCCACTGTGGCCCGAAGGCGGGAGTTGGTGGTCATGGCCACCACCCCATCATCGGCCGCCATGGCCGCCAGCCACCTTCGGCCGCCGGGGTCATCACCCGCTCCGCCAGCACCGCTCGAAGGCAGGAGGCGGAGGCGGAGGCCCGCACGTGCATCAGTGACCTTGCGCGCTACACCGAGTTCCTGTGGGAGGAGGAGGAGCGCCTAAGCGAGCACGCAAAGAGCCTTACCGCCACCATGGCCGCGGCACACGTCGCCTGGGAGGCGAGGAATCAGGAGATCTACGAAGAGAACCACCGCTTTGGGAGGGTCGTCTGGAGCGGCAAAGGGTGTTCGAGGTGAGCGTCGCTGAAGGTGCAACAGCAGGAGGCACCGCATTGCAGTTGTCCAGCTCGTCGGCGGGCTCTTCCCACCTCTGCCTCTTACTGAGCACGCTCAACAGAGGAGAGGTTGTCGGATGTAGTACAAAGCCCCTCCGTAGTAGTAGTATTTAGGAGCTATTTTGTTCAGTTCATCTAACTATAGATGTGGTCAAACTGTACAACGTACTTAAAACTAACTAGTATATAGTTGAACTAGCTATTTTTAGTACGTGGTTGACAACAATTGGGGAAAATTTTGGTCGGTTCAACTGTCAAGTTGAACTGTTTGTATAAAGAATGACTGCTTAATCTATGAATGAAATCTATATTTAATTACTAAATTTTAGTTGCAAAAATTAGTTAGTGCTACCGATTTTTAGCTGCATATTTTGACAAATCACAGTGTTACAAGGTTGACAAATGGCAATGTTACTAGATCAACAAATGTCAGTCTTTCCAGTTTGACAAATGACAACATACCCAATATGACAGATGTAAATCTTACCAAATTGTTTGTACGTGGTTGCACATGGGTCATCCAAAACAACTGTTTGTGTTGAAGGGATGCACAAATCCAGCTCAGCACATTTTCCCTTGGCTTAGCGCCGAAGTCTGGATTTGCATACGGATGTTCTATCTAAAACATTTGCGATCAAGAGCTGCACAAATCCTGCTCGACACATTTCCCTTGGCTTCCTGGGGAAGCTGTCGGTTTCCATACGGGTGTTCTAACTAAAACGTTTGTGATGAGTGTTTTATATTTAAAAACCATTGACATTTTTTTCAAAACAAAATCGTTTGATAAGTGTACATTAAGAGAGAAAAATGCAAGTTCGTTCAAACAATATCTTTCATCCAGTCACAATGCGAATTTATATTCATATGATCGAGATACAGTATTAAACCCAAAAAAACTAGTTCCGGCTGCGGCAGAGGCGGCGTGCCGCGCCGTCGTTGTCGTTGTCGTCCTCCGGGACGCCGTTGTTGAAGTCTTCAAGGCAGCACATAATGTTCTTCACTTGTAAATCAAACATCATGTCATCGCGCGATCGACAGGTGGGGCACGGGAGGACGGCAACTAGCGGCGCTGAGAGGTAGCAGTCGACGACGGCATCCCATGCCGCAGAGGGGGGTGCGTGCACGGGCACGGGCACGGAGGGTGCAGCCAAACGCACGGGGACCGGCGCCACGGTGGGTGGAGGGGCGCGGATGGGCACGGGCGCTGGCATGTACACGAGCTCGCGTGGGTCCGTGGAGACCTCGCTGACGCCCGTGGCTTCCAGCTCTGCGATAGTGCTTGGCGACTAGCCCGTCAATGCTACGGTTATGGTCGCTGGCACGTGCGGCGGGATGGGAGCTGGGACGGGAGTGGGGGCAGCAACCGCCGTAGCCAGCTCGTTCAGGGCCATGTCCACGAGGCCCCATTCCACCTTATTTTCTATCTCCTCCGACTCGGAGTCGACTTCACCAAACTGAAGACTAGTGGCAGATGATCCTTATGTGCCATGGCATTGGTGGAGGTCTGCGGGAGGGAGGGGAATGGGAGGCGAACAGTAAGGCCGCAAGTATTAAACAGCGGCTCGGGCGCCATTGATGGAGAGGAAGGTCGGCGGTCATGGAAGTCAAAGGGCTCGCTTCCCAGTGAGCCTACGCAACATACAACTCGCATGCTTCCCGATGAGCCTACACATTGGAGGATAGCTTGCACGCCTCTCGGTGAGCCTGCGCACCAGACTGCGCTCGCACGCCTCCCGTTCAGCCAAGCAGCTGTCCACACGGCACCTCCTATAGCCATTAAAACCAAGACATGTGGCATCACGTGAATGGTTAACAGAACGCACACGATTTGAATTATACAAACGTTTGAGATATTAAAGTGGCACCTATTTTTTCAAAATGCCTTTGTTGGATGTTATTTGAGTGCGCCTTCTCTCAAAATGGACACAAAAAATACCACAGCATGTCGGGTGCCATTCCATGATAGCATGCCAAGTTTCATGAATTTCAGGCGAGTTTTGGATTTACTAAAATTTTAAAACAAATTATCTCAACCTTTGCTGGCAATCAACATTGCCCTGGTGTTTGAAATTCATTCCCATTTCTTGCATGGGACCTAAGCATGCACCCAAGCACACAGATTTGATTTTACAACCAATTTATATGCACTGGAGCATGTGCCTGTAGTTCAAATTTGAATTATGCACATAAATGCATTGAAAACTCAATTAATGTATAAAAATGTCCAAACAAACCCTGAAAAAAAATCCAAAAATTAACACAACACTCCTGTTGATCTATGTTGACAGTAGAAAAAAAATTCAAATCAAGAAGAGGCAACAGATATTGTTTCGTCCAGAAAGGTGAAATGTTCCCTACCTAAACCATCAAACTTGTTGTGAGAAGCTCTAGTTTGTGAGAAGCTTATACCCAAACCTGTCCCAAATGGGGCAAAAAAATTACCACGGCATGTTGATGCCGCTCCATGATAGCATGCCAAGTTTCATGTATTTCAGGCGAGTTTTTGATTTACTAGAAATTAAAAACCAGGTATCTCAATGTTTGCGGCCAAGTGACCGTAACAGGGTGTTTGACATGCATTCCCATTTCTTGCATGGGACCTAAGCATGCAACCAAGGACACATATTTGAATTTTCAACCAATTGATATGCATTAGAGCATGTGCATGTAGTTCAAATTTGAATTATGCACATAAATGCATTGAAAACTCAATTAATGTATAAAAATGTCCAAACGAACCCCGAAAAATTCCAAAAATTAACACATCACCCCTGTTGTTCTATGTTGACACTAGAAAAAAAATTGAAATCAAGAAGAGGCAACGGATACCATTTTGTCCAGAAAGGTGAAACGTTCCCTACAAAAACCATCACACTTGTTGTGACAAGCTTATACCCAAACCTGTCCCAAATGGGACAATTTTTTTACCACGGCATGTTGATGCCGCTCCATGATAGCATGACAAGTTTCATGAATTTCACACGAGTTTTTGATTTACTAGAATTTAAAAACCAGGTATTTCAATGTTTGCGGCCGAGTGACGGTGGAAGGGTGTTTGACATTCATTCCCATTTCTTGCATGGGACCTAAGCATGCAACCAAGGACACATATTTGAATTTTCAACCAATTTATATGCATTAGAGCATGTGCATGTAGCTCAAATTTGAATTATACACATAAATGCATTGAAAATTCAATTAATGTATAAAAATGTCCAAACGAACCCCGAAAAAATCCAAAAATTAACACAACACTCATGTTGTTCTATGTTGACACTAGAAAAACAATTGAAATCAAGAAGAGGCAACGTATATCGTTTTGTCCAGAAAGGTGAAACGTTCCCTGCCGAAACCATCACACTTGTTGTGAGAAGCTTTGGTTTGTGAGAAGCTTATACCCAAACCTGCCCCAAATGGAACAAAAAATTTACCACGACATCTTGATGCCGCTCCATGATAGCATGCCAAGTTTCATGAACTTCAAACGACTTTTGGATTTACTAGAATTACAAAAGCAAGTACGTCAATGTTTGCCGAAGAGCCACGGTGCCATGATGTTCGAAATTCATCCCCATTTCTTGCATGGGACATAAGCATAAATCCATGGACACGTATATGATTTTACAACCCATGTTGGTGCACTGGAGCATGTGCATGTAGTTTAATTTTGAATTGTGCACCTGAAATGGCTAGAAAACCAATTTAATGTATAAAATGTCCAAACAAACCCTGAATAATTCCAATTCTTTTACGACACACATGTAGTTGCATGTTCACTGCACATTAAAGTTCTAGCAATTCAAACATCGTCCATTGCCGCTGTGACCCCATTATGTAATTCAAATCAAGATGGAAAATCAAGTAGATCCCACACAGTTTATTATCACCAACCGTGTGAGGTGTTGTACAAAATATCTCGGAGTACCGTTGGTGTATAGTACGCCTAGGGCTTACGCGAGAAGGTGCGCCGGCCACAGTCCACAGCCAGCATGTCAAGCACACTAGCTTGCTCCCCAAATATCTTTCAATATTCTATCGTCGCCAGTGAAAGATGGAGACGTGGACCCGCGTCGTGAGGGAAACTTCGGCGGCCCACTCCGGCGAGAGCGCGGCTACAGCCACTATGCGCGTGCTAACAAGGTGCATGAACACGACTGCAATCTATGACCGGGCGGCCAAGGCAGCCCAAACGGTCGCTGTTGCTTCTCAAGTGGCGGCAGCAAAATCTGCCTCGGGGATAGCAACTGGCGAGAGCGGCATTGCAGCTGTCCGTTCCGCAGCGGCGTCCTTAGCCCTGATGGAGGCCGCTCACGCCATGTCGAGGCCGCCCACGCCCAGCTGGTGGCGGTCACCGCACAAAACGAAGCTTCACTGACAACAGTCAGAAACCAACAACCGAAGAGTTGGCAATCGCTGAGAGCGTTCGAGCAACCGTCCGTTCCTCCGTCACATTCCTTGCCACGACGGAGCCCGTCCAAGCCCAGATCGCGGCCGCCCACGCCCAGCTCGTGGCGGCCTTTTCCAAAGACATGACGGACGTGGATGACGAGATGCTTGCCGAGTATGGTGCGATGGATGTCATGGAGGAGTCGGCAGAGATTGACGAGCACCAGCCGTAGTAATACTCTTTGTTTTGTTTAATTAAGAGCGCCGGTCTTTAATTTGTTAGAGTAATGTTTAGGTCAGCTAGCTCGGTTTAATTGCTGAACTTGCTCGATTAAGAAGTGTGATGTAGTCTCCTTTGTGTCCAAATTATGCAATGACGTGGATGACCACTGTGACGAGGGAAATTCGAACCAAAAAATTTGACGTTCAAACTCATCACACACGGGTTAAGCTATCTGAATCGTTTGTTATGTTCACATATTGTACACAATTCTGAATAAGGGACCGTGTCTGATATCACTTTGCGCGCCAGTTTTTTCACTGGACCAATTCAAAATTTTCGGCTTTCGCGGAAATATCTACCTCCTCGCCCCTCCCCCTTACCAAAAGACACATTTCCCCTGTTTCTGCCTCCCTTTTCAAGTTGAAACCTTCATTCCTTGCTTGCAGCGCCGCCTCCTCGCTGGCGACCCTCCTTCACGCTGCTCGGCCTCGTCTATCCAGGCAGGTAATCCACACTCAACCCCTATCCTCCTCCTCCTCCCACATCCCACATGCCCCGACCAACGGCGCGATACCTTTCACCCAAATCACCGACCCAACCGCCGCCCTAAGCCATGGTGCACACAGTATAGCCAGGAGCTCAAGGAGCATTTGGCAGCAGAGAAGCAAATCGCGGCCGCACGCGTGGATGAGGCCGCGATGGCCGCCATTCCTGTCAACTCCCAGATCTTGGAGGAGTACCTTGCCATTTGCTAGCTACGCCGGTTAATCGTGCTCGGTTTACCCGTTGTGTGTGCTTTTTCTGCCTTTCCTTAACAAATTATAGTGAATTGTGCTATTTCATTTTTACCATGCAATCTGTTGCTCTAGTGTATATGTTCTATATGTCGTGCAGTGTGGTGCTCACTGATTAACTGCTTGGTTAATTAGTTTTCGTCTTCAGTTAACTGTTTGGTTCAATTCTACAAATGTGATGTTCAATTCTTCAGGCTGCAATTTTGTATTGTCTTCCATGTGAGAAATAAATCGAATTTATCTTTACAAAATACATGAGAAACGGATACAATTGCTATATTTCCAAATTTTCAAGCATGCTTGATTTGGTTATACATTCTGCAATGTGGTGCTCAGTTAATGTTTGGTTCATTTATTGTGGTGTTTAGTTAACAATTTGGTTCAATTCTGCAATGTGATGTTCAATAGTTGTGGGTGCATTCTATTATTGTATACCATGTGAGAAGTAAATCGAATTTGGCTATACTAAATACATGAGAAACAAATACAGTTGCTATATTTCCAAGTTGTTAAGTATGCTTGGTCTGGTTAACTATCTGTTCTTCTATTAGGAGTATGTTATATTGTGCAATGTGGTGCTCAGTTAACGTATGGTTTATTTGTTGTGGTGTTTAGTTAACTATTTGGTTCAATTCTGCAATGCGATGTCTAGTTGTTGTGGGTGCATTCTGTTATTGTATACCATGTGAGGAATAAATTGAACTTGGCTGTACTAAATACATGAGAAACAAATACAATTGCTATATTTCCAAGTTGTTAAGCATGCTTGGTTTGGTTAACTGTCGATCTTCTATTAGGAGTCTGTTATATTGTGCAATGTGGTGCTCAGTTAATGTTTGGTTCATTTGTTGTGGTGTTTAGTTAACTGCTTGGTTCAATTCTGCAATTCGATGTCCAATTGTCATAGGTAGAATTTTGTATTGTTGTGCATGTGAGGAATAAATCAATTTGGCTGCACTTAATACATGAGAAACATATACAAGTGCTATATTTCCTAGTTTTTAATCATGCTTGGTTTGGATAAATGGGTTTTCCATGTGGCTTGAATTAATCTGATGAATCTGCAATGTGCTTATTTTTCATCAACATATTTTACTAATAGCATGCGAACCCTTTACTTAACCTGATGACTAACTACCTTATATGTGTTGCAGGGGAACAATGGGAAGCACCGAGGTTTACAATCGAGGTTACCACGCGCATGGTATGTTGTCTAATAGCACATTGTTGTGCAATTGCAGGAATCATTCTAATATTTAGGTTTTTAACAATTTTGTCTTGCACATGTAGGTCCTGCTGTCAGAGGTTTTGACGCGCTGTTCGACCCTTTTTGCATATGGGGAAATGAGTTGTCCATGAATATCAATCAAGTCAAGAAACTCAGAAAGATTGTTAGGATAAAGAAATTAGCGACAAAAAACAACAAGATCTTTGTCTGCACAATGAAGAAGACATCAGTTCACTACAAGATGGTACTAACTATTATACCTTGCCTTTTTTTGTTCCTTTGGCCCATTTCCAATATAGAGAAGATATTTATGCACATCCTTGTTTTCGGGCCTTTCCAAAGCAGTTCACTAATGATTACCTCTCAAACCACCTCTATGGTCAGGAGCAAGAGGTTTTCATACAACACCCACGGTTCAATATTGAAGTGTTCCTGAAGAGGACGAAGGATGGACGGAGATACGTCTCCAACGTACCTATAATTTTTTATTATTCCATGCTATTATATTATCTATTTTGGATTTTTAATGGGCTTTATTATAAACTTTTATATTATTTTTGGGACTAACCTACTAACCCAAGGCCCAATGCGAATTCCTGTTTTTGCCGATTTCAGTGTTTTGTAGAAAAGGAATATCAAACGGAGTCCAAACATAATGAAACCTTTGGGAGGATCGGTTTTGGAACAAATGCAACCCAGAAGACTTGGAGTACATGCCAGGGAAGCCACGAGGAGGCCATGAGGTAGGAGGCGTGCCCAGGGGGGTAGGCGCACCCCCACCCTCGTGGGCCCCTCGTAGCTCCACCGACGTACCTCTTCCTCCTATATATACTCATATACCCTGAAAACATCGGGGAGCACCACGAAACCCTAATTCCACCGCCGCAACCTTCTGTACCCGTGAGATCCCATCTTGGGGCCTGTTCCGGAACTCCACCGGAGGGGGAATCGATCACAGAGGGCTTCTACATCAACACCATAGCCTCTCCGATGAATTGTGAGTAGTTTACCATAGACCTTCGGGTCCATAGTTATTAGCTAGCTGGCTTCTTCTCTCTCTTTGGATCCCAATACAAAGTTCTCCTCAATATTCTTGGAGACCTATTCGATGTAATTCTTTTTTCGGTGTGTTTGTCGTGATCCGATGAATTGTGGGTTTATGATCAAGATTATACATGAACAATACTTGGTTCTTCTCCGAATTCTGATATGCATGATTAAAATATCTTTGCAAGTCTCTTCGAATTATTAGTTTGGTTTGGCCTACTAGATTGATCTTTCTTGCAATGGGAGAAGTGCTTAGCTTTGGGTTCAATCTTGCGGTGTCCTTTCCCAGTGACAGCAGGGGCAACAAGGCACGGGCACGTATTGTATTGTTGCCATCGAGGATAAAAATATGGGGTTTATATCATATTGCATGAGTTTATCCCTCTACATCATGTCATCTTGCTTAAAGCGTTACTCTGTTCTTATGAACTTAATACTCTAGATGCATGCTGGATAGTGGTCGATGTGCGGAGTAATAGTAGTAGATGCAGAATCATTTTGGTCTACTTGTCACGGACGTGATGCCTATATACATGATCATGCCTAGATATTCTCATAACTATGGGCTTTTCTATCAATTGCTCGACAATAATTTGTTCACCCACCGTAGAATCTGCTATCTTGAGAGAAGCCACTAGTGAAACCTACGGCCCCCGGGTCTATCTTCCAATCATATAATCTTCCATCAACTATTTATCTTTACTGTTCTTTTATTTTGCAATCTTTAGTTTCAATCTATACAACAAAAATACCAAAAATATTTATCCGATTATCTTTATCAGATCTCACTTTTGCAAGTGGCCGAGAAGGGAATGATACCCCTTTATCACGTTGGTTGCAAGGTCCTTATTTGTTTGTGCAGGTACGAGGAACTTGCGTGTAGTATCCTACTGGATTGATACCTTGGTTCTCTAAAACTGAGGGAAATACTTACGCTACTTTGCTGCATCACCCTTTCCTCTTCAAGGAAAAAACAACGCATGCTCAAGAGGTAGCAAGAAGGATTTCTGGCACCGTTGCCGGGGAGATCTACGCACAAGTTGTATACCAAGTACCCATCATAAACTCTTATCCCTCGCATTACATTATTTGCCATTTGCCTCTCGTTTTCCTCCCCCCCCCCACTTCACCCTTGCCGTTTTTTTCGCCCTTTTTCCGTTCGCTTGTCATTTGTGTGTTCGTCCTTGGCGTGGTTTGTTGCTATCATGTCTGAGATGGGGGAGGATGTTATTGAAAAAGGTAGTAACGATGGGGGAAACTTTGATGCTTTTGATTATCCTCATGAGGAACCTACCACTTTACATACTAAGAAGTTCCGGATTGTTAGTGGAAATATTATTGGAAAAGGAGTTCTTCAAGATTTCTTTACTTGTGCAGGTGCTTTGCCCACTATGGGTGGATCTATTCTTCATAGAACCAGTAGTCTTACGGATGCCATATATATGCTTGTAGTTGAACTTGAAAGACAATTTATCCATATGCATCCTTGCATTCAGAGATTTTTTCTAGAATTTTCCAATATTGAGCATTCTTCTGTTAAGCGAGAAGCGACTATCTTTTCGGCACATGAGTTCAGATTTATAATGAAAGAGGCTAAAGAAGTTTTTACGCATTATTGGGTAGACGTTGGTCGTCCTCCCATATAGGCTATCCTATTTAATCAAGAGGACATAATACATTTGCAATCTCTAGATCATGTTGCTTATAATGAAAACCTTAGAAAAAAGGTTCCTACCGATGTTCTAGTTGATAGAATCTCTGAACTGAATGATGATTTTGCTATTCAAAACAATGGGTTAGGCTTTTCTCTTGAGCAAAGGCTCATGATCTTCTGTCAAAAGAATACTTATAATGATGAATTGGTTGTGCAATACAAGTGGCCAAAGGAGGAACCCATACCTTTCGATTACTTTTGCTTGCCACAAAGAAAACTTGCTGCTGAACGTAGGGAATATGAGATGAGTTTTCGCGATTTACCTTATCATTATGGCAATACCTAGATCTATTCTTGTATCTTGCCTAGCTAGGGGCGTTAAACGATAGCGCTTGTTGGGAGGCAACCCAATTTTATTTTCTTTGCTTTTACTTATGTTTAGTAATAAATAATTCATCTAGATTCTGGTTAGATGTGGTTTGTGTTTTAATTAGTGTTTGTGCCAAGTATAACCTTTGGGAAGACTTGGGTGAAGTCTTTGCGATCTTGCTGTAAAAAAAAGAAACGTTTGCGCTCACGAGATTAGCTGCCATTTTTTACTGGAGGGTGCTTTTAAGTTGATTCTTTTTACACATGATTAATATACAAATTCCTCACGTCCACCAATTTATTTCAGAATTTTTAGAGTTACATAAGTATTCCAAAGTTACATATTGCTACTGAATGTTCTGTTTTTGACATATTTTGTTTTTCGTGCGTTGTTTGCTTATTTTGATGGATCTACGAGTAGTATCGGGGGGTATGAATCATAGAGAAGTTGGAATACAGTAGGTTTAACACCAATATAAATAAAGAATGAATTCAATACAGTACCTTAAAGTGGTGGTTTGTTTTCTTTTACTAATGGAGCTCACGAGATTTTTTGTTGAGTTTTGTGTTGTGAAGTTTTCAAGTTTTTTGTAAGGATTTGATGGACTGTGGAACAAAGAGTGGCAAGAAAGCTTGGGGATGCCCAAGGCACCCCAAGGTAAAATTCAAGGACAAGCAAAATCCTAAGCTTGGGGATGCCCCGGGAAGGTATCCCCTCTTTCGTCTTCGTCTATCGATAACTTTACTTGAGACTATATTTTTATTCACCGCATGATATGTGTTTTGCTTGGAGCGTCATGTATGATTTGAGTCTTTGATTTTTAGTTTACCACAATCATCCATGCTGTACACACCTTTTGGGAAAGACACACATGAATCAGAATTTATTAGAATACTCTATGTGCTTCACTTATATATTTTGAGCTAGATAGTTTTGCTCTAGTGCTTCACTTATATCTTTTTAGAGCACGACGGTTGTTTTATTTTATAGAAATTATTGATCTCTTATGCTTCACTTATATTATTTTGAGAGTCATTTAGAATAGCATGGTAATTTGCTTTGGTTATAAAATTAGTCCTAATATGATAGACATCCAAGATGGGTATAATAAAAACTTTCATATAAAGTGCATTGAATATTATGAGAAGTTTGATACTTGATGATTGTTTTGAGATATGAGGATGGTGATATTAGAGTCATGCTAGTGGAGTAATTGTGAATTTGAGAAACACTTGTGTTAAAGTTTGTGATTCCCGTAGCATGCACGTATGCTGATCCGTTATGTGATGAAGTTGGAGCATGATTTATATATTGATTGTCTTCCTTTGTGTGGAGGTCGGGATTGCGCGATGGTTAACTCCTACCAACCCTTCCCCTAGGAGCTTGCGTTTAGTGCTTTCTTTTGATGACTTGTAGATTTTTGCAATAAATATATGAGTTCTTTATTACTAATGTTGAGTCCATGGATTATACGCACTCTCACCCTTCCACCATTGCTAGCCTCTCTTGTACCGCGCAACTTTCGCCGGTACCATACACCCACCATATACTTTCCTTAAAACAGCCACCATACCTACCTATCATGGCATTTCCATAACCATTCCGAGATATATTGCCATACAACTTTCCACCATTCCGTTTACTATGACACGCTTCATCATTGTCATATTGCCTTGCACGATCATGTAGTCGACATCGTATTCGTGGCAAGGCCACCTTTATAATTTTTCACACATGTCACTCTTGATTCATTACATATCCCGGTACACCCCCAGATGCATTCACATAGAGTCATATTTTGTTCTAGTTTCGAGTTGTAATCTTTGAGTTGTAAGTAAAATAAAAGGTGTGATGAACTTCATTATTAGAGCATTGTCCCAGTGAGGAAAGGATGATGGAGACTATGATTCCCCCACAAGTCGGGATGAGACTCCGGACGAAAAGAAAAAAAAGAGAAAAGAAAAAAAGTCCATAAAAAGAGAAAAAGAAAAGGGGGAAAGGCCCAAAATAAATAAAAAATGAGAGAAAAAGAGAGAAGGGGCAATGATACTATCCTTTTTCCACACTTGTGCTTCAAAGTAGCACCATGATCTTCATGATAGAGAGTCTCTTGTTTTGTCACTTTCATATACTAGTGGGACTTTTCATTATAGAACTTGGCTTGTATATTCCAATGATGGACTTCCTCAAATGCCCTAGGTCTTCGTGAGCAAGCAAGTTGGATGCACACCCACTTAGTTTCTTTTGTTGAGCTTTCATACACTTATAGCTCTAGTGCACCCGTTGCATGGCAATCCCTACTCACTCACATTGATATCTATTGATGGGCATCTCATAGTCCATTGATACGCCTAGTTGATGTGAGACTGTCTTCCTCATTTTTGTCTTCTCCACAACCACCACTCTATTCCACCTATAGTGCTATATCCATGGCTCACGCTCATGTATTGCGTGAAAGTTGAAAAGTTTGAAAAAACTAAAGTGTGAAACAATTGCTTGGCTGAAACCGGGGTTGTGCATGATTTAAATATTTTGTGTGATGAAGATAGAGCATAGCCAGACTATATGTTTTGTAGGGATGAACTTTCTTTGGCCATGTTATTTTGAGAAGACATAATTGCTTTGTTAGTATGCTTGAAGTATTATTATTCTTATGTCAATATTAAACTTTTGTCTTGAATCTTTAGGATCTGAACATTCATGCCAAAATAAAGAAAATTACATTGAGAATTATGTTAGGTAGCATTCCACATCAAAAATTCTGTTTTTATCATTTACCTACTCGAGGACGAGCATGAATTAAGCTTGGGGTGCTTGATACGTCTCCAACGTATCTATAATTTTTTATTGTTCCATGCTATTATATTATCTATTTTGGATGTTGAATGGGCTTTATTATACACTTTTATATTATTATTGGGACTAACCTACTAACCCAAGGCCAGTGCAAATTGCTGTTTTTTTGCCTATTTCAGTGTTTCGCAGAAAAGGAATATCAAACGGAGTCCAAATGGAATGAAACCTCCGGGAGGATCGTTTTTCGAACAAATGTAACCCAGACGACTTGGAGTACACGCCAGGGAAGCCACGAGGTGGCCACGAGGCAGGGGGTGCGCCCCCACCCTTGTGGGCACCTTTTAGCTCCACCGACTGATACGTCCCAAACGTATCTATAATTTCTGCTTGCTCCATGCATGTTTTGGGTGATATTGCTATGCTTTTGATACACTTTCACACACTTTTGATCATATTTGGACTAACCTATTAACTCAGTGCACCCCAGTGCCAGTTTCTGTTTTCTGCTGTTTTTGTATTTCAGTTTTTCCCATTACTTAAATTGCCAGAAAAATTCCGGGAAAAATATATAAAAAATCCGCGCTCCAGAAGCTTCCATGCGCCAGAAGTGGTGCCAGAGGGGGGCCAGAGGGGCCCCAGGCGCCCTGATGGCGCGGCCCCACCCCTGGCCACACCGGGGGCCCGCCTGGGGGGCTCCCACCTCCTCTGGTGCCCTACTTGGCCTCCTATTTATTCTCCCGTCGCGGAAACCCTGATTCCAGAACCCTTTTCTCCAGAAGCAATTCCGATCTCCGCCGCCATCACCACCAAGTTTCGGGGGACCAGAATTCCTGTGTCGGCATCTTGCCGGGACGGGGAAGTGCCCCCGGATTCATCTCCATCGACGTTGCTTCCTCCCTCCATGATGCGGGAGTAGTTCCTCCTCGGGGCTGAGGTTTCTACCAGTAGCTATGTGGTCAATTCTCTCTCCCATGATGTGATCTTCGTTGTGATCATAGGCTATGTTAATCTAGGGTGATCCCATGATATTTCCCCTTCCTCTATGTATTGAATTGATGTACTCACTTGTCTTTATCTAGTATAATCCCCGAGACCAAGGTGACAGTGGTCTATTGGACATGGATTAGAAGAATATTTTCATGAGTGATTTCCTCTTTTGTGTGTTGATTGAAGATTGAGAGTCTCTTGGTGCTTGTCTTTAACTATCCTGGAGATATGTTGTGGTGATTATGGTACTCTCTTTGGATGGCCGCGGTGACATTGGGAAATCCATAGATTGAGAACTACGAACTTTGAGGTGTGCTTTTGTAGCCCTACATAATTCTCGTCCTCTCTTGACCACAAAGGAATGACCTCCGAGTGCGTCTCCATTGCATGTTTTATGGGAAATATCATGTGATTAGACTTTGTTAATGTTGTTGGGAGTTTCCACTAGTGAAAGTATGAAGCCTAGGCCTTGTTTCCCCCATTGCAATACCATTTGTGCTCACGTTTACCACTTGTTTGCTTGCTGCACTTTTTATTACAGATTTATATTACTTTGCTTTGCCACTTCTATCATCCATATTTTACCATCTCTTCGCCGAACTAGTGCACCTATACAACTCCTAGTTGTATTAGGTGTGTTGGGGACACAAGAGACTTCTTGTATCTTAGTTGCAGGGTTGCTTGAGAGAGACCATCTTCAACCTCTACTTCCGTGAGTTCAATAAACCTTAGGTCATCCACTTGAGGGAAATTGCTGCTGTCCTACAAACCTCTGCGCTTGGAGGCCCAACATAGTCTACAAGAATAGAAGCGTGTGTAGACATCAAGATATTTCTGGCGCCGTTGCCGGGGAAGTAAGTGTTTGAAGGTATATCTTTAGATATTGCAATTAAATCTTTTCGTTTCTTGTTTTTAGTTTCACTAGTTATGTTTATGGAAAACCGCACTCTTAGTTCGCTGCTTGGGGAAGGCCGCTTTACCACACCCGTGGTAGAGAAGTTTCCTCCACCTACTGAATGTATCCCGTTCCAAATACCACTTGAGATAATTGAAATAATTAGGAATGATTGTTATGATGGGACAGTCAATCCTAGTATTCATTTGTTGAAACTTACAGAACTTTGTGAGTTGTTTAAGATTTCAGGTTTGACAAGAGATGGAGTCATGCGGAAATTATTTGCCTTGTCACTGGAAGGAAAAGCATTGGAATGGTATAGGCTACTAGATGACTCTCACCTGCTGGATTGGGAAGAGATCCAGTCTCTCTTTTACTCCAAGTTTTATCCTCTTCATGAAGTCCATGAGAATAGGAATTATGTTTATAATTTCTATCCTCATGACGGAGAGAGCATAGCTCAAGCTTGGGGGAGACTGAAAACGTTAATGCTAAAATGTCCTAACCATGGGCTCCCCAAAGATATGATTATTACTAATTTCTATGCGAGGCTCTCTGTGACGCCCGAGACCGACGTCCCAGAAGATTCCAGAAGAGTCCCGAAGATTCCAGATGTTCCGGGTTGCCCGTGTGTTCTTTTGAGCTTGTGTTATTTATTTTTTGCATTGCATCATGTCATCATGCCATCATGTCATTTTTAATTTTGCATCTCAACCTAAATAAATCGTGTGGACCTTCGGTCCATTTAAATCGAGGGAAGAATGACTTCTCTTTATAACATATCCTCCAAATAGTATGGAGCTATATTAAAATATTCCATTTGTTGGAATTCACCGTAACACACTTGCAATATTTCTCCATGCATTTCTATCTCAATTCTTTGCCTCAAACCCTTGCCAATAATTCGTTCCGTTGTTTCGAGGTTCCTCCAAAAATTTGAACATTTTTGGAGACTTCAATAATCAAGTCTTAGTTCAAACTATTTGAATTAAAATTCAAATATGTTTGAATTATTTTTCCGATCTGGCCTTTTGTATTTTCTCCGGTCGTGCTCATTTTTACGAGCCCGAGAAAATTGACCTCGCATGCAAATTCTTTTCCTAACTACCTCTTTCTTTTCTTCTCCCCCAACTTCTCTTCCTTTTCCTTCTTTTCTCTGTTTTGTTTTAATGCAGAGAGGTCCAGCCACCTCCCAGGCCTCCCTAGGTTTTTTTTCTCAGCCTCTAGGCCCACTTCACCTGGCCCATCTGGCCCAGCCCCCATTCCTAACCCTAATCCCACCGAGCCCCGCAGCTCCTCCCTCCGTTCCTTCCAGCCGCCGCCACCCCTTCGACCCGCTCTCCCATCTCTTTCCCTCGAGCGAGCCACCCTTCTGCCTCCCTCGCCTCCCCCCGTTTTTCCCCATCGGTCGACCCTCCCGAGCGCCTGGAGCTTCGCTCCTTCGCCCTCGATCGCGCGAGCCTCGCCTTCCTCGCCAGTCCCGCGCGCCTTCCAGGCTCCCGTCGGCCTTCCTCTCCGCTGGCCGGGCCCGACCTCCCCTCCAGGCGAGCGCGCGCCCGCGCCCAAGCTCTCCAGCCCCGGGCCTTCCTCGTCGCCAGGAGCCGTCATCCCTCGCCCGCGGTTCCCTTCTCCAGGCCCTGCGTCACCTGGTGAGGAGGAGGCGCCCCCTCGCGCAGCCCCGCTGCGCCCGGCCTCCTCTGGCCAGGCATCGCCTCCCTCCGAGCCTCTGCAGCCCCGTCCGGTGCCCCGCCTCCGTACGCCGCGGCCTCCTCTTCGGTCTCCAGCAGCCAGACCACGCCCGAGCTCTTCCTCTCCGCGCCAAGCCGTGGCCCTCTCCGTGCTGCCTCCTGCTACTGTGTTTTTTTTTTCTCTCCGTCGGTTCATGTGTGTTTTTGGCCCAGCAGGTTTTGGCAAGATCAACGAGATACCGAAACCGTGCCGTGATGTTATGATGCTGCGGTTTTTTTTTCCTGCAATCCAAGTACCTCTACGATGCGGGAACGCCTAAGCGCTAAGTACCTCTACACGACGACCCGACCAAGTACCCCTACGAACGCCGACACAAGACGACGCGACAAGTACCCTTCGGAGAAGTGAACAACTACATCCGTGTACGACTACGTGAACGAGTACCACGACGCCGCAAGTACCACTACCGTCGCCCGAACGTCTACCGTCGCCGGAGAACCGTGAACAACTACGGACGAGAACGACTTCATGGACAAGTACCTCTACCGTCGCCCCGTGTACCTCTACGGGATGTGAACAACTACTTCCCTCTACGGAACGACTTCTTCCTCTTCGGAAACGTGAACGACTCCTTCCACTACGTCCCTCGACGTCTCGAACCGCCCCGAAACGCACGCTTCAAAGGTATAACCCGAGACGACGACCCGTGGATGCTTGTTGTGTTGTATGAAATGTTTCCCGTGTGAGCACCGTGTCTGTTTCGTCCCTTTTGTTGTTCCTCGGTTGCCTCGTCACCGACTCGTGGGAACCCGGTAACGGGATCACCCCATCATCTCGTTTGACTCGCTCACGCCGTTTCTATCTTTTGCACCGGACTCTCAACGAGTTACCGGTACCGATATGTTGCCGTTGCATCATTTTCGGATCGTTGCCGTGGCACCCTTTCTTTCCACCACGGTGACGAATGCTTCTTATCTTGTTAATTGTCAACCTTTTAATAACTTGCATAAACTTGATCATGTCATCCGCATCATTTAACAACATTACATATGTTTAATTGTTGTTTGCTTATAATTATTAAACATGCTCATGGGGATTTTCCGGATATGTTGTTGTTATTTCTCCGGCCTCATTTAAATTGCCTAATAGTGTAGTTTCTTTATGCTTCACCTCTTGCCATGTTAAAAACAATTAATCTTGTCTTGTAATTTAACGAGAGTCAACTAAATAATTAATATGTGGTGTTTCGTCAATATGCAACTCGTTGCATATTGATCTCCACTTAACTTGTAGTGTTGTTTGTGCACTTTGCCATGCCTTGCATAATTAAACCGGACATGTATCATACTTGTTTGCGCATCGTATGCCATGTTTATGCTTGTGTGTTTACCGTGTTGTTTGTTTCTTTCCGGTTGCTTCTCTTGTTAGCTTCGGTTTCGTTCCGGAGTTGTGAGGTTTCTCTCGACTGTGTTGCTCCGTCTACTTCGAGGATCCGTTCTTCTCCCTTGTGGAATCCCAGGCAAGATGACCGAACCCGGATACCATTACTATTTTTGCCTATTGCTAGAAGTCTCGATCTATAGTTTTGCCTCGATGCCCATGTTCTTCTTGTCAGCCTCCTACTTGTAACCATTGCCATGTTTAACCACCCTACCTACGCAAACCGTTGCTTGGCTAAGTACGCTTCGCTCAGCCTTTCTTATAGCATTGTTAGTTGCAGGTGAAGATTGAAGATGCTTGCTTCCTGTTGAAGTTTGGTTGGGTTATATCACACTATATAAATGCTTATAAATGAAATCATCTATATACTGGCAGGGTGGAAGGCTAAGCCTTTTGCTTGGTGTTTTGTTCCACTCATGCCGTTAGGAACCGTATAAACCGGTGTTATGTTCCTTGATTTTGCGTTCCTAACACGGTTGGGGTGTATGGGACCCCCTTGATAAACCGCTAAGTGCTAAGTCTTTTCCAGCAAGTCCCAACTTTTGGTACTATTTGCCTCATAATAACAACTTAATTAATTAATTAAATTTGCATAGAGGGTCGCTCCCTCAAGGATCCTTTTTTTCTACATAGCAGGGGGGGCCAGTGCCGATGGTGTTGGTCCCAAACGGGGAGTCTGCGGGAACCACCACGGGGAAACTCGAGGTTTGGGTCCTGTAGAATCACCCATCCGGTCGTGTCCTGAGACTTAGATACGCGCGGCTACTATCAGGGTGTCGACACGCCGGGAGGATTTGCTGGATTAGCCTTACCTTAGTTCGGCTTAACTTGAGCACGGGATTCCGAGAATACTCGGGTCTTCCCAACTATGGAGTTGCGACTCCGCGGATCGTGGGCTTGTGATGGGCCAAGTTGGAACACCCCTGCAGGGTTTTGAACTTTCGAAAGCCGTGCCCGCGGTTATGTGGCAGATGGGAGCTTGTTAATTCCGGTTGTAGATAACTTGACACAATGATACTAATACACTACCAGCGTGTGTACCGTGACTGTCAATTTCCGAATAGGGATTCGGGAGTTGAACACGGTGGGGTTATGTTTGACCGGCTTTAGTTAGGATCACTTCGTGATCATCTTTCGACCGATGCTCTTCTCTTCTCGCTCTCTATTACGTAAGTTAGTGCTAGTTGCTACTGCAGACTCTTGTTTGTTCCTTCACCTCTTATTCTTTCTTCAGCCTTATCCTCACCCAAGGCTTAAATAGTCTTGTTACCCGGGAACGGGATTGCTGAGTCCTCTGTGGCTCACAGTTACTTCACCACACCAGATGTAGGTTCAGCCGAGCTCGATGCAGGAGCTGGTTCAGTACTTCACCAGGAGCTCGATGAAGAGTTTGACCGTTTGCTTGTGACGTTTCGATGTTCAGTAGTGGTTTCTACAAGGATTCGATCTTGACCTGTGGCTTTATGTTGTTTTGGTATCTTTCTTTTGGATCTTACCCGTAGTCGGGCTGTGATGTTCTGTATGATGATTGCTTATGTAATGTATTGTGTGAAGTGGCGAGTGTAAGCCAACTATCTCCTTTTGCATTTTAATCCCTCTTTTACATGAGTTGTGCAAAGATACCAAACTTGAGATCATTCTAGGATGGATTTATGCCTTTAAGTCGTGCCTCGACACGTAGGAGGTATAACTCCATCCTGGGCATTACAAGTTGGTATCAGAGCCTTCTCCGACCTAGAAGCCCCACTGATTGATCGAATCGTTGACGGTTGAGTCTAGGCACACACTGAAAAATATTTTGAGTCCTATATTATTTCGGAGAGTAGGATTTCTTTGCTTCTCATCCCCTTTCTCTCTGGTGAGGACTCCTGACGATTACTCTTGTCTCTTCTATTTTCAAAATTGCACCAATTTTTTTTAGGATCCCGCGAGTATTCTGGGATTGTTTCGATGTTCTTGTGACAAGGATATTGTTCTCGATGCCTCCTGTTACCGAGGAGTTGAGCTTCGGGGTATCATTGTAACAAGCATATCGTGGCAGTACTAAATACTTAAGACGGCCGACATCGAAAATCTCTCCTATACGGCCAGTGGCAAGATAACCCCGACATCACCCAGTACTGGGGAGGTAGTTCGAGAGTATTGCCATAGCTTGTTATAGTGGATGCTTTTCGAAGGTCCGAGGTAAACAGTTTCCGAGAAAGACTGGTTATGTGTTGAAGGATGGATACACCTGGATGTAGGTTTAGAGTTGATTGCGCGGTGCTTCCCGTGTATCCCCAACACCTGATTGCATAACTGGAATCTTTCAGAAATCTATAGGTGGGTTCATCTAGTAGTTCTAGGCATTCTTCCAACGGATGCTCGATATGAAGTTCGGGGTTCTACATTGAGTGAAGTGGTTTTATGGACTTGTTCTGATTGGGAGTTGCATCTTAAAGGGTCCTTGGCTATGCTGATCCGGGGATGACAAAACCCTTTTGTAACATGTTCCATGAGCTTTCAGCACGAAGATGCGGAACGAAGCTTCTATCTTGTTTTTGTTCTATCTGATCCTTGTTTCTTTTTTATTTATCTTTTTCTTCTTCAAGTGGCTTCTCGTCAAGTCGATGTACCTGCAGAATTCATTCGTCCAATTCTCTGTTCGGATGATATTGTGAAGATTAGGCTGCTACACATCTATCCTTTGTTTTTGTTTTGATTCTGGTATTCGAGTTGCTTCGATGTCAAATGTTGATTCCATACCTTTCTTAATCGGTGTTCTCATATTTCAATGAGAGTGCTAGTCCTTCTTGATCATCAAGATGGTCATGTTAATTCTTTTTCAACCGGTGTCCATTTTGTTCATCCCAAGTCGTCTTTGTTTTTCCCCGCCCTCCCACCCTTCTTCTTCTTGGAGCCAGAAATTCTCAGATGAAATATCCATTTTATTCATGTGATATTTCTTCATTCATTTCCTTCAATGTTCTTATCCGGTGATTTCTCGTGAAGATGCTCAGGAGCTTCAAGTTCATCATTCTCCGTTCTCGTTTCTTCTCTGGTGGATGTAATTCAAGATTTCGGTGTTGATCTTATCCTTTTTCCTCTTTTCACAATGCTTTCTTATTCCGGTGCACCAATTAATCATTCTCCTCTTGTTATTCATATCCGGAGTGCTGAAGATTCATAATTCCATTCTTAATCCGTTCAAGCTATTTTGAGGTTGTTATCTTATTCAAGCCATTTAATTTAACCGGTGCAATATCTCTCAAGCAATCTTTTCTAACGGTGATTTCTTTAGTGGGCCCTAACCCACAGGTCTTGTCCAGGATCTTACCTGACTCTTCTATTTGTTTTCTGGAGTTATACTCAAATTCTTGTTAAAGTGTGATGTAAGAATGATTTCCAACAGTCACATGCCTTCTCCAAGATCGTTTTCAATTCTTTTCATCTTTGGTTCAACCTTTTTAATTCTTCAGTCCGGAGTGCTCAACAATTCTTCATGGCATTTCTCGTCTTCATTCTCAGCATTTGGAGTTCGGAGAAGTGTTTCTCTTAAATCTTGGCCCGTTCTCTCAAGATTCGTGGTTCTAGCTTCATGCCATCCTCATAATTGTTTTCGATTGTGGGAATTGTTTTCATACCCATCCGAAGCATTTCATGAATTCTTTTCCTTTGTGTTCCTCCGAAGGCCATCATTTCAGAAGATTTCTTCGTTCTCAGTTTTCAACTTCGTCCTCCAAATATTCTTCTTTGATGTCTCTTCGTTCGTCTCCATATTCTTACGGTGGTTCATTCAAGTTTACTCTTCCGTTGTTATCATATCAATTCATTTGTTCTTTTCATAATCCTACCGGTGCTTCGTTGAATACTTATCCAAGTTGTGCTAGTTCTCTCTTAATCCTTTCAAACGAGAATAAGTAGTATGCCAAATCCTTTGGTTGTCATCAATTTAAATTGGTGAAGGAGATGCATAACATAATTCTTATTCTTATTCCTTCCAAGTGTTTAATTCTTTTGTCTGGTGCTTGTTCATCATATCATATTCTCAGTTCTAAGTTGTTCATCTTGTTTTCCGGAGCTTCAAGTTATCTCAATTATATCATTTCAAAGCTCCATCTAATTCATCGCATGCCTTGAATCTTATTCTTTTCATCTTTCACTTCTTATGCTTTCATTACTGGAGTTTTCATGGTGGTTCATCATCATTTAATTCATCCTCGAAGTCTTCATCAAGATTCTTGTTGGAGCTCAAGCATTCTTCATCATGCTTTCCAATTGCAATCCGTTCTACCTTATCTTTTCAGATGGTGTTATGTCATTTTGTCAATTCCTTCATGTTTCATGATTCACGATTTGTCAGGAATGAGATATTTTAAACCCATCATTTTTCCTTGTTCAGGAGATCTTTTCAACCCCTCATTTTTATCTCTTGGAGTTATCTTGGGTTGTATTTCACCTAAAAGCTTTCCCTAAGGATTGTTGCTATTATGGTGCTTATAAATGACCCAAGTTCTTCATTTATCATTCCGGTGAAATAAGCTGTCATCTCTTTGTTGATCTCAACCCAAGCAATTCGTTTCCGTTAGTGGCTGGTTGTCACCTCTTAATTTTGAGATATTTTCCATAAGTCCACATCAAGCTTATTCTTTCGTTGTTGAATTTTTCAACAATTCTGTTCAACCCTTCTTGTAAGGATGCTCTTTCAAATGCAATTTTGAGAGAAGTTGTCTTTTTCTTCTCCGTTCAATTCTGTCTTTCTTTTATATGCTATTCTTTCATTCCGGAGGCTTTGGGATGTTGCTCTCTCCAAACCATCATCTCGTTTTATCGGGATCATGTTCTTTCCCTTGTTTATCATTTAACCGGAGTGTTGTATTTTCATTCAAGTTCCATCATCTTATCTAGTTTTGCCTGTTTTTTTAACCGGAGTGCTGTCTGAATCTTTCTTAACCTTGTGCCATTCTTTTAATTGTTTCGGAGGCAATATGTTGTTGTTTTCATCAAGTATCATCTCATCTCCTCAAGTTCTTGTTAATTCCTTCCATTTACAGACGGAGTGCTGTCCAAATTCTGTCATTCTTATTCCTTGGCTATACCGTTGCAGTTTCATATTCTTTTGGTTCCTAAGCTCTTGTTTCATGTCTTTCAACCTACAAGGTTCTTGTTATGTTCCTTGTTCCTCCTGCTTACCGGAGTGCTCTTAACTTCGTCCATCTCCATTCTATTCTTTCTTTCAAGTTTGTTTAACCTCTCAGGTTCCTTGGTTTCACTCGTCTGTCAAAGAAGCAACTTTGTTTTACCTCTTCATCTTCCGTTTTTACCCGGTGATATCTCTAGGATCTCGGGTCGAGATCCTCTGTTAGTGTGGGAGAGTTGTGACGCCCGAGACCGACGTCCCAGAAGATTCCAGAAGAGTCTCGAAGATTCCAGATGTTCCGGGTTGCCCGTGTGTTCTTTTGAGCTTGTGTTATTTATTTTTTGCATTGCATCATGTCATCATGCCATCATGTCATTTTTAATTTTGCATCTCAACCTAAATAAATCGTGTGGACCTTCGGTCCATTTAAATCGAGGGAAGAATGACTTCTCTTTATAACATATCCTCCAAATAGTATGGAGCTATATTAAAATATTCCATTTGTTGGAATTCACCGTAACACACTTGCAATATTTCTCCATGCATTTCTATCTCAATTCTTTGCCTCAAACCCTTGCCAATAATTCGTTCCGTTGTTTCGAGGTTCCTCCAAAAATTTGAACATTTTTGGAGACTTCAATAATCAAGTCTTAGTTCAAACTATTTGAATTAAAATTCAAATATGTTTGAATTATTTTTCCGATCTGGCCTTTTGTATTTTCTCCGGTCGTGCTCATTTTTACGAGCCCGAGAAAATTGACCTCGCATGCAAATTCTTTTCCTAACTACCTCTTTCTTTTCTTCTCCCCCAACTTCTCTTCCTTTTCCTTCTTTTCTCTGTTTTGTTTTAATGCAGAGAGGTCCAGCCACCTCCCAGGCCTCCCTAGGTTTTTTTTCTCAGCCTCTAGGCCCACTTCACCTGGCCCATCTGGCCCAGCCCCCATTCCTAACCCTAATCCCACCGAGCCCCGCAGCTCCTCCCTCCGTTCCTTCCAGCCGCCGCCACCCCTTCGACCCGCTCTCCCATCTCTTTCCCTCGAGCGAGCCACCCTTCTGCCTCCCTCGCCTCCCCCCGTTTTTCCCCATTGGTCGACCCTCCCGAGCGCCTGGAGCTTCGCTCCTTCGCCCTCGATCGCGCGAGCCTCGCCTTCCTCGCCAGTCCCGCGCGCCCTCCAGGCTCCCGTCGGCCTTCCTCTCCGCTGGCCGGGCCCGACCTCCCCTCCAGGCGAGCGCGCGCCCGCGCCCAAGCTCTCCAGCCCCGGGCCTTCCTCGTCGCCAGGAGCCGTCGTCCCTCGCCCGCGGTTCCCTTCTCCAGGCCCTGCGTCACCTGGTGAGGAGGAGGCGCCCCCTCGCGCAGCCCCGCTGCGCCTGGCCTCCTCTGGCCAGGCATCGCCTCCCTCCGAGCCTCTGCAGCCCCGTCCGGTGCCCCGCCTCCGTACGCCGCGGCCTCCTCTTCGGTCTCCAGCAGCCAGACCACGCCCGAGCTCTTCCTCTCCGCGCCAAGCCGTGGCCCTCTCCGTGCTGCCTCCTGCTACTGTGTTTTTTTTTCTCTCCGTCGGTTCGTGTGTGTTTTTGGCCCAGCAGGTTTTGGCAAGATCAACGAGATACCGAAACCGTGCCGTGATGTTATGATGCTGCGGTTTTTTTTTTCTGCAATCCAAGTACCTCTACGATGCGGGAACGCCTAAGAGCTAAGTACCTCTACACGACGACCCGACCAAGTACCCCTACGAACGCCGACACAAGACGACGCGACAAGTACCCTTCGGAGAAGTGAACAACTACATCCGTGTACGACTACGTGAACGAGTACCACAACGCTGCAAGTACCACTACCGTCGCCCGAACGTCTACCGTCGCCGGAGAACCGTGAACAACTACGGACGAGAACGACTTCATGGACAAGTACCTCTACCGTCGCCCCGTGTACCTCTACGGGATGTGAACAACTACTTCCCTCTACGGAACGACTTCTTCCTCTTCGGAAACGTGAACGACTCCTTCCACTACGTCCCTCGACGTCTCGAACCGCCCCGAAACGTACGCTTCAAAGGTATAACCCGAGACGACGACCCGTGGATGCTTGTTGTGTTGTATGAAATGTTTCCCGTGTGAGCACCGTGTCTGTTTCGTCCCTTTTGTTGTTCCTCGGTTGCCTCGTCACCGACTCGTGGGAACCCGGTAACGGGATCACCCCATCATCTCGTTTGACTCGCTCACGCCGTTTCTATCTTTTGCACCGGACTCTCAACGAGTTACCGGTACCGATATGTTGCCGTTGCATCATTTTCGGATCGTTGCCGTGGCACCCTTTCTTTCCACCACGGTGACGAATGCTTCTTATCTTGTTAATTGTCAACCTTTTAATAACTTGCATAAACTTGATCATGTCATCCGCATCATTTAACAACATTACATATGTTTAATTGTTGTTTGCTTATAATTATTAAACATGCTCATGGGGATTTTCCGGATATGTTGTTGTTATTTCTCCGGCCTCATTTAAATTGCCTAATAGTGTAGTTTCTTTATGCTTCACCTCTTGCCATGTTAAAAACAATTAATCTTGTCTTGTAATTTAACGAGAGTCAACTAAATAATTAATATGTGGTGTTTCGTCAATATGCAACTCGTTGCATATTGATCTCCACTTAACTTGTAGTGTTGTTTGTGCACTTTGCCATGCCTTGCATAATTAAACCGGACATGTATCATACTTGTTTGCGCATCGTATGCCATGTTTATGCTTGTGTGTTTACCGTGTTGTTTGTTTCTTTCCGGTTGCTTCTCTTGTTAGCTTCGGTTTCGTTCCGGAGTTGTGAGGTTTCTCTCGACTGTGTTGCTCCGTCTACTTCGAGGATCCGTTCTTCTCCCTTGTGGAATCCCAGGCAAGATGACCGAACCCGGATACCATTACTATTTTTGCCTATTGCTAGAAGTCTCGATCTATAGTTTTGCCTCGATGCCCATGTTCTTCTTGTCAGCCTCCTACTTGTAACCATTGCCATGTTTAACCACCCTACCTACGCAAACCGTTGCTTGGCTAAGTACGCTTCGCTCAGCCTTTCTTATAGCATTGTTAGTTGCAGGTGAAGATTGAAGATGCTTGCTTCCTGTTGAAGTTTGGTTGGGTTATATCACACTATATAAATGCTTATAAATGAAATCATCTATATACTGGCAGGGTGGAAGGCTAAGCCTTTTGCTTGGTGTTTTGTTCCACTCATGCCGTTAGGAACCGTATAAACCGGTGTTATGTTCCTTGATTTTGCGTTCCTAACACGGTTGGGGTGTATGGGACCCCCTTGATAAACCGCTAAGTGCTAAGTCTTTTCCAGCAAGTCCCAACTTTTGGTACTATTTGCCTCATAATAACAACTTAATTAATTAATTAAATTTGCATAGAGGGTCGCTCCCTCGAGGATCCTTTTTTTCTACATAGCAGGGGGGGCCAGTGCCGATGGTGTTGGTCCCAAACGGGGAGTCTGCGGGAACCACCACGGGGAAACTCGAGGTTTGGGTCCTGTAGAATCACCCATCCGGTCGTGTCCTGAGACTTAGATACGCGCGGCTACTATCAGGGTGTCGACACGCCGGGAGGATTTGCTGGATTAGCCTTACCTTAGTTCGGCTTAACTTGAGCACGGGATTCCGAGAATACTCGGGTCTTCCCAACTATGGAGTTGCGACTCCGCGGATCGTGGGCTTGTGATGGGCCAAGTTGGAACACCCCTGCAGGGTTTTGAACTTTCGAAAGCCGTGCCCGCGGTTATGTGGCAGATGGGAGCTTGTTAATTCCGGTTGTAGATAACTTGACACAATGATACTAATACACTACCAGCGTGTGTACCGTGACTGTCAATTTCCGAATAGGGATTCGGGAGTTGAACACGGTGGGGTTATGTTTGACCGGCTTTAGTTAGGATCACTTCGTGATCATCTTTCGACCGATGCTCTTCTCTTCTCGCTCTCTATTACGTAAGTTAGTGCTAGTTGCTGCTGCAGACTCTTGTTTGTTCCTTCACCTCTTATTCTTTCTTCAGCCTTATCCTCACCCAAGGCTTAAATAGTCTTGTTACCCGGGAACGGGATTGCTGAGTCCTCTGTGGCCCACAGTTACTTCACCACACCAGATGCAGGTTCAGCCGAGCTCGATGCAGGAGCTGGTTCAGTACTTCACCAGGAGCTCGATGAAGAGTTTGACCGTTTGCTTGTGACGTTTCGATGTTCAGTAGTGGTTTCTACTAGGATTCGATCTTGACCTGTGGCTTTATGTTGTTTTGGTATCTTTCTTTTGGATCTTACCCGTAGTCGGGCTGTGATGTTCTGTATGATGATTGCTTATGTAATGTATTGTGTGAAGTGGCGAGTGTAAGCCAACTATCTCCTTTTGCATTTTAATCCCTCTTTTACATGAGTTGTGCAAAGATACCAAACTTGAGATCATTCTAGGATGGATTTATGCCTTTAAGTCGTGCCTCGACACGTAGGAGGTATAACTCCATCCTGGGCATTACACTCTCTCGACAGGATAAAGATTTGCTCGATGCTTCCTCTATGGGTTCTTTCACAAACGAAAAGATTGATGCTAAATGGGAACTCCTTGAAAGAATTCAACGCAACACTGAAGATTGGGAGATCGACAAAGGTAAAGAGTCAGATATAATTTATGAGTATGATTGCATTAAGTCCTTTGTTGAAACTACAAGTTATAATAAGATTAGTGCTAAGTTTGGGCTTGATTCTCAACTCCTTGTTGATTTCCTCAAATCTTTTGCTTCACATCTTAATATGCCTAAGGAGGATTGGATCAAGCATCATGAACCTTTTAAAGAGATTTGCAAAGAAAATGAAATTGTTTATGATGATTGCAACATGCATGATCCAATTCCTAAAAATGAAGTTTTATATAAGCATGTTAATTTTTGTGGAGTGGATAGACCTTGTGAAAGGCCTATGATTGAAGAAGAGAAGTATTGTAAGCAACATAAGCATGAAAGAACAATCACTTGGGTCAAAGATTTAAATGAAATTGCTAGAGAACTGTGTGACCTTTATCCTTTTACTTGTGAACTTTGCTGTATAGAGGGTCACTTTAATTTTCAATGCATGCACTTTCAAAACATAACTGTTAACCAGTTGTGTGATAACATGATCACCCCTGATCTTTATGATGAGCTTATGTTATTTTTGATGTGTGAAGAGTTATCAGAAAAGACTTCTTGGCTAGATGTTAATGCCATAGGAATAAAAAACACTTTGCAAAATTGCCATCTCTATTGTGTTGTTAATTGCCATAAAAATGATTACATAAGTAAGATTAGAAAGGAGGGAACTTTACCAAAGTATAAAAATGTTTCTTATATTTCTGCTAATAAAAAGGAGAGTTTCTCGCAAGTTTCCCCTATTGTTTCTAATGATAAACCAGGATATGTGGAGAAGCTTCATCTCCAACCACTCCCTCCTAAGGTGAAGAAGAAGAAAAAGAAGAGGAGGAGGAAGAGGAGCAAGAAGGAAGAAGAATGGGTATCAACCTGGCCTGAGCATATTCCTCCCATCAACTTTTATCCTAACGGTTGTAAGTTTAAAGAAGAAGGCGAAGTTTATTGCCTTAATTATCATCTTGATGATACGTCCGTAGGTACTATTGAAGATGATTTTGATTATGATATGCATGTTACTTATTGTGATTGGGAAAATGATGATAATGCTACTTATGATCTTGAAAATCTTTTTGGTACCAACTCTGAAAGTGATGATATGGAAAGCTCTAAGCTTGGGGATGATAGGATTGCAAATCCTTTACCCACTAGTGATGTGATAATTGATAATTCTTTTGCTAGTTAGAATAAAGACAACATGTTTACAAATATAGTTGCTAGCAATGATAATGCTCTTCTCTACTATGATGATGTTATAACTCCAATTTATAGTGATTATAAAGGTACCTATGACATAAGGAGAAATTATCCTTATGAAACTTGTCATAATCATGGAGGGAATTACTCCCTTGTTGAACATCATCTTCCTAATACATAATTAATCTATAGTGTTCAAGTTGTTTATGATAGTCCTACTCCCACTATTACCAATGAGAAAGATTATGCTTATGTGGAGAGTAAGAGTACCTTTTTGCATGTGGATCATGGTAACAATGCTTTATGTGATGCTTATATTGTTGAGTTTATTCGTGATCCTACTGAAAATTATTATGAGAAGGGAACATATGCTTATAGATATTTCAATAATATCAAGTTCCCTCTCTTTATGTTGAAGGTTTTGAAGCTGCACTTGTTTTGTCTTCCTATGCTTATTGCTTTGTGCTTCAATGAATTATTCTATTGCAATATTCCTATGCATAGGAAGCATGTTAGGCTTAAATGTGTTTGGTATTTGCTTCTTGATGCTCTCTTTTGTTCTTCAACTCTTATTCCTACGAGAGCATCATTAAAGTCTTAAGCCTATCTTTATGGCTATAAAGAAAGAGCTCTAGGGAGACAACCCTTGTTATCTTTGCTTTCAGTTTGTTCTTTCAGTTTTTAGTGGTCTTGATGTTTGTTACTACTATAGCAACATCATTGTATCTTTATTTTTCAGCTTTGTGCCAATTTTAGCCTCTGATTGCAAGAAAGTTCAAAAGTTGTGACATGCTGTCCAGAAAACAGATTCTGTCCTTGGACAGAAAAATTCGAATAAAATCACCAGATCATCTTTTTGATCTGAATTTTTTGACAACGTGCTCTATACAATTGGCTTCCGAGCGTCTGTTCTGAGTTTTTTGATTTGAGTTGCAGAAGTGCCCCGAAAAAATTATTTACTACCTGCTGGTCTGTTTTTCACAGATTCTGTCCTGTTTTGCCTTTTCTTCGTTTTGCAAACCTTGAGCTTGCTTTTTCTTTGCAAAAACCTTTTGGCAATCTTGAGAAACAGTAGCTCTTCAAGATTATCTTTATTTCCAGTTGGGAAAAATTATTTTATTATGGGTACTAACCTCGCTAATCAGATTATGATGAGTTATGTATGAAGGGATTTTTCAAGTGTGCGAGGGAAGATGATAAAAGAAGATTCAGGAGGGTCAAACGCTCAAGCTTGGGGATGCCCCCGTGCACCCCCAAGAAATATTCAAGAAGACTCAAGGTCTAAGCTTGGGGATGCCCCCATGCATCCCCTTCTCCATCAATAATTATCAGTTTGTCTTTCGTTCCACTATATTTTTTCACTTCATGCGTTATGTGCTATGCTTGGAGCGTCTTGCTCTTAGTTTCTTTTTTTAGTTTTCTTTAGCTTTGCTTGCTGTTCATAAAAAGTTAGAACCCAGCTTTCTTTGTGTGGGAGAGAAACACGCTCCACTTCAACCTAGAACACAACATAGGATTTTCATGCTTATCTTTGCTGTGTGTGTTCTTTGTCTTTCCATAGCTGCTGTCATGTTTAGCTCTTAGTTTTCATGCTTTTCTTTTTAAAGAGCTTTTGTTTAGTTGGTTGCTGAACTCTCTTGAGTTTTCATGTTTATCTTGTTAAGAGAGTTTGCCTGTTGCACTGAGTTGTGTGTCTTAACTTAAAGTAGGTAATTGAGGTTGCTATTTAATTTTAGTAGTAACTTGCAATAGTTTTGAGATATTGCCATGAGTAATGTCTGAACTTTTGGTGTCAAGAGCTTTAGCCTATTAGTGATAGATGTCGTATTTTGGGCAATCCGTGTTTATTTTCTAAAACCTACAAAATAGTTGGGAACTTTAGCTACTAGATGGATCACTAATCTTTGGAGGGATCGAATATTAGAGTACACTCACGTACCATGAGTCGAGGATGCGCAAGGATAACCAAACCCCCATACACTCTCCTCGGGGTACTTGTCTCTTTGTGAACCTCCTAATTAGATTGAGAGTTACCGATAATAAGTGCATGAGTTCTTCGGACTAATGTGAGTATTCGAAAGTTGACACTTCCACCTAGCCATATTTTTCTAGCCTCTTCGGTACCGTGCATTGCCCTTTCTCACCTCGAGAGTTGGTGCATACTTCGCCGGTGCATCCAAATCCTTGGCACGATACGCTCTGTCATCATAAGCCTCGTTATATCCTTCCTCAAAACAGCCACCATACCTACCTATCAAGGCATTTCCATAGCCTTTCCGAGATACATTGCCGTGCAACATCCATCTTCTCATGACTTGATCTTCATGTCATACATGCTTTTGCTTGATCGATGAGCCGCATGCTAGTTGGGCCTTGCCCTAATCATTGCTACATGACGCGCTAGTATCATTGCATATCCTGCTACACTGGCAGAGGCATACATTTGCATACATCATGATAGTTTCATCTTCTTTATGTTGAGTATCTTGTAAAGTGTGAAAGATCTTCTGTACTTCTTGTAATTTATAGAGTGTTGCCCCTAAAGTGAGGAAAAGATCCCAAAGAGGACAAACTCAAAAGATCCCAAAGAGGACAAATGAGAGTTAAATAGAAAGAGCCATTGAGGCCACAAAAAATAAAAAAAATAAAAAAAAAGAGAAAAAAAATTAAAAGAGAGAAGGGGGCACACTACTATTCCTTTTGAGAGATGCACACTCGTACTCCATCTTATGCCTTGTACTCCATAGAGATTATCATTCATGCATATAGCTATGTGGGGACCTTCACACTATAGAACTTGGCTTGTATATTCCAATGATGAGCCTCCTCAAAAGAGCTCTAGGTCTTCTTGAGCGAGCAAGTTGGATGCTCCCCCACTAGTTCCATTGGAGAGCTTACCTTAGCTCATATGTGCATCCGTTGCATGGCAATCCCTACTCCTCACATCATATCTATCATTTGGCTTTCTCTCGCCTATGATTGTCCTCATTGATGTGAGCCTTTCACACCTTTTTTTGTCTTCCCCCTTCATCATTTTTCTCTCTTTGCCATCCTAAGTGTTAACTTTCTTGCTTACGCTCATCCATTGCATGAGTGCTCGAAATATCGAAAGGGAGTGGATCATTTTGACTTGTACCTGACTGGTGGTCTGGGGATGAGTCAAGATAAGATTCCAAAGAAGACCAAGTGTGAAACTTTAGTAGATTAAGTTCTCAACAATACAAAAACTATGTTTTACTCTCTCGTATATCCCTATCCCCTTTCTTGCACGCAAACACCATTTGGAGACATTCGAGTCACGGACAGCGAGAGCTCTTGCACCTTTATGTTCTTATGTTGCTTGTTACAATGCTAATATAGACTCTTGCTTGTTATGACTTGAATTGAATTACATGCCTTGATTGCTTTACTTAAAAGTTCTTATATGGTTGGTAGCATGTCACCATAGAAATTATGCTTGTTATCATTTACCTACTCGAGGACGAGCAGGAATTAAGCTTGGGGATGTTGATACGTCCCAAACGTATCTATAATTTTTGCTTGCTCCATGCATGTTTTGGGTGATATTGCTATGCTTTTGATACACTTTCATACACTTTTGATCACATTTGGACTAACCTATTAACTCAGTGCACCCCAGTGCCAGTTTCTGTTTTCTGCTGTTTTTGTATTTCAGTTTTTCCCATTACTTAAATTGCCAGAAAAATTCCGAGAAAAATATATAAAAAATCAGCGCTCCAGAAGCTTCCATGCGCCAGAAGTGGGGCCAGAGGGGGGCCAGAGGGGCCCCAGGCGCCCTGATGGCGCGGCCCCACCCCTGGCCGCGCCGGGGGGGCGCCTGGGGGGCTCCCACCTCCTCTGGTGCCCTACTTGGCCTCCTATTTATTCTCCCGTCGCGGAAACCCTGATTCCAGAACCCTTTTCTCCAGAAGCAATTCCGATCTCCGCCGCCATCGCCACCAAGTTTCGGGGGACCAGAATTCCTGTGACGGCATCCTGCCGGGACGGGGAAGTGCCCCCGGATTCATCTTCATCGACGTTGCTTCCTCCCTCCATGATGCGGGAGTAGTTCCTCCTCGGGGCTGAGGTTTCTACCAGTAGCTATGTGGTCAATTCTCTCTCCCATGATGTGATCTTCGTTGTGATCATAGGCTATGTTAATCTAGGGTGATCCCATGATATTTCCCCTTCCTCTGTGTATTGAATTGATGTACTCACTTGTCTTTATCTAGTATAATCCCCGAGACCAAGATGACAGCGGTCTATTGGAGATGGATTAGAAGAATATTTTCATGAGTGATTTCCTCTTTTGTGTGTTGATTGAAGATTGAGAGTCTCTTGGTGCTTGTCTTTAACTATCCTGGAGATATGTTGTGGTGATTATGGTACTCTCTTTGGATGGCCGCGGTGACATTGGGAAATCCATAGATTGAGAACTACGAACTTTGAGGTGTGCTTTTGTAGCCCTACATAATTCTCGTCCTCTCTTGACCACAAAGGAATGACCTCCGAGTGCGTCTCCATTGCATGTTTTATGGGAAATATCATGTGATTAGACTATGTTAATGTTGTTGGGAGTTGCCACTAGTGAAAGTATGAAGCCTAGGCCTTGTTTCCCCCATTGCAATACCATTTGTGCTCACGTTTACCACTTGTTTGCTTGCTGCACTTTTTATTACAGATTTATATTACTTTGCTTTGCCACTCCTATCATCCATATTTTACCATCTCTTCGCCGAACTAGTGCACCTATACAACTCCTAGTTGTATTAGGTGTGTTGGGGACACAAGAGACTTCTTGTATCTTAGTTGCAGGGTTGCTTGAGAGAGACCATCTTCAACCTCTACTTCCCTGAGTTCGATAAACCTTAGGTCATCCACTTGAGGGAAATTGGTGCTGTCCTACAAACCTCTGCGCTTGGAGGCCCAACATAGTCTACAAGAATAGAAGTGTGTGTAGACATCACCGACGTACCTCTTCCTCCTATATATACTCATATACCCTGAAAACATCGGGGGGCACCACGAGACCGTAATTCCACCACCGCAACCTTCTGTATCCGTGAGATCCCATCTTGGGGCCTGTTCCGGAGCTCCACCGGAGGGGGAATCGCTCACGGAGGGCTTCTACATCAATGCCATAGCCTCTATAATGAGTTGTGAGTAATTTACCACAGACCTTCGGGTCCATAGTTATTAGCTAGATGGCTTCTTCTCTCTCTTTGGATCTCAATACAAAGTTCTCCTCGATCTTCTTGGATATCTATTCAATGTAATTATTTTTGCGGTGTGTTTGTCGAGATCCGATGAATTGTTGGCTTATGATCAAGATTATCTATAAACAATATTTGGTTCTTCTCTGAATTCTTATATGCATGATTAAAATATCTTTGCAAGTCTCTTCGAATTATCAGTTTGGTTTGGCCTACTAGATTGATCTTTCTTGCAATGGGAGAAGTGCTTATCTTTGGGTTCAATCTTGCGGTGTCCTTTCCGAGTGACAGCAGGGGCAGCAAGGCACGTATTGTATTGTTGCCATCGAGGATAAAAAGATGGGTTTATATCATATTGCATGAGTTTATCCCTCTACATCATGGCATCTTGCTTAAAGCGTTACTCTATTCTTATGAACTTAATACTCTAGATGCATGCTGGATAGCGGTCGATGTGTGGAGTAATAGTAGTAGATGCAGAATCGTTTCGGTCTACTTGTCACGGACGTGATGCCAATATACATGATCATGCCTAGATATTCTCATAACTATGCGCTTTTCTATCAATTGATCGACAGTAATTTGTTCACCCACCGTAGAATCTGTTATCTTGAGAGAAGCCACTAGTGAAACCTATACCCCTCGGGTCTATCTTCCAATCATATTAATCTTCCATCAACTATTTATCTTTACTGTTCTTTTAGTTTGCAATCTTCACTTTCAATCTATACAACAAAAATACCAAAAATATTTATCCTATTATCTTTATCAGATCTCACTTTTGCAAGTGGCCAAGAAGCGATTGACAACCCCTTTATCGCGTTGGTTGCAAGGTCCTTATTTGTTGGTGCAGGTATGAGGAACTTGCGTGTAGTCTCCTACTGGATTGATACCTTGGTTCTCTAAAACTAAGGGAAATACTTATGCTACTTTGCCGCATCACCCTTTTCTCATCAAGGGAAAAAAACGCATGCTCAAGAGGTAGCAGACGGTCAATCATCCATAGGCACTGGCCTAAAGTTGCAAAGACCTTCAACATGAATGAAGGATTACTATTCGCCTGCCACTTCAGTAGTTTTCCAGATGAGATGCATCTGTCTATCTACCGTCTATGATGCTAATTTCGAAAGGTTCTAGATGTTGCATGTGAAACTTGGTGCTGGTGCAGTTGTGTAATAGGGTAGCTGAGTGCTGAAGCTATATCATGTTGTACTCTGATTTATTTCAATTATGGAATCCTGCTTCCTTAATACGGAAATGAAATATATTATGTGCTTAATACGAATGTCAATTATATTAATAAATGGATTATTAATAATAGGGCAATCCGCCTGCTAATGGCCAATTAGCTTGCTAATTGGGTTTTTCTATTGCAAACTGTTATTGAGAAAACACCGTGGGCGATGACCTCAGGCAACGCACATAGTTTCTAGGAATAAACAGTGTCGGATCAATGAACAATCACACATGACATTCTCTTGAAAACTATTTGCGTTAGGCCACCTTGCAGAAACGTTTACCACATAAAAAGTGTGTGTGATGGACAACCTTTGTCACACAGTTTGTTCTACGCACCGTGTGTGATGCATTCAATAACGCAAATGATAAAATTGTTAATATCATGTGCAATGGCAATGCTATCACAAACGATTTAACGGGGAAAATTGTGTGTGATGTACCTGTTAACGGAAATGTTTTCCTTAGAGCCACTGTGTGGGATGTATATACGAACAGAAACATTTAGCGGGAGTGACTATGTGGGATGTACTTACGACCGAAAATGATTTCGCATGTATAATTGTATTTTTTGAGCACTGCTGTACGTATAACCATATTTGATCGCTCACCGGTCGCACACGACCTCTTTTTGTTGAGCGTGTGTGCTAGGAGGGCATATCCCCGATGATTTCTGGGTCGGGTGGGAAGGACCCCCCTATCGCCCACACTCACTTGGCGACGGTTCCAAATGTCGTCGTGGAAAGGGTTAAAAACCGTTTGTATAGCACCTCGATGTACAAGTGTTGTGTGATGCATATGAAGGAAATATGCCCTAGAGGAAATAATAAAGTTGTTATTTATATTTCCTTATACATCGTGATAAATGTCTTTTATTCATGCTAGAATTGTATTAATCGGAAACTTGATACATTGTGAATACATAGACGAAACAGAGTGTCCCTAGTATGCCTCTACTAGACTAGCTCGTTAATCAAAGATGGTTATGTTTCCTAACCATAGACATGAGTTGTCATTTTATCAATGGGATCACATCATTAGGAGAATGACGTGATGAACATGACCCATCCGTTAGCTTAGCACTATGATCGTTTAGTTTTACTGCTATTGCATTCTTCATGACTTATACATATTCCTATGACTATGAGATTATGCAACTCCCGAATACCAGAGGAACACCTTGTGTGCTATCAAACGTCACAATGTAACTGGGTGATTATAAAGATGCTCTACAGGTGTCTCTAAAGGTGTTTGTGGTGTTGGCATAGATCGAGAATAGGATTTGTCACTCCGAGTGTCGGAGGTATCTCTGGGCCCTCTCGGTAACACACATCATAATTAGCCTTGCAAGCAAACGACTAATGAGTTAGTCACGAGATGATGTATTACAGAACGAGTAAAGGGACCTGCCGGTGACGAGATTCAACTAGGTATGATGATACCGACGATCGAATCTCGGGCAAGTAACATACCAATGACAAAGGGAACGACGTATGTTGTTATGCAGTTTGACCGATAAAGCTCTTCGTAGAATATGAGGGAACCAATATGAGCATCCAGGTTCCGCTATTGGTTATTTACCGGAGATGAGTCTCGGTCATGTCTACATAGCTCTCGAAACCATAGGGTCCACACGCTTAACGTTCGATGACGATCGGTATTATGAGTTTATGTGTTTTGATGCACCGAAGATAGTTCAGAGTCCCAGATGTGATCAAGGACATGACGAGGAGTCTCAAAATGGTCGAGACATAAATATTGATATATTGTAAGGTTATATTCGTACACTGAAAGGGTTCCGGGGTTCACCGGATAAATACCGGAGTGCCGGGAGGTTACTGGAACCCCCCGGAGAGTATATGGGCCTTATTGAGCTTTAGGGGAGAGAGAGAGAGGGGCTGCCTAGGGCTGGGCTGCGTGCCCCCAAGCCTAGTCCGAATTGGACTAGGGGGAGGGGCGGTGCCCCCTCCTTCCTTCTCTTTCTCTCCTTCCCTTCCCCCTTCCCCTACTCCTACTAGGAAAGGCGAGTCCTACTCCTAGTGGGAGTAGGACTTCCCCTTGGTGCGCCCCCTCCTAGGTCGGCCGCCTCCTCCCTCTCCCTCCTTTATATACGTGGGGAGGGCACCCCTAGGACACACATCAATTGTTCCTAGCCATGTGCGGTGCCCCCCTACATAGTTACACACCTTGATCATATTGTTGCAGTGCTTAGGCGAAGCCCTGCGCCGGTAACTTCATCATCACCGTCACCATGCCGCCGTGCTGACGCAACTCTCCCACGACACTCAACTGGATCAAGAGTTCGTGGGATGTCATCGAGCTGAACGTGTGCTGAACGCGAAGGTGCAGTACATTCAGTGCTCGGATCGGTTGGATCGCAAAGACGTTTGACTACATCAATCGCCTTACTAAACGCTTCCGCTTTCGGTCTACGAGGGTATGTAGACACACTATCCCCACTCATTGATATGCTTCTCCTAGATAGATGTTGCGTGATCGTATGATTTTCTTTGAAATACTACGTTCCCCAATAGCATATCATATAATTGACCCACGGATACTTGTGGTGACATTGGAGTATCTAGGTGACATTAGGGTTGATTGGTGTCGGGGAAACTGATCGCCCACGAACACCTATGGGACCGGAGCCCCTTTTCGGTACGGCAAGGGAGCGAAGGGTGCACGAAGAGCGGATCGAGATGAACACACGAGCAGTTTACCCAGGTTCGGGCCACACGGATGCGTAAAACCCTACTCCTGCCTTGATTTGTATTGTGTTCTTGGCTCGGGAGCGAGAAAAGCTACAGTACTTATCGCTAGCAGTACCGAGCATGAAAGTGATCGAAGATCGGACCCCCCTTACGTTGCGCATGGGCCTCCTTTTATAGGTCAAAGGGGTCACCGACAGGTGGCAACGCAGTTGAGGGTAAAAATGTAAAAACGATGGTAGTTGGAACAGTGTATGTATAGTGCTTCATACCTAACCCTGACGGCAGGGGACAAAGGCATTAAATGCCCGTCGCTGTCGCCCCAAACAGTGCAAAAAGCGTCCGTCAGGGCGTCTCCGTTCGCCACAATGGTGGCCTCGTCATCGCAGCTCGCCACCGTGTACCCCAGGCTGCACAGCCTTCCGCCACGTGTGCCTGGAAGGGTCCCAGGGCGACGCGTGGGCGGATGAGCTGGAGCGCGGGCACTTAGTGGGAGTTCGCCGCGGCAAGCGCCTTGCCGTGGCTGTTGTCTTGTCGCGCCGGGAAGCTTGTCGCTCTCCGGGCCTTGCCAGGACGCGTGGCGCGTCGCGGCAAGTCTCTTGAAATGCCACGCTTGGCCTTCCCGGCAAGCTCCTCTTGCCAGGGCCTTGTGCAAAAGAAGTGGTCTTGAGCCTGGGGCGGCCTTCCCGGCAAGCTCCTCTCGCCGGGGCCTTGTCTCTTTAGCTTGAATACTTTGTTCTTGAATGGCTCTAAAGGAAACACAGTGGGCCTTGGCGGACGGGCGGCAAGCCCTGCCACGGGACGCTGCGACTGCCCGTGCACAAGTTCGGGATACTAAGGTACCCCTACTTTAGTACACCGATAGGAGCCCCCGGGCCTGGGCCACACACGGTGCCGAGCGCTATTGGGCCAGGCCCAAAACAGTGCACGGGCACACGCGGCCCATGGCGCGCCGTATCCCACTCCGTATCCACCGCGCCCCTCCCCAACGGCACTCGTCAATCGCGGTGTCGTGGGAGACATCGTGGCTTGTTTCTTTAATGGGGAAAATGCGGAACGTCCCCTCCTCCCCCTTAAAAGCAGGGGAAGCAGGGGCAGTTCTTTCCATTCGCCCGCTGCTTCTTCAACCTCCAAAAACCCCCGCCGCTCCCCTCCTCCTGAGGATCGAAAGAGAGCAGCGCTCCGCCCCCGTCCGCCGCCGCCAACACCTCCAGTGCCGTCGGCTTCCCTCGCCGTCCCTGCCATGGCCCCGAAGAGCGACAAGGCGAAGGCCGCGAAGACTGCCAAGGCGCTGCGGCTAGCATCAATGCGGAAGAAGATGGCGGTCTTTCCGCCACAGCTAAGAGTGGAGGAGCTGAAGGAAAACTTCTATCTTTTCTGGTCGAGGGAGACCAAAGCGCATCCACGCACCAAGGTACTCCCCGCCGTGGCCTGTGACATGTTCCCGGGCGGATATGCCTTTTTTGCTCTGTTCTTCTATTGCGGACTCTGCCCGCCATATTCCGAATTCTTCTGCGATATCATGAATACCTACGGGTTTCATCTTCTTGACTTCACCCCAAACGCTGTCTTGACCATGGCCGTTTTCGCACATCTGTGCAAAAATTTCGTCGGAGTTTACCCCAATGTAGCCCTCTTCCGCCATTACTTCATTCCTCGAGTTGAGTCTGGGTCTCCTCTGTCCGACGGGATCTCTTGGATCTTTAGGCTTCATAAGAAATAGGCTTACTTGACGGGGGAGCTCCGCGGCAAGTGGGGTGAGTGGAGGGCCAACTGGTGCTGGATCATGGAGGACGACCCACAGCAGTTCACTTCCCGGCGCCAGGTTGCAGTAGTGCGCAGAAACGACTGGAGTGACCTGGATCCTGAGGATGACAAGCTGAAGATAGCCACCACTAGGATTCTTCGCCTCCGGCAAGCCAAGCTCACTGTAGGTGCCGTCGGGGCAGACTTTCTTCGCCGCCGCATCGCTCCCTTGCAAGAGAGGAAAAGGCCTGCTTGGGAGTTTGATAACGCGGCAGACATCATGAGGTTGCGCCCGGGCCTCAACTATAATTTCACTGTCATGGAACTCAACGGGATGCTCCGAGCGCTATTCAAGTATGACTCCGCCCATCCAGAGTGGTTTGCGCTGCCGCGGGGCGTAGTTCCGCTATGCAACAATTCGTCGCTCAGCACTATCCGCGCGGCGATGCCGTGGTGTGACTCCCATGGGATTGACCCCACTTGGCGGGAGCCTTCTGACGAAGCCGTGCAAATGTTCTTCTACAACTTGGTGGAGCAACCAGTCAAGCCCGACGAGAAGAGGGGACTCACCCGTGACACCACCGATGAGGAGATGGCGTATATTGCCACCAGGTTGGAGGAGGCAGCTGCAGCCAGGGCCGCGGGCGAATTTGGATATACTGTGGAAGAGGCGGACGCAGCGGAGGCGGTAAGTTTGGCCGAGGAGGAAGAGTTCCTAAAAGTGGCAAAGCTTGCCGGGCAACCTGCTGGGACAAGCGAGGCCGCCGAGCAAGGCACAGAGTCGAGCGGGCCCGCCGAGCAGGGCGTCGGATCAAGCGATCCTGCCGAAGACTCAGGCGGGTCGCTGAACCTCGACCCTTCTTCTTCGTCCTCGGGGAGCTCACCACCACCACCAAGTCCTCCAGTTGCGCCGAAAAGGCGCCTCCGCAAGGCCGCAGGCGTGAAGGGCCGGCAGACGAGCCAGCAGCCGCAGCGCCGCCCGACACGCGCCACCACGACGAGTAAGGCCGCTAAGGGAGCGCCCCGCGCCTCAGCGGCAACAGGAGGGGGATCTTCCTGGACTGGCACCCCCATGCCCACCGCCCCTCGAGCTTCGGCGACAACCGGAGCGGGGTCTTCTCAGACCACCGTCCCGGCCCCCACCAAGCGGCCGAGGGAGCCTGCTCCTGCAGCTCCTCGCGCAGGGACGCGTGAGGCAGACTTTGATTTCTCCGCGCTCAGTTCTGACGAGGAGGAGGAAGAGTAAGTACTGGCAACTCTTGTTTCCTTTGATTTTTGTTGCACTTGTTTTGAATCTCCTTTGCCTGATTCCGATTTTGTCTGTCCTCCAGGACCCTGGCCCAGAGGGCGGCGAAGAGGGTCAAGATCCCAGTGGTCGATCTTGAGGACGAGCCCGTCGCAGCAGCAGGGGATGTGCCTGCGACAAGGTTGCCGGACCAGGCAACTGCTCCTCAGAGCAGCCCCCAGCGCAGCCCCCAGCGTGAGTCTTCTGTCTATTCTTCGCTCGTCGGGTGCGCGCGCGCGGGCTTCTTATCCTTGTTGACGCTTCGTTTGTTTTGTTGACTTGCGCAGAAGCAGAGCAGCAGCCTCAGGAGCGCCAAGAGGTTGCTCCCGATGAGTCGCACATCTCGACCTCTCCGCCAAGGAGGAGCCCCCCGATGAGGGAGGATACTCCGCCAAGGGCGAGTACTCCGCCAAGGGCGAGCACCCCGCCAAGGGCGTACACTCCGCCAAGGGAAGGCACCCCGCCAAGGGAAGGCGCAAGCGGCCCTCCGCCGGCGGGAGCTACCACCACGCCGCTGAGGGAGAACTCCCCGGCAAGGAACCCCATCGAAGAGGAGGTCCGCGCAGGTAAAATCCTTGGACTTTTCTTTTTCTGAATTTCTCTTTTTGGATATTTGCTTGACTATTTTTCTTCTTCTTTTTCTTCTGTCAGACCCGTCCGTCGCAGAGCCGATGGAGACAGAGGCCACCACCGAGGAGGGCGCGCACGACAACAGTGGCGACGTCGCAGCCGATGAAGGGGCGGCCGGTGCTAACGAGCCCGCCGCCGACGAGACCGCCGAGGCTGCTGGCGTGGCAGCTGAGGGGGAATCCGGCAGTCGCACTGACGGCCCTGAGGCCGCAGGAGCGTCAGACGCTGCGCCGGCTGCTGACCCCTCTGCTGCCGCGGCTGAGTCCGGCGTCTATCTGGAGGCTGGCAATGGAGTCTTCATCCAGCTCCCGTGGGCGTCCACGTCAAGGGCGCCCGCGGAGGGAGAGTGTCGGTGTACTAAAGTAGGGGTACCTTAGTATCCCGAACTTGTGCATGGGCAGTCGCAGCGTCCCGTGGCAGGGCATGCCGCGCGTCCGCCAAGGCCCACTGCGTTTCCTTTAGAGCCATTCAAGAACAAAGTATTCAAGTTAAAGAGACAAGGCCCCGGCAAGAGGAGCTTGCCGGGAAGGCCGCCCCAGGCTCGAGACCACTTCTTTTACACAAGACCATGGCAAGAGGAGCTTGACGGGAAGGCCAAACGTGGCATTTCAAGAGGCTTGCCGCGACGCGCCACGCGTCCCGGCATGGCCCAGAGAGCGACAAGCTCCCGGGCGCGACAAGATGGCGGCCGCAGCAAGGCGCTTGCCGCGGCAAACTCCCACTAAGTGCCCGCGCTCCAGCTCATCCGCCCACGCGTCGCCCTGGGACCCTTCCAGGCGCACGTGGCGGAAGGCTGTGCAGCCTGGGGTACACGGTGGCAAGCTGCGATGACGAGGCCACCATCATGGCGAACGGAGACGCCCTGACGGACGCTTTTTTGCACTGTTTGGGGCGACGGCGATGGGCATTCAATGCCCTTGTCCCCTGCCGTCAGGGTTAGGTATAGAGCACTATGCATACACTATTCCAACTACCATCGTTTTTACATTTTTACCCTCAACTGCGTTGCTACCTGTCGGTGACCCCTTTGACCTATAAAAGGAGGCCCATGCGCAACGTAGAAGAGGTTTCGATCTTCGATCACTTTCACGCTCGGTGCTGCTAGCGATAAGTACTGTAGCTCTTCTCGCTCCCGAGCCAAGAACGCAATACAAATCAAGGCAGGAGTAGGGTTTTACGCATCCGTGCGGCCCGAACCTGGGTAAACTGCTCGCGTGTTCGCCTCGATCCGCTCTTCGTGCACCCTCCGCTCCCTTGCCGTACCGAAAAGGGGCTCCGATCCCATAGGTGTTCGTGGGCGATCAGTTTCCCCGACATCTTTGGCGCGCCAGATAGTGGGCATCGAGGTTGTGTGAACCTGATCCGGCGTTCGCGCGGGCGAAGTCTTCAACAACTTCATCAACTTCATCGACATGCCGCCGAAGAAGAAGGCTTCGGAGGTAGCAGGCCCGTCCCCGTCGATCCTGCCGCCACCGGAGCCAACGGTCGGTGGGGTAGACGCTGGCGGAAGGACGGACGCCGGCGAGGAAACTCACGGCGCCGCCAAGTCCAAGGACAAGACGGACGACCGGGCGCATTCCAAGACCTCGGCGTCCGTGCACGCACCGCGCCCCTCTCAGGAGGTGCCGGACCGGCAGCGACGTGGTACGCAAGGTACCATACGCTTGTTGGGACAAGGTCAAACTGGCGGGTCGCAGGATGCTCAAGGCCAACGTGCCGGTACGAGCAAGGCGCGGTCGCCGGGACGAGACCCTGCTCCTTCTAACGCAGTTAGAAGTCCGAGCATATCTCGCTCCTCGCACCGCTCGCCACCGCTACCCTCCACCCCAGCAGAAGCTCTAGCTCGAGATCAACTGCTCCTTGACTTCCCTCCAGCGGCGGACAAGGCCGAAGACTGGAGGGCCACCATCCAGAGCCTCATCGCCTTCGCCAACAACGACACGCCGCAGCAGCCGACGACGTCGCGGCCGCGACAAGTTAGCCAGGCGCGGGCTGATGGAGACAAGACCGCCGGGGGTGCAACTACCGTGCACTCCCCGCCCCGAAGGCCAAAATCGCCGACTCGCCGGATCAACATCGACGACGACTCCACAGCGTCGTCGGATCCACGAGCTCGCCGCGATCAACGCCAAGTCCTTGATGACAGATGACAAGAAGACGCTCGAACTCGCATCGAGCGTCGAAGAGAAGCGCGGCGACAATCCGACCAGCGCGCTGGGCCCGCTGTCGACATGCACGCGCCCGGAGAACCAGGCGACTTGCCGTACGCGGCGGGTTGTCCTGCGTTCACCCGTGAGCTGCGGCAAGTCCAGTGGCCCAGCATGAAGAACTTCAATGTTGGGACTTGCTGGAAAAGCCTTAGCGCTAAGCGGTTTATCGAGGGGGTCCCATAACCCCAACCGTGTGAGGAACGCATAATCAAGGAACATAACACCGGTTTATACGGTTCCTAGGGCGGCATGGGTGGAACAAAACACCGAGCAAGAGGCTCAACCTTCCACCCATTACCAATATATAGATGATTTCATTAAGAGTTTATATAGTGTGATATCCCAACAGCTTCAACATTAAGCAAGAATCTTCAAATCTTCTCCTGCAACTAGCAATGCTATAAGAGGGGTTGAGCGAAGCCTACGTAGCCAATCAATGGTTTGCATAGGTAGGGTGGTTAGACAGATACATGGTTACAATAGGAGGCTGACAGGAAAACATGGGCATCGAGGCAATAAGCTAAAGAGCGAGACTTCTAGCAATAGGCAAAGATAGTAATGATATCTGGGTCAGGTCATCTTGCCTGTTGAGTCGTCGATGGGATCGTAAGAGGGCTCCTCGTTCTCAACCTCGGTAGTAACCTCGTTCTCGTACTCATTCTCGGCTTCCGGCTCTACTCAACACAAGAACACACGAGGCACGAAATCAAATAAGATTCAATGCGCAAACTACAGGATGCATGGCTGATGCACTAAGGAAGCACTGCATATATACTTATGATGCACAGAAAGTCAACATAGGAAACACAGAGATACAGCACAAGGAACATGACAATATGCAT
>LR738715.1:317347092-317371792 GCA_902687465.1 Secale cereale
CGTACCCGAGAAGTACGACGGCAAGACTCACCCGTCAGAGTTCCTCAGCATCTACACCATCGCGGTGCAGGCTGCCGGGGGACGAGACGAGAAGATACTAGCAAACTACTTCCCGCTCGTTCTCAAGCCAAACGTCAGATCTTGGCTCATGCACTTGCCGGAAAACTCCATCTCTTATTGGGCCGACCTGTGCCATCAGTTTGTCGGCGCCTTCACAGGCGGCCACAAGCCCCATGGCCAGGAGAGTGATCTTCATATACTCGCCCAGAAGGAAGGAGAGTCCCTGCGAAAGTACATCCAAAGATTCAGCCGCATCCAGCACAACATCCCAGATGTCCACCCTGCCGCGGTTATTAGCGCGTTCCACCAGAACGTGCGTAACCGCAGGATGAGGGAGGAAATGGCGATGTGCAAGATCCGAGACGTCAGTGAGCATTATGCCCTGGCCGACAAGTGCGCATGCGCTGAGGAGGGAAGGAGACTCCCCGGAGAGGATACTGGAGCAGGGGGAACAGATAGTGAGGATGCCGCCCCGGCAAGGAAGAACCGGCGGCGGAATAACAGGAAAAAGAAGAGCAAAGAAGTACTGGCCGTCGAGCAGTCCGGCAAGGAGGCTGGCGCCAAGAAGGCCCAGGCTGGTGGCTTCGGCAAGAAAGCTGCCGCTGTGGCGGCCGCCGACAAGCAGGACGGCTCCGACAAGCAGTACTGCAAGATCCACCGCACCAAGGGCCATGACCTCCAGAACTGCAAAAGGGTCGAGTACCTCGTCGAGCAGCAAAAAGCTGAGTACGAGCGACACGACAAGGGGAAGGCCCAGGGAGGTGGTGGAGAGTCCGGCAAGAAGCGGCCATTCAATGGCCGAGGAGGAGGACGCGCCAAGGCCAAGCAGCGGCAAGGAGACAGGCCTCCCCGCGGCCGCGACAAGGACGAAGACGAAGATGATGACGAAGACATGGACGACGGGGACAACAGCGAGCAGGAGTTCCAGAAGGCCACAGAAGTTTTGTGCGTCGATGGAGGTGCCTCTCTGCATACTTCCCACCACCAACTCAAACAATGGGTGCGGGAAGTTAATGCAGCAGAGCCACCCGTCGAGTCGCGCAAACTTCTGAAGTGGTCCAGCACGCCCATCATCTTCGACATTGAGGATCACCCTGACCGCACAACGGCGTTCGGGTGTTTGCCGATGTTGGTTTCACCAACCATCCGCAACCTCAAGGTCACCAAGATGCTAGTTGACGGCGGGGCCAGCCTGAACCTGATCTCCTCTGCTGTGGTCCGGAAACTACAGATCCCCGACAGCGAGCTTGAGGAAACCGGCACATTCCAAGGGATCAACCCGGGAAGGAGCAAGCCGAAGGGGAAAATCACACTGCCAGTGACTTTTGGCGGAGAGCTGAACTTCAGGACTGAGAGGATCACCTTTGACGTTGCCGATATCCCATTGCCTTACAATGGGATACTTGGCCGTCCAGCGCTCGCCAAGTTCATGGCAGCCTCTCACTACGCCTACAATATGCTCAAGATGCCGGGCCCGATAAGCGTCATCTCTGTCCCCGGCGACAAGAAGGACGCGCTTATCTGTGCCGACAAGATTTACCGGGACGCAGCAGCCGCAACGGACAGCAAGACACTTGCCGCTGAAGCTCCCGAGGGGAAGAACAAGACCAAGTACGGCAAGAGCTCTGGGGCCCAGTCCGGCAAACGCACCTCTTCGGAGTGCTGCGCTGCCGTCGAGGACGCACCATCGAGCTCCACCGGCAAGTGCAAGAAGGCGATGGCAGCTCCACCGGCAACCAAGAAGGTGTCCGCCAAGGAGGACGGCACTGGTGGTACTTTCACCATCAGTGCCACGCTCGATCCTAAATAGGAAAGCGCGCTCGTTGCTTTCCTGCGGGCGAATGTCGACGTGTTTGCATGGCAACCGTCTGACATCCCCGGTGTTCCCAGGAAAGTGATTGAGCACAAGCTTGCTGTTTGTCCTCACGTGCGGCCCGTCAAGCTGAAGGTCAGAAAGCAAGCGGTGGAGCGTCAGGAGTTTATCGCTGAAGAAATCAAGAAGCTGGAAGCGGCAGGCCTTGTCAGAGGTGTACTCCATCCCACGTGGCTGGCCAACCCTGTTGTCGAGCGCAAAGCAAATGGGAAATGGAGGCGTTGTATAGACTTCACCAATGTGAATAAAGCTTGTCCCAAAGATCCATTTCCCTTACCGCGCATTGACCAGATCGTTGACTCCACGGCTGGATGTGAGTTGCTTTCATTTCTTGATGCCTATTCAGGATACCACCAGATATTTATGGCTGAAAAAGATGAAGAGAAGACCGCGTTCATTACTCCATGTGGCACTTACTGCTTCATACGCATGCCCTTTGAATTGAAGAATGCCGGTTCAACGTTTGCGAGGGTAGTCCACACTGCTTTTGAGCCACAGATACACAGGAATGTAGAAGCTTACATAGATGATATAGTGGTCAAGAGCAAAGACAACGATACTATGATTCAAGATCTCGATGAAACCTTTGCGAATCTACGCAAGATACAACTTAAGCTTAACCCCGAGTAGTGCGTGTTCGGAGTCCCCTCCGGCAAACTTCTCGGGTTCTTTCTGTCCCAGAGGGGAATTGAAGCCAACCCCGACAAGATCAAAGCCATCGAGCAGATTGAAGCTCCGAAGCGCGTCAAGGATGTGCGAAGGCTTGCCGGCTGCGTGGCTGCTCTCAGCAGGTTCATTTCTAAGTCTGCAGAACGCACCCTGCCGTTTTTCAAAATTTTGAAAAAGGCAGGTCCAATGAAATGGACTCCGGAAGCGGAGGCAGCGCTGCAGGATTTGAAAAGGTACCTGTCCTCCACTCCAATACTTGTCGCACCTAAGCCACAAGAGAAGTTGCTGCTGTACTTAGCAGCAACCAATCAAGTGGTTAGTGCTGCGTTGGTAGCAGAGAGGGAGGTGGATGAGGAGCCCACAGCCCCGGCAAGCACATCCAGCGACAAGCAGGGGGCTTCCCCGACAAGCTCTGGTCCCGACAAGGATGGGTCTGCGCGGATGCAGGAAGAGGTGCGGAACAAGATGGTGCAGCGCCCAGTTTATTTTGTCAGTTCCCTCTTGCAGGGGCTAGGTCAAGATACTCTGGGGTGCAAAAGCTGCTTTTCGGTTTCCTCATGGCCTCGAGAAAGCTGCGCCATTACTTCCAAGCACATGAGATAACAGTGGTCACTCGCTTTCCGCTGAAGAGGATACTGCAAAATCCAGAAGCAACAGGCAGGATTGTCGAGTGGGCACTGGAGCTATCAAGCTTTGGCCTCAAGTTCGAAAGTACTTCAACTATCCAGAGCAGAGCATTGGCAAAATTCATAGCAGAATGGACGCCAACGCCAGATGAAAAGATTCCGTAGACAAGCATCCCCGTCAAAGAAGCAAGCAAGGAATGGATAATGTACTTTGATGGTGCCTTCTCGCTGCAAGGCGCCGGTGCCGGCGTGCTGTTTGTCGCGCCCACCGGAGAACACCTCAAGTACGTCGTCCAAATGCACTTTCCCAAGGAGCAAGCAACGAACAATACTGCAGAGTATGAAGGTTTGCTTGCCGGCCTCAGAATCGCAGCGGAACTTGGGATCAAGAAGCTTATTGTGCGGGGTGACTCGCAATTGGTCGTCCGACAAGTGAACAAGAGCTACCAGAGCCCATTGATGGAAGCATACGTCGATGAAGTGAGGAAGCTTGAAGAACACTTTGAAGGCTTGCAGATGGAGCACGTTCCAAGAGCTCAAAACGACATCGCAGACGGCCTGTCAAAGTGTGCTGCACTAAAGCTACCCGTGGAACCGGGGATCTTTGTGCTCAAGCTAACTCAACCTTCCGTAACACCGTCAACTGGGCAGAGTAAGAAGAGAAAGTTGATTTCCGGTGACTACTTGCCGGCGGAGCTTCCTGAAGCCGCCGCCAACAAGGTCCCCAAGATCAACGACAAGATCGCTGAGGAACAGTCTGCTCCTGCGAACCCAAGGGTTTGTACAGTTGAAGCAGGCGTTCCCGACAAGTTTTGCCCCGGCAACCTTGCCGGGGAACGTCAAGCTCCGGCCGAGCCACAGGTTCTGGCCGTAGAAGCTAACGTTCCCGCGGCAGCACTAATGCCTTTAGTCCTTGCTGTTGAGCCACACGCTCCAGCATGGGCACAACAGATTGTCCGCTTCCTTCAAACAGGGGAACTTCCCGAAGAGCCAGAAGAAGCAGAGAGAATAACCCGGCAGTCAAGTATGTATCAGTTTGTCGGCGATGAACTATACAGAAGAAGACTCAACGGTGTCAAATTGAAGTGCATCTCCCGGGAAGACGGACAAAGGCTGTTGGCAGAGATACACGGAGGCATATGTGGCCACCACATTGGCGCAAGAGCACTTGCCGGCAAGGCGTTCTGGCAAGGTTTCTTTGGGCCAGAAGCCCTCCAGGATGCAACTGCACAAGTAACCAAGTGTGAAGCATGCCAGTTCCATGCCAAGCAGATACATCAGCCAGCTCAAGCTCTCCAGACGATCCCTTTATCCTGGCCATTTTCGGTCTGGGGGCTCGACATCCTCGGCCCTTTTCCCCGCGCAGCCGGGGGCTTTGAGTACTTGTACGTCGCCATCGACAAGTTCACAAAGTGGCCGGAAGTGGAACCAGTGAGAAAGGTGACCGCACAATCAGCAGTCAAGTTCTTCAGGTATGTTCGCCGTTTCGGAATCCCTAACAGGATCATCACCGACAATGGCACACGATTCACAAGTCGCACCTTCATGCAATATGCCCAAGATCTTGTCGCCAAGGTCTGCTTTGCTTCTGTTGCTCACCCGAGAAGCAACGGTCAATCAGAGAGGGCAAATGCTGAAGTGCTGCGCGGGCTCAAGACAAGGACTTTCGACAGGCTGCACAAGTGCGGAAGAAACTGGATTGAAGAGTTGCCGGCGGCTCTTTGGTCAATCAGGACGACACCAAATCGAGCCACTGGACAAACACCCTTTGCTCTTGTCTATGGAGTAGAGGCAGTTCTCCCCACAGAACTTTTATACGGGTCGCCTCGAGTGCTCGCTTACGATGAGCTCGGGCAAGAGCAGCTGCGGCAAGATGACGCACTGCTCCTTGAGGAGGACCGTCTTCAGGCTGCTGTACAACCTGCTCGATTCCAGCAAGCTTTGCGCCGCTACCATAGCCGCAAAGTTAAAGCCAGAAGTCTCGAGGAAGGCGACCTTGTTCTTCGGCGCATTCAGTCCGCCAAGAATTCCAACAAGTTGACGCCGAAGTGGGAAGGCCCTTATCGGGTGAGGCAAGTCACAAGGCCCGGCGCTGTCCGCCTTGAGACCGAAGAGGGCTTACCGGTGAGCAACTCCTGGAACATTGAGCACCTTCGCAAGTTTTACCCATAAGGCGCGGTTGCCATGACCCGCTCCGGCAACCACCTTTTTGTACAAGTCTTGCCGCTGTTGCATGTAAACCTTTGTGCAAAGCCGGGCGCAGACCCCGTGCATCAGTAAAACTTATGTGCCTCGCACCACTAGTCATTTCATGCCTTTTCATTTTTCTTGCATATACCATATGACACCTTGTGCAGCACGCATCCCCGGTAAGCAATAACGAGCCGCAAGGCTCCATGTCTATGTTTCCTCCCTTTTCTTTTCTCTCAAACAGAAGAAGTCTTCCTCGCGCACAAGTTTGCCGGGGGGGAAGGAGACAGTGGTATGGACCAAGTGCCGTTCAAGAAAGCCTCGCCTTGCCGGGAAGCAAACGACACAAAAGCTAAGTCACCAAAGTTTGAGCAATCAAATTTTTAAAATTTTAAAGTTATCTTCCTTGAACGACCGCACTTTGTATGGAAAACCTGTGCGCAGAGGAACCAACTCGTGGCTAGCCGCGCCCTTACTTTGTTTCGAGCACGCTCAACGGCTTAAGCGTGCTGCGACAAATGTCGCGCCCTTACTTCGTTTTCGAGTTCGCTCAACAATATAAGTGTGCTGCGACTAGCTGCGACAAGGTTTCTTGTCGACAATGGCACTGCCAGCAGGCCGCTGAAATTCCGCACTCAGCGCTCGCGGCAAGGGTCCCTTTGCCGGCAAGTTCCCTAAAGGCGTAGGGTAAAAGCATACAAAGCAAAGAAGTCGAGTAAAGGAAATTACATTGCATTAACTACCCAAAATAAAGTTATATTACAAAATGACTTGTCGTTGTTCAAATAGACTGTTGTTCGTAAATGGTTGGCAGCGACAAAGGAAGCAGAAAGAAAGATAGCCTAATCTGCGCGGTCGCCCTCGACTCTCTTGATCTTGCCCACCTTGGCCACGATAGGTGCGACAAGGGCCTTGAGTGTCTCCTGGTCGGCGTCGGGCGGCAAGGTCCTGAGGACATTGTTGAGGTTGAGTCCCGGGTTGCGGAAGACTATCTTCATCAGCGCCTTCTCCAAGACGCCCGTGCAGAGCCTGCGCGCCGCGTTCGCCTGCTGCGTGGGGATCCTTTCCCGAAGCTGCTGGAGGGCCGGCGCCACTCCCCTGAAGAACAAGCTTAGCTTGGCGCTGTGAGGGAGATTCTCGTCGGTGGAGTACCCGAGGTGCTCCGTCCCCAGCCCCGCCAACTCCTGGTCAATATCGGCAGCGACGGCAACAAGCCCCTCGGTCCATTGCTCCACCGTCAGCCTCAAGTTGTTTTGGGAGATAGCGGCACTCTCCAACAGTGCCCTCTCGTCCCTGAGATCCTCCTTCAGCTTCGTCTCCCGCTCCCTGGCGCCGTCGAGCGATGTGGTGAGGGTGGAAAGTTTCAACTCCAGATCGGCGATGGAGTCCTTGGCGACGGCAAGCTCCTTGCCCTTGTCGGAGAGGCGGACCTGCAGCTCGGACTGACTGTGGGCGTCCTTCTCCCTCTCCGACGCAAGTGCAGCAAACTTCTCTTCGCTCGTCTTCAAGTGGACCTCCAGTTGCGCCACCCTCGCCTCCAAGTCTCTCTTGGCGGTCTCAGCAGCTGCAGCGGCGTCCTTCGCTTCCTGTAGAGCTCCGCCAAGAGACTGTTCACGCGCGGCAAGGTCGTCCTCGTGGCTGTCGAGGTCGTCCTTCCGCTGTGTCAGTTCACCTTCTCGCCGAGACAGCTCCTCGGCGGCGAGCCGTTGCTGCTCCTCTGCTTCGGCCTTCTCAAGAATAAACGCCTGATGCGCCTCGGCGAGCTCCTCCCGCTCCTCCGCCAAGGATCGGAGGGCTGCTTGGTTGGCGGCCCGGAGCTCTTCAGCGCGCTTCTCCTAGTCAGTGCCCGCCTTGGCGGCCAGAGCCTCTCGGGACTCCAACTTGGCCTGCCTGGCGCGGTACAGGGCCAGAAGCCTCCGCAGAAGCCGCTCCTCCTCGGGCTCGCTATTGCTGTCGGGCGCATCGACGAACTTCAGCCCGGCGGAGGCGAGGACTTCCTCATCGAAGACCTCTCCCTCCGCGGGCGCCCTTGATGTGGACGCCCACGGGAGCTGGATGAAGACCCCATTGCCAGCCTCTAGATAGACGCCGGACTCAGCCGCGACAGCAGATGGGTCGGCAGGCGGCGCAGCGTCTGACGCTCCTGTGGCCTCAGGGCCGTCAGTGCGACTGCCGGATTCCCCCTCAGCTGCCACACCAGCAGCCTCGGCGGTCTCGTCGGCGGCAGGCTCGTTAGCACCGGCCGCCCCTTCATCGGCTGCGACGTCGCCGGTGTTGTCGTGCGCGCCCTCCTCGGTGGTGGCCTCTGTCTCCATCGGCTCTGCGACGGACGGATCTGACAGAAGAAAAAGAAGAAGGAAAATAGTTAAGCAAATATCCAAAAAGAGAAATTCAGAAAAAGAAAAGTCCAAGGATTTTACCTGCGCGGACCTCCTCTTCGATGGGGTTCCTTGCCGAGGAGTTCTCCCTCGGCGGCGTGGTGGTAGCTCCCGCCGGCGGAGGACCGCTTGCGCCTTCCCTTGGCGGGGTGCCTTCCCTTGGCGGAGTGTTCACCCTTGGTGGGGTGCTCGCCCTTGGTGGAGTATCCTCCCTCGCCGGGGGGCTCCTCCTTGGCAGAGAGGTCGAGACGTGCGGCTCGTCGGGAGCAACCTCTTGGCGCTCCTGAGGCTGCTGCTCTGCTTCTGCGCAAGTCAACAAAACAAACGAAGCGTCAACAAGGATAAGAAGCCCGTGCGCGCGCACCCGAAGAGCGGAGAATAGACAGAAGACTCACGCTGGGGGCTGCGCTGCGGGCTGCTCTGAGGAGCAGTTGCCTGGTCCGGCAAGCTTGTCGCAAGCGCATCCCCTGCTGCTGCGGCGGGCTCATCCTCAACGACGATTATTGGGATCTTGGCCCTCTTCGCCGCCCTCTGGGCCAAGGTCCTGGAAGAAAAACAAGATCAGAATCAGGCAAAGAAGCTATAAGACAAAGGATCAATCAAATACTAACGAGAGACAAGAATCACGAAGACTTACTCTTCCTCTTCCTCGTCGTCGGAGCTGAGCGCCGAAAAGTCGAAATCCGGCTCGCGCGTCCCGGCACGAGGAGCTGGGGAGTCTGCTCCCTTGGCCGCTTGGCGGGGGCCCGGACGGTGGTCTGAGAAGACCCCGCTCCGGTTGCCGCCGAAGCTCGAGGGGCGGTGGGCACGGGGGCGCCAGTCCGGGAAGATCCCCCTCCTGTTGCCGCTGAGGCACGGGGCGCTTCCTTGGCGGCCTTGCTCATCATGGTGGCGCGTGTTGGGCGGCGCTGCGGCTGCTGGCTCGTCTGCCGCCCAGTCACGCCTGCGGCCTTGCAGATGCGCCTTTTCGGCGCAACTGGAGGACTTGGTGGTGGTGGTGAGCTCCCCGAGGACGAAGAAGAAGAGTCAAGGTTCAGCGACCCGCCTGAGTCTTCGGCAGGATCGCTTGATCCGACGCCCTGCTCGGCGGGCCCGCTCGACTCTGTGCCTTGCTCGGCGGACTCGCTTGTCCCAGCAGGTTGCCTGGCAAGCTTTGCCACTTTTAGGAACTCTTCCTCCTCGGCCAAACTTACCGCCTCCGCTGCGTCCGCCTCTTCCACAGTATATCCAAATTCGCCCGCGGCCCTGGCTGCAGCTGCCTCCTCCAACCTGGTGGCAATATACGCCATCTCCTCATCAGTGGTGTCACGGGTGAGGCCCCTCTTCTCGTCGGGCTTGACAGGTTGCTCCACCAAGTTATCGAAGAACGTTTGCACGGCTTCGTCAGAAGGCTCCCGCCAAGTGGGGTCAATTCCATGGGAGTCACACCACGGCATCGCCGCGCGGATAGCGCTGGGCGACGAATTGTTGCATAGCGGAACTACGCCCCGCGGCAGCGCAAACCACTCTGGATGGGCGGAGTCATACTTGAATAGCGCTCGGAGCATCCCGTTGAGTTCCATGACAGTGAAATTATAGTTGAGGCCCGGGCGCAACCTCATGATGTCTGCCACGTTATCAAACTCCCAAGCAGGCCTTTTCCTCTCCTGCAAGGGAGCGATGCGGCGGCGAAGGAAGTCTGCCCCGACGGCACCTACAGTGAGCTTGTCTTGCCAGAGGCGAAGAATCCTAGTGGTGGCTATCTTCAGCTTGTCGTCCTCAGGAGCCAGGAAACTCCAGTCATTGCCGCGCACTACTGCAATTTGGCGCCGGGAAGTGAACTGCTGTGGGTCGTCCTCCATGATCCAGCACCAGTTGGCCCTCCACTCATCCCACTTGCCGCGGAGCTCCCCCGTCAAGTAAGCCTCTTTCTTATGAAGCCTAAAGATCCAAGAGATCCCGCCGGACAGAGGAGACCCAGACTCAACTCGAGGAATGAAGTAATGGCGGAAGAGGGCTACATTGGGGTAAACTCCGACGAAATTTTCGCACAGATGTGCGAAAACGGCCATGGTCAAGACAGCGTTTGGGTGAAGTCAAGAAGATGAAACCCGTAGGTATTCATGATATCGCAGAAGAATTTGGAATATGGCGGGCAGAGTCCGCAATAGAAGAACAGAGCAAAAAATGCATATCCGCCCGGGAACATGTCACAGGCCACGGCGGGGAGTACCTTGGTGCGTGGATGCGCTTTGGTCTCCCTCGACCAGAAGAGATAGAAGTTTTCCTTCAGCTCCTCCGCGCTTAGCTGTGGCGGAAAGACCGCCATCTTCTTCCGCATTGACGCTAGCCGCAGCGCCTTGGCAGTCTTCGCGGCCTTCCCTTGTCGCTCTTCGGGGCCATGGCAGGGACGGCGAGGGAAGCCGACGGCGCTGGAGGTGTTGGCGACGGCGGACGGGGGCGGAGCACTGCTCTCTTTCGATCCTCAGGAGGAGGGGAGCGGCGGGGGTTTCTGGAGGTTGAAGAAGCAGCGGGCGAATGGAAAGAACTGCCCCTGCTTCCCCTGCTTTTAAGGGTGAGGAGGGGACGTTCCGCATTTTCCCCATTAAAGAAACAAGCCACGATCTCTCCCACGACGCCGCGATTGACGCGTGCCGTTGGGGAAGGGCGCGGTGGATACGGAGTGGGATACGGCGCGCCGTGGGCCGCGTGTGCCCGTGCACTGTTTTGGGCCTGGACCAACAGCGCTCAGCACCGTGTGTAGCCCAGGCCCGGGGGCTCCTGTCGGTGTACTAAAGTAGGGGTACCTTAGTATCCCGAACTTGTGCACGGGCAGTCGCAGCGTCCCGTGGCAGGGCTTGCCGCGCGTCCGCCAAGGCCCACTGCGTTTCCTTTAGAGCCATTCAAGAACAAAGTATTCAAGTTAAAGAGACAAGGCCCCGGCAAGAGGAGCTTGCCGGGAAAGCCGCCCCAGGCTCGAGACCACTTCTTTTACACAAGACCCTGGCAAGAGGAGCTTGCCGGGAAGGCCAAACATGGTATTTCAAGAGGCTTGCCACGACACGACACGCGTCCCGGCAAGGCCCGGAGAGCGACAAGCTCCCGGGCGCGACAAGATGGCGGCCGCGGCAAGGCGCTTGCCGCGGCAAACTCCCACTAAGTGCCCGCGCTCCAGCTCATCCACCCACGTGTCGCCCTGGGACCCTTCCAGGCGCACGTGGCGGAAGGCTGTGCAGCCTGGGGTACACGGTGGCGAGCTGCGATGACGAGGCCACCATCGTGGCGAACGGAGACGCCCTGACGGACGCTTTTTTGCACTGTTTGGGGCGACGGCGACGGGCATTCAATGCCCTTGTCCCCTGCCGTCCGGGTTAGGTATAGAGCACTATGCATACACTATTCCAACTACCATCGTTTTTACATTTTTACCCTCAACTGCGTTGCCACCTGTCGGTGACCCCTTTGACCTATAAAAGGAGGCCCATGCGCAACGTAGAAGAGGTTCCGATCTTCGATCACTTTCACGCTCGGTGCTGCTAGCGATGAGTACTGTAGCTCTTCTCGCTCCCGAGCCAAGAACGCAATACAAATCAAGGCAGGAGTAGGGTTTTACGCATCCGTGCGGCCCGAACCTAGGTAAACTGCTCACGTGTTCGCCTCGATTCGCTCTTCTTGCACCCTCCGCTCCCTTGCCGTACCGAAAAGGGGCTCCGGTCCCATAGGTGTTCATGGGCGATCAGTTTCCCCGACAGAGAGGTCTTCGACTGGGAAGTCCTCGCCTCCGCCGGGCTGAAGTTCGTCGATGCGCCCGGCAGCAGTAGCGAGCCTGAGGAGGAGCGGCTTCTGCTGAGGCTTTTGGCCCTGTACCGCGCCAGGCAGGCCAAGTTGGAGTCCCGAGAGGCTCTGGCCGCCAAGGCGGGCACTGACTTGGAGAAGCGCGTTGAAGAGATCCGGGCCGCCAACCAAGCAGCCCTCCGATCCTTGGCGGAGGAGCGGGAGGAGCTCGCCGAGGCGCATCAGGCGTTTATTCTTAAGAAGGCCGAAGCAGAGGAGCAGCAACGGCTCGCCGCCGAGGAGCTGTCCCGGCGAGAAGGTGAACTGACACAGCGGAAGGTCGACCTCGACAGCCACGAGGACGACCTTGCCGCGCGTGAACAGTCTCTTGGCGGAGCTCTGCAGGAAGCGAAGGACGCCGCTGCAGCTGCTGAGACCGCCAAGAGAGACTTGGAGGCGAGGGTGGCGCAACTGGAGGTCCACTTGAAGGCGAGCGAAGAGAAGGTTGCTGTACTTGCGTCGGAGAGGGAGAAGGACGCCCATAGTCACTCCGAGCTGCAGGTCCGCCTCTCCGACAAGGGCAAGGAGCTTGCCGTCGCCAAGGACTCCATCGCCGATCTGGAGTTGAAACTTTCCACCCTCACCGCATCGCTCGACGGCGCCAGAGAGCGGGAGACGAAGCTGAAGGAGGATCTAGGGACGAGAGGGCACTGTTGGAGAGTGCCGCTATCTCCCAAAACAACTTCAGGCTAACGGTGGAGCAATGGACCGAGGGGCTTGTCGCCGCCGCCGTTTATATTGACCAGGAGTTGGCGGGGTTGGGGACGGAGCACGTCGGGTACTCTACCGACGAGAATCTCCCTCACAGCGCCAAGCTAAGCTTGTTCTTCAGGGGAGTGGCGCCGGCCCTCCAGCAGCTCCGGGAAAGGATCCCTACGCAGCTGGCGAACGAGGCGCGTAGGCTCTGCACGGGCGTCTTGGAGAAGGTGCTGATGAATATAGTCTTACGCAACCCGGGACTCAACCTCAACAACGTCCTCAGGACCTTGCCGCCCGACGCCGACCAGGAGACGCTCAAGGCCCTTGTCGCACCTATCGTGACCAAGGTGGGCAAGATCAAGAGAGTCGAGGGCGACCGTGCAGATTAGGCCATCTTTCTTTCTGCTTCCTTTGTCGCTGCCAACCATGTTATGAACAATAGTCTATTAGAATAGCGACAAGTCATTTTGCAACATAACTTTGTTCTGGGTAGTAAATGCAGTGTTATTTCCTTTACTTGACTTCTTCGCTTTGTATGCTTTTACCATACGCTTTTAGGGAACTTGCCGGCAAAGGGACCCTTGCCGCGAGCGCTGAGTGCGGAACTTCAGCAGCCTGCTGGCAGTGCCGTTGCCGACAAGAAACCTTGTCGCAGCTAGTCGCAGCACACTTAGGTTGTTGAGCGAACTCGAAAACGAAGTAAGGGCGCGACATTTGTCGCAGCACGCTTAAGCCGTTGAGCGTGCTCGAAACAAAGTAAGGGCGCGGCTAGCCACGAGTTGGTTCCTCCGCGCACAGGTTTTCCATACAAAGTGCGGTCGTTCAAGGAAGATAACTTTAAAATTTTAAAAATTTGATTGCTCAAACTTTGGTGACTTAGCTTTTGTGTTGTTTGCTTCCCGGCAAGGCGAGGCTTTCTTGAACGGTACTTGGTCCATACCACTGTCTCCTTCCCCCCCGGCAAACTTGTGCGCGAGGAAGACTTCTTCTGTTTGAGAGAAAAGAAAAGGGAGGAAACATAGACATGGAGCCTTGCGGCTAGGTATTGCTTACCGGGGATGCGTGCTGCTCAAGGTGTCATATAGTATATGCAAGGAAAATGAGAAGGCATGAAATGACTAGTTGTGCGAGGCACATAAGTTTTACTGATGCACGGGGTCTGTGCCCGGCTTTGTACAAAGGTTTACATGCAACAGCGGCAAGACTTGTACAAAAAGGTGGTTGCCGGAGCGGGTCACGGCAACCGCGCCTTATGGGTAAAACTTGCGAAGGTGCTCAATGTTCCATGAGTTGCTCACCGGTAAGCCCTCTTCGGTCTCAAGGCGGACAGCGCCGGGCCTTGTGACTTGCCTCACCCGATAAGGGCCTTCCCACTTCGGCGTCAACTTGTTGGAATTCTTGGCGGACTGAACGCGCCGAAGAACAAGGTCGCCTTCCTCGAGACTTCTGGCTTTAACTTTGCGGCTGTGGTAGCGGCGCAAAGCTTGCTGGTATCGAGCAGCTTGTACAGCAGCCTGAAGACGGTCCTCCTCATGGAGCAGTGCGTCATCTTGCCGCAGCTGCTCTTGCTCGAGCTCATCGTAAGCGAGCACTCGAGGCGACCCGTATACGAGTTCTGTGTGGAGAATTGCCTCTGCTCCATAGACAAGAGCAAAGGGTGTTTGTCCAGTGGCTCGATTTTGTGTCGTCCTGATTGACCAAAGAGCCGCCGGCAACTCTTCAATCCAGTTTCTTCCGCACTTGTGCAGCCTATCGAAAGTCCTTGTCTTGAGCCCACGCAGCACTTCAGCGTTTGCCCTCTCCGCTTGATCATTGCTTCTCGGGTGAGCAACAGAAGCAAAGTAGACCTTGGCGCCAAGATCTTGGGCATATTGCATGAAGGTGCGACTTGTGAATTGTGTGCCATTGTCGGTGATGATCTTGTTAGGGATTCCGAAATGGCAAACAATCGACCTGAAGAACTTGACTGCTGATTGTGCGGTCACCTTTCTCACTGGTTCCACTTCCGGCCACTTTGTGAACTTGTCGATGGCAACGTACAAGTACTCAAAGCCCCCGGCTGCACGGGGAAAAGGGCCGAGGATGTCGAGCCCCCAGACCGAAAATGGCCAGGACAAAGGGATCGTCTGGAGAGCTTAAGCTGGCTGATGTATCTGCTTGGCATGGAACTGGCACGCTTCACACTTGGTTACTTGTGCAGTTGCATCCTGGAGGGCTTCTGGCCAAAAGAAACCTTGCCGGAACGCCTTGCCGGCAAGTGCTCTTGCGCCAATGTGGTGGCCACATATGCCTCCGTGTATCTCTGCCAACAGCCTTTGTCCGTCTTCCCGGGAGATGCACTTCAATTTGACACCATTGAGTCTTCTTCTGTATAGTTCATCGCCGACAAACTGATACATACTTGACTGTCGGGTTATTCTCTCTGCTTCTTCTGGCTCTTTGGGAAGTTCCCCTGTTTGAAGGAAGCGGACAATCTGCTGTGCCCATGCTGGAGCCTGTGGCTCAACACCAAGGACTAAAGGCATTAGTGCTGCTGCAGGAACGTTAGCTTCTACGGCTAGAACCTGTGGCTCGGCCGGAGCTTGACGTTCCCCGGCAAGCTTGCCGGGGCAAAACTAGTCGGGAACGCCTGCTTCAACTGTACAAACCCTTGGGTTCGCAGGAGCAGACTGTTCCTCAGCGATCTTGTCGTTGATCTTGGGGACCTTGTTGGCGGCGGATTCAGGAAGCTCCGCCGACAGGTAGTCACCGGAAATCAACTTTCTCTTCTTACTCTGCCTAGTTGACGGTGTTACGGAAGGTTGAGTTAGCTTGAGCACAAAGATCCCCGATTCCACGGGTAGCTTTAGTGCAGCACACTTTGACAGGCCGTCTGCGATGTCGTTTTGAGCTCTTGGAACGTGCTCCATCTGCAAGCCTTCAAAGTGTTCTTCAAGCTTCCTCACTTCATCGACGTATGCTTCCATCAATGGGCTCTGGTAGCTCTTGTTCACTTGTCGGACGACCAATTGCGAGTCACCCCGCACAATAAGCTTCTTGATCCCAAGTTCCGCTACGATTCTGAGGCCGGCAAGCAAACCTTCATACTCTGCAGTATTGTTCGTTGCTTGCTCCTTGGGAAAGTGCATTTGGACGACGTACTTGAGGTGTTCTCCGGTGGGCGCGACAAACAGCACGCCGGCACCGGCGCCTTGCAGCGAGAAGGCACCATCAAAGTACATTATCCATTCCTTGCTTGCTTCTTTGACGGGGATGCTTGTCTCCGGAATCTCTTCATCTGGCGTTGGCGTCCATTCTGCAATGAATTCTGCCAATGCTCTGTTCTGGATAGTTGAAGTACTTTCGAACTTGAGGCCAAAGCTTGATAGCTCCAGTGCCCACTCGACAATCCTGCCTGTTGCTTCTGGATTTTGTAGTATCCTTTTCAGCGGAAAGCGAGTGACCACTGTTATCTCATGTGCTTGGAAGTAATGGCGCAGCTTTCTCGAGGCCATGAGAAGACCGAAAAGCAGCTTCTGCACCCCAGAGTATCTTGACCTAGCCCCCTGCAAGAGGGAACTGACAAAATAAACTGGGCGCTGCACCATCTTCTTCCGCACCTCTTCCTGCATCTGCGCAGACCCATCCTTGTCGGGACCAGAGCTTGTCGGGGAAGCCCCCTGCTTGTCGCTGGATGTGCTTGCCGGGGCTGTGGGCTCCTCATCCACATCCCTCTCAGCTACCAACGCAGCACTAACCACTTGATTGGTTGCTGCTAAGTACAGCAGCAACTTCTCTTGTGGCTTAGGTGCGACAAGTATTGGAGTGGAGGACAGGTACCTTTTCAAATCCTGCAGCGCTGCCTCCGCTTCCGGAGTCCATTTCATTGGACCTGCCTTTTTCAAAATTTTGAAAAACGGCAGGGTGCGTTCTGCAGACTTAGAAATGAACCTGTTGAGAGCAGCCACGCAGCCGGCAAGCCTTCGCACATCCTTGACGCGCTTCGGAGCATCAATCTGCTCGATGGCTTTGATCTTGTCGGGATTGGCTTCAATCCCCCTCTGGGACAGAAAGAACCCGAGAAGTTTGCCGGAGGGGACTCCGAACACGCACTTCTCGGGGTTAAGCTTAAGTTGTATCTTGCGCATATTCGCAAAGGTTTCATCTAGATCTTGAATCAGAGTATCCTTGTCCTTGCTCTTGACCACTATATCATCCATGTAAGCTTCTACATTCCTGTGTATCAGTGGCTCAAAAGCAGTGTGGACTACCCTCGCAAACGTTGAACCGGCATTCTTCAATCCAAAGGGCATTTGTATGAAGCAGTAAGTGCCACATGGAGTAATGAACGCGGTCTTCTCTTCATCTTTTTCAGCCATAAATATCTGGTGGTATCCTGAATAGGCATCAAGAAATGAAAGCAACTCTCATCCAGCCGTGGAGTCAACGATCTGGTCAATGCACGGTAAGGGAAATGGATCTTTGGGACAAGCTTTATTCACATCGGTGAAGTCTATACAAAGCCTCCATTTACCATTTGCTTTGCGCACGACAACAGGGTTGGCCAGCCACGTGGAATGGAGTACACCTCTGACAAGGCCTGCCGCTTCCAGCTTCTTGATTTCTTCAGCGATAAACTCCTGACGCTCCACCGCTTGCATTCTGACCTTCTGCTTGACGGGCCGCGCGTGAGGACAAACAACAAGCTTGTGCTCAATCACTTTCCTGGGAACACCGGGGATTTCAGAAGGTTGCCATGCAAACACTTCGACATTCGCCCGTAGGAAAGCAACGAGCGCGCTTTCCTATTTAGGATCGAGCGTGGCACTGATGGTGAAAGTACCACCAGTGCCATCCTCCTTGGCGGACACCTTCTTGGTTGTCGGTGGAGCTGCCATCGCCTTCTTGCACTTGCCGGTGGAGCTCGATGGTGCGTCCTCGACGGCAGCGCAGCACTCCGAGGAGGTGCGTTTGCCGGAGTGGGCCCCAGAGCTCTTGCCGGACTTGGTCTTGTTCTTCCCCCCGGGAGCTTCAGCGGCAAGTGTCTTGCTGCCGTTGCGGCTGCTGCGTCCCGGTAAATCTTGTCGGCACAGATAAGCGCGTCCTTCTTGTCGCCGGGGACAGAGATGGCGCTTATCGGGCCCGGCATCTTGAGCATATTGTAGGCGTAGTGAGAGGCTGCCATGAACTTGGCGAGCGCTGGACGGCCAAGTATCCCATTGTAAGGCAATGGGATATCGGCAACGTCAAAGGTGATCCTCTCAGTCCTGAAGTTCAGCTCTCCGCCAAAAGTCACTGGCAGTGTGATTTTCCCCTTCGGCTTGCTCCTTCCCGGGTTGATCCCTTGGAATGTGCCGGTTTCCTCAAGCTCGCTGTCGGGGATCTGTAGTTTCCGGACCACAGCAGAGGAGATCAGGTTCAGGCCGGCCCCGCCGTCAACTAGCATCTTGGTGACCTTGAGGTTGCGGATGGTTGGTGAAACCAACATCGGCAAACACCCGACCGCCGTTGTGCGGTCCGGGTGATCCTCAATGTCGAAGATGATGGGCGTGCTGGACCACTTCAGAAGTTTGCGCGACTCGACGGGTGGCTCTGCTGCATTAACTTCCCGTACCCATTGTTTGAGTTGGCGGTGGGAGGTATGCAGAGAGGCACCTCCATCGACGCACAAAACTTCTGTGGCCTTCTGGAACTCCTGCTCGCTGTTGTCCCCGTCGTCCATGTCTTCGTCATCGTCTTCGTCTTCGTCCTTGTCGCGGCCGCGGGGAGGCCTGTCTCCTTGCCGCTGCTTGGCCTTGCCGCGGCGTCCTCCCCGGCCATTGAATGGCCGCTTCTTGCCGGACTCTTGATAACCCTCAACCGTAAGGGATCGAGATAGTCTTCGCGGGTAAGAATAACCCAATTTATTGATTCGACACACGGGGAGCCAAAGAGTATTTATAAGCTTTGACAGTTGAGTTGTCAATTCAACCGCACCTGAAATATACTTACTTGCAACAAAAGATAAGTGGTAACAGTGATATGATAGTGATAATAGTGATAGTAAAAGTAAACAGCAAAAGTAAATAGTGAAGGTAAATGGCAAAAGTAGCAACTAGTGACAAGCAGGGTTTAAAACACTGTAGGCTAGGGAGATGGATGGTTGGGCGCTGCATGGATGAGATAGATTCTAACTTGGGGCACGGCACACGGAAAAGTAATGATCATCTAGGCAAATATCAAACATTAGGCATGTATCCCGTAGGTAGTTGTACGTGCTTGCAATAAGAACTTGCACAACATCTTTTGTCCTACCATCCCGCTACGAACGGGGCCAAAAGGAACTTATGGAGATTAAGGTGCTCCTGTCAAAGAGCATCGAAAAAAAGCAATGAACTCAATGGATACATGTAATCCTCAAACTACGGACCATCCCCTTTGGTGTCCCAAGCTGTCACTTTTGGGATCGCCGGTTCCGAACCGTAATAGGTGCAAACAACTCATAGATAGGATCACGAACACAAATATATTCATGCAAACACATATGGTTCAGATCTGAGATCATGGCACTCGAGCCCTAAGTGTCAAGCATTAAGAATAACAACTTGAAGCAAAGATGATAAACACCATAGTAGATGATAGGCAACATGCCCCCAACGACCTGGCAAACTATTACATGATCTAACTCATCCAATCCCTACCATCCCCTTCGCCTACAGCAGGGGAATTACTCACACATGGAGGGAGAAGTCATGGAGGGATGATGGAGTGGTGATGATGATGACGATGGCGACGATCTCCCCTCTCCGGAGGCCAATTCAGCCTCCAGATTAGCCCTCCCGAGGAAGAACAGAGGGTGGCGGCGGCTCCGCGACGGAAAACTGTGAAAAAAACTTCTGATTTGGGGTTTCCGCGTCGTGAGTAAAAATACGAGGCAAATAGGGCAGCAGGGGGTGTGGGCCCCACCCAGGCGACCCCCCGGCGCGGCCCAGGGGGGGGGGCGCCCACAGGGCGCCTGGGCACCCCCTGCCCCCCCTCTGGCCCCACTTCTGGCTCCTGGTTCCTTCGGGTGCGTGGATTTTCTGTGATTTTTCGTGGATTTTTCTGAGATACTTAAAATCCGTTTTCCTGCACACAATAAAACCATACAGGCAGCTCTGCTGAAAACAGCGTCAGTCCGGGTTAGTTTAGTTTAAATCATGCAAGAATGAGGTCAAAACAATATCAAAAGTGTTTGGAAAAGTAGATACGTTTGAGACGTATCAACTCCCCCAAGCTTAGCATATTGCTTGTCCTCAAGCAATTCAGTTCAATGAACTGGACGCGACAAAGAAAACTTTGACAAACTCTTTTGCTTCATTAGATGTATATAAGCATGTACTACGAAAAGAGTGTAGCAAGTATTAAAACAGTACTATGAGGACAATGCAAGGAGCAATCCTTCTCTCAAGTGATTAGTCACAAATACTTAAAAGTAAATAATATACTACTGAAAATCAAGACAAGATTACATTGCACATAGCTTGAGCATAATAGGGTGGTATCTCGCTAGTCCCCATGAGTGAAGCAAAACATAAATGCAGAAACTCCTCCAGAGTTTTAAAGGAGACTAGAACTAAGAATTTCAGAATAAATCATATCACAAGTATGCAGAAGACAATGTAATACTTTGGGACAATGCACATTACACTCAGAATGACAATTATGCTCTCCTGGTTAGTGCTTTGAAGAAAGAAGGTGAAGACTCTCGAACAGTGGCTTTTGTTGGCAAAGTTGAAAACCTGTGATCGGAAACAAAAACTAAACATGTACCAGAGCTCTTGGTTTTAGAAACAGAGGTAAAAACATTTTTGAGAGGTGCATATTTCGTCGACGAATGCTAGTAGATAACTCAATCACTCTTTGAGTGGACAAGTCTCGAGGAACGGCTCCCGCATGAGGACGATCACATCCTCTTAATCTCCTTTGTTTATCACTGCCAAAGTTTTCTGATTTCTCATGAACAAAGCGTGAAGGAGGGTTTGTTTGTTATATTATCTTTTTGAGCCGGGCGCACTCGATGCCAGTTCCTTCTCGTATTAAGGGTTTGCACATTAGACATGCAATCTAGGGGTGAAACTTGTCCAACTTAAAAAGATCATGAATTAACTACTACTTCCTCATGAGCTAAAACATAGGCACAAAAAGAGAAATGCTTTTGATTAATTTCGAGATGGTACACGAAAGTCTTTGTTAGGAATGGCAGGTAAATACCATGTATAGGAAGGTATAGTGGACTCATATGGCATAACTGGTTTTAAGGATTTTGGATGCACAAGCAGTCAGTCCGCTTAGTACAGGTGGAGGTTTAGCAAAAGACTGGGAAGCGACCAACTAGAGAGCAATAACGGTCATAATCATGCAGAGCGACAAAGCAACATTGAATCGGGCATGAAAGTGATATAACTATTCTGAAACTCAAAGATCATCAAGGCAGAGTAGACTTTTTAGTCTTAACATGTGTAAGCATGTGCCAAGTCAATCCAAAAATTCTCTAAAGGGAAATACCACCTTAGTATACCGGACTATGAACAGTGCAATGCATGTAGATCATTTCAATAACACATTATATACTCTAGTTATTCGAGACTAGCCACAAGGAAAGCATGAACCACTGGACGAGCATTGTAAACATAGCACTATGTCGCTACAAGCTGGTCTCTAGATCATAAGTACAGGCATATGTACAAAAGTAGAAACAAGAAGAGTTCATACCGGTCTTCCTTGCTGCTTCCCTTCAGTCGATCTTCGTCATTACTGCATGTCACTTGCACGATCGAACGTAGGAAATATAATTAAATGCCATCACGGACTCGAGCTGAACTCTGAAAACAAAGCAAACTAAAGAGAGAAAGGAAATCTTTTTGGATTTTTCAAAGGTTGAATAAAAGCAAAAGAAAGAGAAAATCTTTTTGTTGTTTTTGCAAAGAGAGAAATAAAGAAGAACGGGCAAAAACTTCGAAAAGATCAAAGTGAATAAAACGGATAATACAATGGAAAAGTAAGAGGGGCACGTACTCCCCCAAGCTTAGGCTTTTGGCCTAAGTTGGTAGCAGCTACTGCCCCCAGGGGAGCCTCCTGCTCCGGGGGTATGGTGGTGAGTCCAAGGGTCGTAGAAGGGTGCTGGCGCGTACACCGAACTCCTCGGAGTCTCCCACGAGGAAGGTTCCGAGCGCCAAACAGAGGAATAACCTTCACCAAACTCGGTGGCGGTCTCTTCCTGAAAATGTGGTAACTCACCGTGCTTCTCCTCGTCGGGCACAACCCCCTCCACGGGGTCATGAAACTGATGCTGGACCATGAACTCATCAAATTGGACAACATCAAAGGACCATCCGTTCCTGCGAGAAAAATCAAACAAAAGAGGTGCAGGTAGACGGATCTCGCGTTCCGCGGTAATTCCAAAACGCAAGATATAAACAAGATTATCAAGCTCAGAACCCATGGTGACAAACTTATGCCTTTTCATAGCAGCAAGATCAAAGCTTAAATAAGTAAAAGGATTATCATCAGGGTGTGGCGTGCCTCCAAGATGTTCTAAGATAAGTGTGGCATAAACGCCACCATATAAGTCCCCCTTGTTACCGTTCATAGCAAGGCGTCGAGCAATTAAGGCACCCAGATTATAATCAGACCTCCCTGGGAGGGCTGCTGCCAGGATAGCAATATCCGGAGCAGAAATGCATCTCGTGTTGTCACGAGCTAACACCCCTCTGGCAATATAATATGCAAAATACCTGAGGTGAGGAAATAAGATGCTGGAGATCTTCGACCTATGAATATCCCTCGTACCCATGCTGCAGAGAGAGTTGATGACGGTTTTCAGCTCGGAGGGCTGAGTGGCCATCCTAGCCGTCCTCCCAACGTTCGGCACACCTATTATTTCACAAAAATTTCCCAAAGTCATGGTGATAAGATCATTGTAAATTTTAAACTCAATAGCACCTGAATCAGGATTATATCTAAAACTGTTAATGAAACTGGAGGTGAGTTTTTGATACTGGGTAACACGGCTCGTGACAAGTCGTGTCAAACCTGCATTAGCACAAAGATTATAAAACTCATCCTTGATTCCCGCAGCTTCGAGGAATTCATCACATGGAAATGTCATCGCACGTGCTGGACTTGTGTCTTCCAACAACTCCAGGGGCACATGATCTTCATTATAGCTCACCCTAGCAGTCGATGGTGAAGCTGCGGCTCTAGTAACTCGATCGGAGTGTGCGGGCCTCCTCTTCTCAAGCCACCCTTTTGTCCTTCCTAACAAACTCATTTCTGATTTTTTTTTGCAATTTACAAAAATGAGGATTAAAACAAGATGAGTCAAGGCAGACTACTCAACTCACTTGCCCAAGGCATAAACTTGCATCAAAACTTGGAAAATAACTTTCTACACATGCATGCAAGCTCATCTCTACAGCACCAAGAACTACTAAATACTCACAAATGAGGCCACCAATCAAAATTCTAATTGGAGGGGTGGAGGAGTCACATACCAGGGAGTATTTGCTCAAAATTTCAGCTCAAATGAGGGGCTTTAGAGAGAGATCGAAGAATCGCCTCCAAGAACAGCAAGAACACAAGAACAAGTGCAGAACTCGGGTTTTTTTGGAGAAAAAGAGAGAGGGAGGAAGAAGACATACCTCGAGGGGGGCCCTGTGGGCCCCAGGCACCCTATGGGCGCGGCCAGGGGCTGGGCCGCGCCAGCTGGCCGCCTGGGGCACTAGTGGGTCCCCCTGGCTGGCCCCAGGCCCCTCTGGGTCTCTCCCGACGTGGAAATTTTTATTTTAGTTTTTCTGGAATTTTTCTGAAAACTTCACTGTTGAAAATTTTTCGAAGTCCAAAAAGCTGCGAAACTCTCTGAAAACTTGAAGCAGTTAGTAGTATTGTGAAGCTTCAAAACATAAATACTTGGTACAACAAGTAGGACAAAAACTAAAAACAAATGAAAACATAACAAGCTCAACTTTTTATCTATATAAAACATGTTTACTAGTAAGGTTGATCAAGTCTTACCAACAAACAGGTGATATATAGAGCAAAAAGTCTCACCTCCTACGAAGTAGTTACTAAACCTTTAATTTGATGGACATTGTCCCCACCATGATAGTTTTATATTTGTGAGGCACATGTAGTGGACAGTCCCATTCTCCAATTTTCACGGTCTCGATATTCTCTATAGAATTGAGGGCATGCCTCCTGTCGATCTTCTTCGGAAAATATACCGTGTGTTCTTTATCATTCACATGGAAGGTAACCTTCCCTTTATTGCAATCAATGATAGCACCTCCAGTGTTAAGAAAAGGTCTACCAAGAATAATGGACATGCTCCCATCCTCGGGCATGTCAAGCACAACAAAATCAGTAAGAATCAAACAATTAGCAACCTCTACGGGAACATCCTCACAAATACCTATCGGAACAGCGGTTGACTTGTCAGCCATCTGAAGGGAGATATTTGTAGGAATTAGTTTCTCTAAACAAAGCCTCTCGTAAAGAGAGAGAGGCATAACACTCACTCCTGCTCCAAGATCACATAAAGCAGTTTTGACATAATTATTCATTATGGAGCAAGGAATGGTGGGTATACCTGGATCACCGAGCTTCTCAGGAATCTTGCCACTGAAAGAGTAGTTAGCAAGCATAGTAGATATTGCATCGTTAGGAACTTTTCTTTTATTAGTGACAATATCCTTCATATATTTTGAATAAGGAAGTAACTTAATAGCATCAGTCAAATGGATCTAAAGAAAAAGAGGTTTAATCCACTCACAAAACTTATTATAATTCTCTTCTTCTTTAGATTTGATGGACTTACCTGGAAAGGGCATGGGTTTCTGTACCCATGGTTCTCTTTCCTTCCCATGTTTTCTTGCGATGAAGTCTTCTTTAGTGTACCTCTTACGTTTGTCAGGTGCTTCTTCTTCTCGAACTTCAGGCGGATCATTCTTCTCATTATTATTACCTTCAGGTTCAGCACCGTCTTCAGTCACAGCATCGGAGATAGATACGCTGTTAGGATCAATAGTTGGCTCTTCATCTGCAATAGGATCATTAGAATTGTCAGTCTCCTTATGTTTCTTCTTTTTCTTTGGAGAGCCAACAATTTCTTCTTCCTGCATTTGAGAATCCTGCTCGATTCTCTTCGGATGCCCCTCTGGATAGAGAGGATCTTGAGTACTAGTTCCTCCTCGGGTCTTAATACCGAAAGCCTGCAAATTATCTTGTTTGGCATTGTTAGCAAGCAGATCTCTTTGCACATTAGAAATTTGGTCAAGCTGAGTTTGAACCATATGAAAATGCTTCACAAGACATTGAACATCATTAGCTGTTCTATCTAAAACATCAAGCAGTTTTTTGATAGCAAGAGAATTATCATGCAATTGACTTTGTAT
>LR738715.1:317381373-317409343 GCA_902687465.1 Secale cereale
TGCGGTGTTGGGATAGCAGAGGCACCCGGAGATGCGGAGACCGTCATAGTATGGGGGTGCACCAAAGAGAAGGTGGTGAGGGGCGTAGTTCCAACGAGTACGACACAGACGGATATTAAGAAGGAGCACTAGTACATCGAGCTCCTAAACGAACGGTTTTTAACCCCTTTCCGCGATAGCATTTGGAACCGTCGCCAAGTGAGTGTGGGCGATAGGGGGGTCCTTCCCACACGACCCACAAACCGTCGGGGATATGACCTCCTGGCACACACATTCGGCAAAATGAGTTCGTGTGCGACCGGCCAGCGCTCAAATACAGAAATACGTATAGTAGAGCTAAAAAAATACAATTATACAACGAAATTGTTTCCGGTCGCAAGTACATCCCACACAGTCAGTCCCCGCTAAACGTTTTTGTTCGTATGTACAACCCACACAGTCGCTCGAAGGAAAACGTTTCCGTTCACAGGTATATCACACACAATTTTTCCCGTTAAATCGCTTGCGTTATTGAATATATCACACACGATCCATGGAAGAAACTGTATGGCAAAGGTTGTCCATCACACACAGTTTTCATGTGGTAAACGTTTGCGCAAGGTGGCCTAAGGCAAACAGTTTTCAGGAGAAAGTCGTGTGTGATTGTTCATTGATCCAACACGGTTTATTATTAGAAACTGTGTGCGTTTCCTGAGGTCATCGCCCATGCTATTTTTACAACAACCGTTTGCAATAGCCAAACCCTATTAGCAGGCTAATTATCCAATTATTCATAATCCATTTATTAATCTAACTGATAGTTCATATTATGCACACAATATATTTCATTTTCATAATTGAAATACATCAGAGTACAACATCATATAGCTTCAGCACTCAGCTACCCCATTACAAAACTACACGAGGACCAAGTTTCACATGCAACATCTATAACCTTTCGAAATTAGCATCATAGACGGTACATAGACAGATGTATCTCATCTGGAAAACTGCTGAAGCAGAAGGCGAATATTGAGCCTTTATTGATGTTGAATGTCTTTGTAACTTTAGGCCAGTGCATGTGGATGATTGACCATCCATCCTTCGTCCTCTTCAGGAACACTTCAATATTGAACCGTGGGTGTTGTATGAATACCTTCCTCGCCTCCTGACCATACAGGCGGTTTGAGAGATAATAATCAGTGAACTGCTTTGGAAAGGCCTGAAAGCAAGGATGTGCATAAATATATTCTCTATATTGGAAATGGGGCAAATGAATTAAAAAGGCAAGGTATAATAGTTAGTACCATCCTGTAGTGAACTGATGTCTTCTTCATTGTGCAGACAAAGATCTTGTTGTTTGTTGCTAATTTCTTTATCCTAACAATCTTTCTGAGTTTCTCGACTTGACTGATATTCATGGACAACTCATTTCCCCATATGCAAAAAGGGTCGAACAGTGGGTCAAAACCTCTAACAGCAGGACCTACATGTGCAAGACCAAATTGTTAAAAACCTAAATATTAGAATGGTTCCTGCAATTGCACAATAATGTGCTATTAGACAACAGACCATGCATGCGCTAACCTCGATTGTAAACCTCGATGCTTCCCATTGTTTCCCTGCAACACATATAAGGTAGTTAGTCATCATGTTAAGTAAGGGTTCACATGCTATTAGTAAAATATGTTGATGAAAAATAATCACATTGCAGATTCATCAGATTAATTCAAGACACAGGGAAAACCCATTTATCCAAACGAAGCATGTTTAAGAACTAGGAAATATAGCACTTGTATATGTTTCTCATGTATTAAGTACAGCCAAATTCGATTTATTCCTCATATGCACAACAATACAAAATTCTACCCATGACAATTGGACATTGCATTGCAGAATTGAACCAAGCAGTTAATTAAACACCACAAGAAATGAACCAAACATTAACTGAGCACCACATTGCACAATATAACATACTCCTAATAAAAGATCAGACAGTTAACCAAACCAAGCATGCTTAACAACTTGGAAATATAGCAATTGTATTTGTTTCTCGTGTATTTAGTACAACCAAATTCAATTTATTCCTCACATGGTATATAATAAGAGAATACAGCCACAACAATTGAACATTGCATTGCAGAATTGAACCAAACAGTTAACTAAACACCACAACAAATGAACCAAACATTAACTGAGCACCACATTGGACAATATAACATACTCCTAATAGAATATTGGACAGTTTACCAAACCAAGCATGCTTAACAACTTGGAAATATAGCAATTGTATTTGTTTCTCATGAATTTAGTACAGGCAAATTTGATTTATTCCTCACATGGTATACAATAACAGAATGCAGCCACAACAATTGAACATCGCATTGCAGAATTGAACCAAGCTGTTAACTAAACACCACAACAAGTGAACCAAGCCACAACAAATGAACCAAGCAGTTAAGTAAACACCAATTGAACAATATAACATAGTCCTAATAGAAGATCAGACAGTTAAGCAAACCAAGCATGCTTAACAACTTGGAAATATTGCACCCTGAAGAATTGAACATCACATTTGCAGAATTGAACCAAGCAGTTAATTGAACACCACATTGCACGACATATAGAACATGTACACTATAGCAAAAGATTGCATGGTGAAAGTAGATAGCGCAATTCACTAGAATTGGTTACCGAAAGGCAGTAGCTAGCAAACTGAACATGGGTCCTTATAGTGAGCTAATAAGACAAGCTACTCCTCATTGTCGGAGATATCGATGACAATTGACTCCCTGGACATGGAAGAGGGCGAGGCCTCCGCATCGTGGGTGCCCTCGTTGTAGTGATGAGTTGCCTGAGCCGCTCCGGGCACCAACCTTCTGGATCTTGAGATGAGGTAAGCACGTGCACGCTGAGAAAACACCTCGTAGTCTTCGTCGAAGGCACCGACGATGGCCTCGAGAAAACACCACGAACTGTCGTTTAAAGCAGCCAACCGCGTCACGGCATCGGCGCGCGAGGCGCCAACGGTGGCCTCGACGGCGAGGTGCTTCTCCAAGATCTGGGGGTCGGCACGAATGGCAGCCATCGCAACCTCATTCACACGTGCGGCCGCGATTTGCTCCTTCGCTGCCAAATGCTCCTTGAGGTCCTGGCTATGCTGCGTGCACCATGGTTTAGGCCGGCGCTTATTTGGTGGAGGAGTCGGTGATTTGGGTGCAAGGTGTCGCGCTCGCGCCGGCGGTCGGGGCATGTGGGATGTGGAAGGAGGAGGAGGATGGGGGTCGGGTGTGGATTACCTGCCTGGATAGGCGAGGCCAAGCAGCGTGAAGGAGGGTCGCCGGCGAGGAGGCGGCGGCGCTGCAAGCAAGGAGTGAAGGTTTCAACTTGGAAAGGAAGGCGGAAAGAGGTGAAATGTGGCTTTTCGTCAGGGAGAGGGGGTGGGGAGGTAGATATTTCCGTGGAAGCCGAAAATTTGAAAACGCTTCAGCCAAAGAACTGGCGTGCAAAGTGTCATCAGACACGGTGCCTTATTCAGACACGGTCCGAAAATATTTTGTGCTGCATCTCACACGGTTGGTTATAATAAACAGTGTGGGATCTACTTGATTTTTGGTCTTGATTGGAATTACATAATGGGGTCAGAATGGCCATGGATGGTGTTTGAATTGCTAGACCTTTTATCTGCAGTGATCATAAAAGAATTGGAATTATTCAGGGTTCGTTTGGACATTTTTATGCATTAAGTGACTTTTCAATGCATTTATGTGCATAATTCAAATTTAAAGTACATGCGCATGCTCCAGTGCATATAAATTCGCTGAAAAATCAAATTGTCGGTGTACTAAAGTAGGGGTACCTTAGTATCCCGAACTTGTGCACGGGCAGTTGCAGCGTCCCGTGGCGGGGCTTGCCGCGCGACCGCCAAGGCTCACTGAGGTTCCTTTAGAGCCATTCAAGAACAAAGTATTCAAGTTAAAGAGACAAGGCCCCAGCAAGAGGAGCTTGCCGGGAAGGCCACTCAAGGCTCAAGACCACTTCTTTGGTACAGGACCCTGGCAAGAGGAGCTTGCCGGGAAGGCCCAAATCTGGCACTTCAAGAGACTTGCCGTGACGCGCCACGCGTCCCGGCAAGGCCCGGAGAGTGACAAGCTTCCGGGCGCGACAAGATAGCAGCCGCGGCAAGGCGCTTGCCGCGGCAAACCTCCACTAAGTACCCGCGCTCCGGCTCATCCGCCCACGCGTCGCCCTGGGACCTTTCCAGGCACACGTGGCGGAAGGCTGTGCAGCCTGGGGTACACGGTGGCAAGCTGCGATGACAAGGCCACCGTCGTGGCGGACGGTGGCGCCCTGACGGACGCTTTTTGCACTGTTTGGAGCGACGGCGACAGGCATTTAATGCCCTTGTCCCCTGCCGTCAGAGTTAGGTATAGAGCACTATGCATACACTGTTCCAACTACCACCCATTTTACATTTTTACCCTCGACTACGTTGCCACCTGTCGGTGACCCCTTTGATCTATAAAAGGAGGCCCATGCGCAACATAGAGGGGGTTCCGATCATTGATCACGCTCACGCTCGGTCCTAGCGATCAGCATTGTAGCTCTTCTCGCTCCCGAGCCAAGAACGCAATACAAACCAAGGCAGGAGTAGGGTTTTACGCCCCAGTGCGGCCCGAACCTGTTTTAACTGCTCGTGTGTTTGCCTCGATCTGCTCTTTGTGCATCCTCCGCCCCCTTGCCGTACCGAAAAGGGGCTCCGGTCCCATAGGTGTTCGTGGGCGATCAGTTTCCCCGACATCTTTGGCGCGCCAGGTAGGGGAGAGCGTCGAGGTTGTGTGAACCTGATCCGGCGTTCACGCGAGCGAAATCTCCATCAGCTTCGTCAGCTTCATCGACATGCCGCCGAAGAAGAAAGCTTCGGAGGTAGCAGGCCCGTCCGCGTCGATCCCACCGCCACCGGAGCCAACGACCGGTGGGGTAGACGCCGGCGAGAGGACAGACGTCGGCGTGGAAACTCACGGCGCCGCCAAGTCCAAGGACAAGACGGACGACCGAGCGCACTCCAAGACCTTGGCGTCCGTGCATGCACCGCGCCCCTCTCAGGAGGCGCGGGGCCGGCAGCGACGTGGTACACAAGGTACCATACGCCTGCTGGGCCAAGGTGAAGCTGGCGGTTCGCGGGACGCTCAAGGCCAACACGCTGGCACGAGCAAGGCGCGGTCGCCGGGACGAGACGCTGCTCCTTCTAAAGCAGTTAGAAGTCCGAGCATATCTCGCTCCTCGCACCGCTCGCCACCGCTCCCCGCCACTCCAGCAGAAGCTCGAGCTCGAGCTCAGCTACTTCTCGACTTCCCTCCAGCGGCAGACAAGGCCGACGACTGGAGGGCCACCATCCAGAGCCTCATCGCCTTCGCCAACAACGACACTCCGCAGCAGCCGACGACGTCGCGGCCGCGGCAAGTTAGCCAGGCGCGGGCTGATGGCGACAAGACTGCCGGGGGTGCAACCACCGTGCACTCCCCGCCCCGAAGGCCAAAATCGCCGACTCGTCGGATCAACCTCGACGACGACTCCACAGCGTCGTCAGATCCGCGAGCTCGTCGCGATCAACGCCAAGTCCTTGACGACCGACGGCAAGAGGACGCTCGAACCCGCATCGAGCGTCGAAGAGAAGCGCGGCGTCAATCTGACCAGCGCGCTGGGCCCGCTGTTGACGTGCACGCGCCCGGGGGACCAGGCGACCTGCCGTACGTGGCAGGATGCCCTGCGTTCACCCGTGAGCTGCGGCAAGTCCAATGGCCCAGCATGAAGGACTTCAAGCCCGACGTACCCGAGAAGTACGATGGCAAGACTCATCCGTCGGAGTTCGTCAGCATCTACACCATCGCGGTGCAGGCTGCCGGGAGACGAGACGAGAAGATACTCGCAAACTACTTCCCGCTGGTGCTCAAGCCAAACGTCAGATCTTGGCTCATGCACTTTCCGGAGAACTCCATCTCTTCTTGGGCCATCCTATGCCATCAGTTTGTCGGCGCCTTCACGGGTGGCCACGAGCCCCATGGCCAGGAGAGCGACCTTCACATACTTGCCCAGAAAGAAGGAGAGTCCGTGCGTAAGTACATCCAAAGATTCAGCCGCGTGCAACACAACATGCCGGACGTCCACCCTGTCGCGGTTATTAGCGCGTTCCACCAGAACGTGCAAAATCGCAGGATGAGGGAGGAGATGGCGATGTGCAAAATCCGAGACGTCAGTGAGCTTTATGCCCAGGCCGACAAGTGCGCACGCGCTGAGGAGGGGAGGAAACTCCCCGGAGAGGATACTGGAGCAGGCGGATCAGATGGCAAGGACACCGCCCGGGCAAAGAAGAACCGACGGCGGAACAACAGAAAGAAGAAGAACAAAGAAGTGCTGGTCGTGGAGCAGTCCGGCAACGAGGCTGGCGCTAAGAAACCCCAGGCTGGTGGCTCCGCCTGTAATGCCCCGGATGTAATACTTTCCCTTTTGGGTATATAATATATCTCCGGCTTCATCTATTTCCATTCCGGGTTCTTTGCCTTCGGGTTTTCGTCGTTTTGTTGTGTGAGTGTGTGGCATTCATTCATATCATGTAGACATGTGCATCTCATTGCATTTGTGTTGTCGGTTGCATCCGGTTCCACGCATTCCTTCCCGTTGTCCATTTCGCGTTCCGGAGCTCCCTCACGTGTCTGTGTCGTCCCGTAGGCCTACTTTGGTGTTTGGGCGTGTTACGTTACCGGTGTGCCGCGAGGTTGTTGTGTGTGTTGTTGTTTTGTTGTGTGCTACCCGCCTCTCAAATCTCGTCGCGTTTGGACTCCGTTGGCTATCCCATCAGTTATTCGTGTGGGTCCAAAGTGCCTTCACTTTGTGTCCCAGAAACACCCCTACTGCAGTCTACTACTCTCTCCTAGGCCATCTAAACTACCCCCGTGATCGGATCCGTCGGATCGCGATCGGAGGGCTCCTAACACCCCTAAATCCCCTAACCCTAAATTCTGCTATATAATAGACCCTAGTCTATTTTGGGCATCTAGCTTCTTCCTCCTCTCTCCCCCTAAAAATTTCAGATCCACCAGCCCCCCTTCTCCACTTGGCAGCTCCCCTCCCGCAAATCTCGTCGATCGAGGCAGTTCCTTCGATCCCAGCCTCTGCCGCCGTTTTCCCTTCGCCTGGGAACGAGCGACCGACCAGATCCCATCGATCCGACCAGGCGGCGGCCAGGGTCAACGCTCGCTTCCCCCGCTTCGGTCCCGATCCAGCCGAGCTGGACGCCTGGGCCTTCGCGTCGACCGCCGCGCCGATCGCTCCTCCTCCAGGCCCCCCTCGTTCGATCGCCAGTCCACCTCGCCTCGGTCCCCAGGACCACTTCGTCGCTGGCCGCATCGGGCCCAGGTCGCCTCGCGCCTGGCCCGTCTCCACCTCCCGCAGCGGGCCGCCTCCATCCCGCAGCGGGCCTCCCTTCGCCAGGCGCCGGGCCTCCTTCCGGGCCGCCGCCGTCCCGCCGCTGGGCCCGAGCCAGCAGATCGCCACCGCGGGCCACCGCCTCCGTCGCTGGGCCGCCTCTTCACCGCAGCGCCAGCCGGGCCGGATCCATCTCTCCAGCCCAATTTTTTTCCCAGATCTAGGTTGCTTCTAAATCCTAAGTCCCAGATCTGTTATTCTGTGATGCTATCTTTCAACTGCTCTAACTTTGTGTGTGATGCTCCGTTTCGCGCATATAGCATGTCCAGACGTTCGTGGGATCGTTCACTACGTTTCATCTTTTAGTGTCATGCATGTTAGAGATCATCTAGGTGCTTGTTTTGCTGTTGCAAGAGTTTATCGTGATATAAACTGCGGTTATGTGATGTTTTTATGCTATCTTTGCCATGTGATATCTTTTAGCTCGTTTGTCCGAATGATGCAAATGACATGTCCACGTGTTCGTCTTGCCATGATCTACATGTTGTATGTGCTAGGTAGCATGTTAGATTTATTCTTGTCATGTTTATCATCGTTGCAAAGTGCCATGTGGCTGTGATGTTGTTTCACTTGTTATGAAATGCCATCTTGTTGAGCTCGTTGCTATCGTTGTGTTTACCTCAATGATGCATGCTTGTGTGTTTCGGAATCACCTTCATGTGTACTTTGATGAGGTGCTTACCACTTGCCATGTTTAGTTTCGAGGTGACTTAAACATGCTCTTTTAGATGCTATGATGAAATTGCTGTTTTAGGACTTAGTGGATTTTCACTAAGTCTGAAATCTGTAACGTTCCGATGCCATGTTCGTGTGATGTTCTAGGACAAACCATGTTAGTTTTGGAGTGGATCTTGATTGTTCCTTGTAGTATATATTGTTGGATTTCCATCCATGTTTTCACATGTCTATTTAAGTGGCTGTAGCATGTTTACCTTTTGCTCCAAAGTTTCAATATAATTCTGCTGCCAGAATTTTATTGTCAAGTTCAATATGTCCAAGTTCATTGCTATTGAACCGTGACTCCTTTGGGGGTGCACCTTTGGACTTAGTTGCTGTAGTATATGTCTAGTTTGTGTTCATGTCCTTTGCCATGATATTTGAGTGCTGTAGTTTAATTATTTTGTGCTTCGAAGTTGCTATGATGCTGTAATTTTCAGCTTTCGCTCATTTCTTGTTTCGGGCATAACTTTTAGCCCGTAACTCCGATTTCAGTGAATCTTACATGAAACTTGGTTGATTTTCTGTGTAGATTCATAATATGATATTGTTTTCATGTTTTGAGGTATTTTGCTTGAGTGATATTGTCCGTGCTCCGTGTGCATCCTTAGTGCATCCATCATGCATCCATCATTTTCGAGTGCGCATTGCATCTTGTTGATTTGTGCTTGGTGTGATTGTTTTGTTTAGAGCTGGAAGCAGAGTCCGAGTTCGAGTACGAGCACGAGGTTTCCAACGAGGTTGAGCACGAGGACCCTTCTTACGATCCGAACGACTTCTCTTCAGGCAAGATGACCGAACCCCGATAACATTACTATCTTTGCCTATTGCTAGTAGTCTCAATCTATAGTTTTGCCTCGATGCCCATGATCTTCTTGTCAGCCTCCTACTTGTAACCAATTGCCATGTTTAACCAACCTACCTATGCAAACCGTTGCTTGGCTAAGTACGCTTCGCTCAGCCCTTCTTATAGCATTGCTAGTTGAAGGTGAAGATCGAAGATGCTTGCTTCATGTTGAAGTTTGGTTGGGTTTTTATCACACTATATAAATGCTTAAAATGAAATCATCTATATATTGGCAAGGGTGGAAGGCTAAGCATTTTGCTTGGTGATTTGTTCCACTCATGCCGTTAGGAACCGTATAAACCGGTGTTATGTTCCTTGATTATGCGTTCCTAACACGGTTGGGGTGTATGGGACCCCCTCGATAAACCGCTAAGTGCTAAGTCTTTTCCAGCAAGTCCCAACATTGGTACTATTTGCCTAATAACAAACTAAACTTGCATAGGGAGTAATTAACCCTCTTTCTTAATTCTACAACCCCGGGCCAGTGCTCCACATGAGTGTTGGTCCGAAACGAGCAGACTGCGGGGCCACCTCAAGGAAACTTGAGGTTTGGTAAAAACCTGTAGGATGACTCATCCGGTCATGTCCTGAGACTTAGATACGCGCGGCTACTATCAGGGTGTCGACACGCCGGGAGGATTTGCTGGATTAGCCTTACCTTAGTTCGGTATATCTTGAGCACGGGATTCCGAGGATACTCGGGTCTTCCCACTTTGGAGTTGCGACTCCGCGGATCGTGGGCTTGTAATGGGTCAAGTTGGAACACCCCTGCCGGGTTTGAACTTTCGAAAGCCGTGCCCGCGGTTATGTGGCAGATGGGAGCTTGTTAATATCCGGTTGTAGATAACTTGACACAATGTTTCTAATACACTACCAGCGTGTGTTACGTGACTGTCAATTTCCGAATAGGGATTCGGGAGTTGAACACGGAGGGGTTATGTTTGTTGAGCTTGTAGGTAGGATCACTTCGTGATCACTTCTCGTCCGAGGCTTTCTCTTCTCGCTCTCACTCACGTAAGCTAGTTGCTAGTTGCTGCTGCAGACACTTACTCTTATCTTCAGCCTTATCCTCTCCCAAAGGCTTAAATAGTCTTGTTACCCGGGAACGGGATTGCTGAGTCCTCTGTGGCTCATAGTTACTTCACCACACCAGATGCAGGTCCAGCTGTGAGCTATCCAGGTGATGGCACCGAGCTGGATTAGGAGTACGACGAGGAGCGTAGTCGGTACTATGTGCGATATCCGGATGATCAGTAGTGGAGACTCCTACTAGGATTCGATCCGCCTGTGGTTTATTTATCTAAGTTTGGTATCTTGACATTTGGATTTTGCCCTTAGAGGGTTGTGATATTCTTAATGTATGATGTTTGAGACTTGTATTGTATTTGTGTGACGTGGCGAGTGTAAGCCAACTATTTCTGTTTACAATCCCCTCTTTTACATGAGATGTGCAAAGATTACCGAACTTGAGATCATTCTAGGATGGATTTATGCCTTTAAGTCGTGCCTCGACACGTAGGAGGTATAACTCCATCCTGGGCATTACAAGTTGGTATTCAGAGCCTTCTCCGACCTAGGAGCCCCCACTGTTTGATCGAATCGTTGACGGTCGAGTCTAGGCACACACTGAAAACTTTTTGAGTCCTATATATTATATCGGAGAGTAGGATTTCTTTGCTTCTCATCCCCTTTCTCTCTGGTGAGGACTCCTGATGACTACTCTTGTCTCTCCTATCTTCAAAATTGCACAAATTTTTTTTAGGAATCCCGCGAGTATTCTGGGATTGTTTCGATGTTCTTGTGACAAGGATATTGTTCTCGATGCCTCCTGTTCCCGGGGAGTTGAGCTTCGGGGTATTGTCGTCACAAGCATATCGCGGCAGTACTAAATACTTAAGACGGCCGACATCGAAAATCTCTCCTATACGGCCAGTGGCAAGATAACCCCGACATCACCTAGTACTGGGGAGGTAGTTCGGAAGTATTGCCATAGCTTGTTATAGTGGATGCTTTTCGAAGGTCCGAGGTACACAGTTTCCGAGAAAGACTGGTTATGTGTTGAAGGATGGATACACCTGGATGTAGGTTAGAGTTGATTGCGCAGTGCTTCCCGTGTATCCCCAACACCTGATTGCATAACTGGAATCTTTCGGAAATTTATAGGTGGGTTTATCCAGTAGATCGTAGGCATTCTTCCAACGAATGCAGGTTAGTGAGTTCGGGGTTCTAGATTGAGTGAAGGGGTTATATGACCGATGTTACTATCAGGAGTTGCATCTTAAAGGCTCCTTGGCTATGCTGATCCGGGGATTGCAAAACCTTTTCGTAACGCGTTCATATGCTTTTAGCACAAAGATGTTAGAACGAAGCTCCTTTCTTGTGTTTGTTCCCTTCCGTACCTTGTTGTTTTCTTATTTTCAATTTGTCCCCTATGTGGCTTCTCGTGAAGATTGATGTTATCATTTAACTGAGAATTTCATTCGTTCCTCTTGTTCGAATGATTTCATTCGTTCTTATTGTTCGAATGATTATTGTGAAGACTTGCTGCAATTCATTCCATTGATTCAGCTTATACCTTTTGTCAATCAATTGCTGATTCGTGGTCATCTCTTTCAGGATGGCTCCGAAAAGGGTTCCCAATGCTAACCCAGAGGCGGAAGAGGTCCCAGAACATCCTCCTTCCCCTCCTCCTCCGTCTGAGGCTTGGAGAGCAATTATGCAGACTACAGCTCAGAACACCCAGTTGTTGATGCAGATGATGCAACAGATGCAAGCTAATCAAGCTAATCAGGGTGTTCCAGGGAATCAAGGCAACTTCTTCAACCAGCAGCACCATGCTACCCTCAACTAGTTCTTGGCCAACAATCCTAAAGCTTTCAGTTACTGTGTCGACCCTCTTGATGCTGAAGATTGGTTAGCCGACATAAAGAAGCATTTTGAGTGCAGTAACGTGAAGGAAGATGATTATGTGAAGTTTGTAGCCTTCCAACTGAAAGATCAAGCAGCTGACTGGTGGCAGCAGTACCAAGACTCCAGGCCAGGTCAAGTGATCTCTTGGGAGAATTTCTGCAAGGATTTTCGCTCGCACCACATTCCTACAAGTGTCATCGAGGGTATGCGTGAGCAATTCCGCAACCTGAAGCAGGGCTCCATGACAGTCTATCAGTATAATGTCAAGTTCCAAAACCTCGCTCGCTATGCTAAGCAAGACATTCCTGATGCCAAGAGTAAAATCTATCAGTTCCGTGGAGGTCTCAAAGATGAACTTCAGCTTGCTCTCACCTTGTTCGAGCCCGATGAATTCGACAAGTTCTATAACATGGCTTTGAAACAAGAAGCAGCTCAGCTTAAGATGGAGGCTTCTAAGAATAGAATTCGAGATGCCGTTCACTCTTCCTCATCGTCTCAGATGGTCTCGAAGCATCAGAAATTCTGGCTTCCTCCTCCTCCAGTGATTCGAGCTCCCTACAACAACTCCAACAACTCCAACAACAAGAACTTTGGTGGACGTGGTTTCTCCCACCCACCCTACCCGAGCAACCAGTCGAAGAAGCAGTTTCAGTCTCAAGGCTCCAAGTCAAGTGGTTCTAATTTCCGTCCTCTCTCAGAAGTGACTTGCAACAAATGCACTCAGAAAGGTCACTATGCCAACAGATGTCCGAATCCGAAGCGTCTTCCACCTCCTCCACCTGTGAGTTCAGCTATTGTCAGGCATGATCCAAAGGCAGCAAGGGTCAATCTGATGAATGCAGCGCAAGCGGAGAATTCTTCTGATGTCATTTTGGGTAACCTTCCAGTGAACTCTATCCCTGCTAAAGTTTTGTTTGATTCGGGTGCTTCTTGCTCTTTCATGTCTCAACCTTTTGCATCCAAGAATAATGTTGACATCCAAAGTCTGCCTCAGAGGTTGCAAGTAATTTCTCCGGGCAAGTGCATGACTTCCAACATATTTGCTCCGAATGTTTCTATTCGCATGGGTGATTATCGATTTCTGGCTAATCCGGTGGTTCTTGGTAATTCTGACATCGACCTCATCCTCGGAATGGATTGGCTTTCTCAGCATGATGCTCACATTGATTGTGCTCAAAAGGAAGTCAAGATGACTCATTCTGATGAAGATGTGATTATCTTCGCCTCCAGGGATAACACTATCAGACTTTTCTCTCTCAATGATAAGGGCGAAATTAATGCCATATCTCAAATTCCGGTGGTGAACGAATATCAAGACGTCTTTCCTGAAGAACTTCCAGGCATGCCTCCACACCGTCAGGTGGAATTTGTCATTGAACTCGAGCCGGGTACTGAGCTAGCATGCCGGCGTCCGTACAAGCTCTCTCCGGATGAATTGAAGGAATTGAAGAAGCAGCTTGATAAGCAGGAGAGTATGGGTCTCATCAGACCTAGTACGTCTCCTTGGGGCTGTGGTGTCTTATTTGTCAAGAAGAAAGATGGCACGGAGCGTCTCTGTGTTGACTACCGGCCATTGAACAAGAAGACGATTAAGAACAAGTATCCGCTCCCCAACATCAACGAACTGTTCGAGCAGCTCAAAGGAGCTAAAGTGTTCTCTAAGCTTGACCTCCGAATGGGCTATCATCAAATTCGCATTCGCGAGGAAGACATTCCCAAGACGGCCTTCAGAACGAGCTACGGTTCATACGAGTATACCGTCATGTCCTTCGGTCTCGCCAATGCCCCTCCTACCTTTTCGAGGATGATGCATTACATCTTCAACCCCTATACTGGCGAGTTTGTGCTTGTGTATCTGGATGATATTCTGGTGTTTTCCAAGAATGAAGAAGATCACGAAAAGCACTTACGTCTAGTTCTTGATCGACTCCGAGAGCATAAATTCTATGCCAAGTTCTCCAAGTGCGAGTTTTGGCTCGATAAGGTTTTGTACCTGGGCCACATCATCTCAGCTGACGGTATTGCGGTTAATCCCGAGAAAGTTGAAGCAATTGTCAACTGGGAAGCTCCTCAGAACGTCAAGCAGCTCCGCAGTTTTCTGGGTCTTGCCAGCTATTGCAGAAGGTTCGTTGAGAACTTCTCCAAGATTGCCAAGCCTCTTTCCAACTTGCTTCAGAAGAATGTCAAATACTTTTGGTCTCCAGAGTGTGAAGTGGCATTCAAAACCCTCAAAGAAAAGCTTGTCTCTGCTCCAGTTCTGACTCCTCCAGATGAAACCAAGCCCTATGAAGTATTCTGTGATGCTTCTCTTCAAGGTCTTGGTGGTGTGCTTATGCAAGATAAGAGAATTGTGGCATATACTTCTCGGCAGCTCAAGCCAAGTGAGAAGAACTATCCCACACATGATCTCGAGCTAGCAGCTGTGGTACATGCTTTGATTACGTGGAGAGATCTGTTGTTGGGCAGAAAGGTCGACATGTTCACTGATCACAAGAGCTTGAAGTACATCTTCACACAGCCGCATCTGAACCTCCGTCAGACTCGTTGGGTTGAAATGATCCAAGAGTATAATCCCAGCATTGAATACACTCCTGGCAAGGCGAATGTGATTGCAGATGCTTTGAGCAGAAAGGCATATTGCAACAACCTTCTTATCAAGCCGTACCAGCCTGAGCTTTGTGAAGCATTCAGGAAGCTCAACCTCCAAGTTGTTCCGCAGGGTTTTCTTGCAAATCTTCAAATTGCTCCTACCTTGGAAGATCAAGTCCGTGAGGCCCAGCTCAGTGATACCATGGTGAAGAAGGTGAAACATGGTATTGCAAAAGGCACTCCAAAATACAAGTGCTTCCGTGTTGATGAGAGAGATACCTTGTTCTTCGAGGACATACTCGTTGTTCCCAAAGGTGATCTCAGGAAGCTCATAATGGAAGAAGCTCATGACTCTCTCCTTTCCATTCATCCTGGCAGTTCCAAGATGTACCAAGATCTCAAGCAATCTTACTGGTGGACACGCATGAAAAGGGAGATTGCCCAATTCGTGAACGAATGTGATGTATGCAGAAGAGTGAAAGCAGAACATCAACGTCCAGCCGGTCTTCTCCAACCTCTTCCTATTCCCGAGTGGAAGTTCAACCACATTGAAATGGACTTCGTCACTAGCTTTTCTAAATCCAAGCGAGGAAATGATGCTATCTTCGTGGTGATTGACAAGCTTACCAAAGTCGCTCACTTCCTGCCAGTCAAAGAATCAATCAATGCAGCTCAATTGGCAAAGCTGTACACTTCCAGAATTGTGTCCTTACATGGCATTCCTCAAGTTATATCCTCAGACCGTGGAAGTTTGTTCACTTCAAGGTTCTGGGACTCCTTTCAGTCCGCCATGGGCACTAAGATCAGGTTCAGCACTGCTTTTCACCCTCAGACTAGTGATCAAGTCGAGCGTGTGAATCAGATTCTAGAAGACATGCTCAGAGCCTGTGTCATCTCCTTTGGCATGAAATGGGAAGACTGCCTTCCATTTGCCGAGTTCTCTTACAACAACAGCTTTCAAGCAAGTGCAGGCAAAGCACCGTTTGAAATCCTCTATGGCAGAAAGTGTCGTACCCCTCTCAACTGGTCTGAAACAGGCGAACGTCAACTTCTTGGCAATGACTTGATCTCAGAAGCCGAAGAGATGTGCAAAGTCATACGTGAGAATCTCAAGGCCGCTCAGTCGCGCCAGAAGAGCTACTATGACGACAAGCATCGTGATTTGGCCTTCAACATCGGTGATCATGTCTATCTCCGCGTGTCTCCGATGAAAGGCACCCAAAGATTCGGTATCAAAGGAAAGCTTGCTCCTAGATACGTCGGGCCTTTCAAGATTCTTGGCAAAAGAGGCGATCTAGCCTATCAACTTGAGCTCCCTTCAAACTTCGCCAATGTTCATGATGTCTTCCATGTGTCTCAACTTCGCAAATGCTTCAAGGCACCTGAGCGCATGATTCCGTTTGAGGAGATTGATCTTCAACAAGACCTGTCCTACCGAGAGCATCCCGTTGCCATTCTCGAAGAAACCGAACGCAAGACCCGCAACAAGTCCATCGAATTTCTGAAAGTCAAGTGGTCACATCACACCGACCGAGAAGCTACCTGGGAACGAGAAGATCATCTTCGTTCCGAGTACCCTTCCTTTTTCCAGTCCTAGATCTCGGGACAAGATCTTTTTGTAGTAGAGGAGAGTTTGTAATGCCTCGGATGTAATACTTTCCCTTTTGGGTATATAATATATCTCCGGCTTCATCTATTTCCATTCCGGGTTCTTTGCCTTCGGGTTTTCGTCGTTTTGTTGTGTGAGTGTGTGGCATTCATTCATATCATGTAGACATGTGCATCGCATTGCATTTGTGTTGTCGGTTGCATCCGGTTCCACGCGTTCCTTCCCGTTGTCCGTTTCGCGTTCCGGAGCTCCCTCACGTGTCCGTGTCGTCCCGTAGGCCTACTTTGGTGTTTGGGCGTGTTACGTTACCGGTGTGCCGCGAGGTTGTTGTGTGTGTTGTTGTTTTGTTGTGTGCTACCCGCCTCTCAAATCTCGCCGCGTTTGGACTCCGTTGGCTATCCCATCAGTTATTCGTGTGGGTCCAAAGTGCCTTCACTTTGTGTCCCAGAAACACCCCTACTGCAGTCTACTACTCTCTCCTAGGCCATCTAAACTACCCCCGCGATCGGATCCGTCGGATCGCGATCGGAGGGCTCCTAACACCCCTAAATCCCCTAACCCTAAATTCTGCTATATAATAGACCCTAGTCTATTTTGGGCATCTAGCTTCTTCCTCCTCTCTCCCCCTAAAAATTTCAGATCCACCAGCCCCCCTTCTCCACTTGGCAGCTCCCCTCCCGCAAATCTCGTCGATCGAGGCAGTTCCTTCGATCCCAGCCTCTACTGCCGTTTTCCCTTCGCCTGGGAACGAGCGACCGACCAGATCCCATCGATCCGACCAGGCGGCGGCCAGGGTCAACGCTCACTTCCCCCGCTTCGGTTCCGATCCAGCCGAGCTGGACGCCTGGGCCTTCGCGTCGACCGCCGCGCCGATCGCTCCTCCTCCAGGCCCCCCTCGTTCGATCGCCAGTCCACCTCGCCTCGGTCCCCAGGACCACTTCGTCGCCGGCCGCATCGGGCCCAGGTCGCCTCGTGCCTGGCCCGTCTCCACCTCCCGCAGCGGGCCGCCTCCATCCCGCAGCGGGCCTCCCTTCGCCAGGCGCCGGGCCTCCTTTCGGGCCGCCGCCGTCCCGCCGCTGGGCCTGAGCCAGCAGATCGCCACCGCGGGCCACCGCCTCCGTCGCTGGGCCGCCTCTTCACCGCAGCGCCAGCCGGGCCGGATCCATCTCTCCAGCCCAATTTTTTTCCCAGATCTAGGTTGCTTCTAAATCCTAAGTCCCAGATCTGTTATTCTGTGATGCTATCTTTCAACCGCTCTAACTTTGTGTGTGATGCTCCGTTTCGCGCATATAGCATGTCCAGATGTTCGTGGGATCGTGCACCACGTTTCATCTTTTAGTGTCATGCATGTTAGAGATCATCTAGGTGCTTGTTTTGCTATTGCAAGAGTGCATCGTGATATAAACTGCTGTTATGTGATGTTTTTATGCTATCTTTGCCATGTGATATCTTATAGCTCGTTTGTCCGAATGATGCAAATGACATGTCCACGTGTTCGTCTTGTCATGATCTACATGTTGTATGTGCTAGGTAGCATGTTAGATTTATTCTTGCCATGTTTATCATCATTGCAAAGTGCCATGTGGCTGTGATGTTGTTTCACTTGTTATGAAATGCCATCTTGTTGAGCTCGTTGCTATCGTTGTGTTTACCTCAATGATGCATGCTTGTGTGTTTCGGAATCAACTTCATGTGTACTTTGATGAGGTGCTTACCACTTGCCATGTTTAGTTTCGAGGTGACTTAAACATGCTCTTTTAGATGCTATGATGAAATTGCTGTTTTAGGACTTAGTGGATTTTCACTAAGTCTGAAATCTGTAACGTTCCGATGCCATGTTCGTGTGATGTTCTAGGACAAACCATGTTAGTTTTGGAGTGGATCTTGATTGTTCCTTGTAGTATATATTGTTGGCTTTCCATCCATGTTTTCACATGTCTATTTAAGAGGATACAATTTACCGAAGGTATTATGCATCAGGGACAGAACTTCTCGAGGTTTTTGTATACGAAGGACACTGTAAGGTTTGAATTGCCGAGAACCAACTCATGTCTGGAATGACGTCTGAGTCGGAAGGATAACTTTATAAAGGATAACATGATGACTGCGTGCATACACACACATTGAATCAATAGGCCCAAAATGGCTAAGACAAGGGATGTTAACGAAGACTACTAGTCATATGGAATTAACCATAATGCAAGCAGGCAAGAATTTCAGGAGTAACAGGCTGCAGAGGATTTGCGAAAGATCAAAAGGTATCCCGATGAACTTTGTGAGACACATGAACAATCGAGAAGAACGGGTCCTCGATAATTGTGAGGAAATAACCGTAAGGGTTTTCATGTGACATAAAGCTGCAAGACAGTAAACTCAAAGGATTCTCGAGACAACGGAGAATATTTCGAGGCATCTTGTAACAACAAGAGCGACGAGGAATGATCATGAGAATGACCAGTGCATGCAGATATCCACAAGGATATATCGATGATAGTGATTTGCAAAGGCGATGAACACAAGTTCTCGGGTTAACAGCGGAGAGTATCTTCAGGGTCTTCTGGTGCAGCAGACGATCATCGATCATAAGGTGCTCTCCGGGTGAAAGTGATAACGAGATCCTAATGTTAGATTTAGCAAAATTCATTTATCCCGAATGGAAGAGAGATAAGAGTCCCAGAGTATAGACGAGGAGTAAAAGATCCTAATACCACCCATAGGTGTTGTGGGCCCGTAAGCCACACAACAAGTTAGTAAATTTGTTTTTCAAAGACTAGACTCAACTTCGGCCAAGGAGTTGGAAAGGGGGATTCCTACAGGCAGTCGGCTCTGATACCAACTTGTGACGCCCCCGATTTGTCCGTACACTAATCATGCACGCAAATGTGTACGACCAAGATCAGGGACTCACTGAAAGATATCACAACACAACTCTAGACACAAATTAAAATAATACAAGCTTTATATTACAAGCCAGGGGCCTCGAGGGCTCGAATACCAAAAGCTCGAAAACACAAGAGTTAGCGGAAGCAACAATATCTGAGTACAGACATAAGTTAAACAAGTTTGCCTTAAGAAGGCTAGCACAAAACATCAACGATCGAAAAGGCAAGGCCTCCTGCCTGGGACCTCCTAACAACTCCTCGAAGCCGATCTTCACGTAGAAACATCCTCGGGATCCTCTGGGTCCTGGACTCCACCATCTGGTTGCATCAACCGAGAAGAGAGAGAAAAAGGGGGAAAAGGGGGAGCAAGGCAACCGTGAGTACTCATCCAAAGTACTCGCAAGCAAGGATCTATACTACATATGCAACGGTAACAATGATATGGGTAATATCGGTGGACTGAACTGCAGCAAGCGGGAATAAGAGGGGGATAGCTAATCCAAACGAAGACTACGCTTCTGGCCACCTCCATCTTGCAGCAGTAGAAGAGAATATATGGAAGTAACAAGTATCCTCGCGTCTCGCAGCCTCCGTCTTGAAGCAGTAGAAGGGAAATAGATGGTAAGTTCACCAAGTAACATCGTATAGCATAACCCTACCCGGTGATCCTCCCCTCGTCGCCCTGTGAGAAAGCGATCACCGGGTTGTATCTGGAACTTGTCTGGGTGTGTTTTATTAAGTATCCAGTTCTAGTTGTCATGAGGTCAGAGTACAACTCCAGGTCGTCCTTTGACCGAGGGACACGGCTATTCGAATAGATTAACTTCCCTGCAGGGGTGCACCACATATCCCAGCACGCTTGATCCCATTTGGCCGGACACACTTTCCAGGGCCATGCCCGGCCTCGGAAGATCAACACGTCGCAGCCCTACCTAAGCACAACAGAGAGGTCAGCACGTCGGTCTAAGTCCTAAGCACACAGGGGTCTGGGCCCATCGCCCAATGCACACCTGCACGTTGCGAGGGCGGCCGGTGAGCAGACCTAGCAACCTCCATTACTAAGGAAGTTACGTTACGGGTCCAACCCGGCGCGCGCCGCTAAACCGCTGACGTCAAGAAGGCTTCGGCTGATACCACGACGTCGAGTACCCATAACTATTCCCACGTAGCTGGTTAGTGCGTATAGACCAAATGGCCAGACTCAGATCAAATATACAAACTCGTTAAGCGTGTTATTATGAAATAACCGCGGACAACGACCAGGGCCAGGCCACCTATCCACTGGGTGTCTCAACCTGCCCTGTCGCTCCGCCACAACGATCCACTTGGGGGCCGTCAGGAACTCAGGCCCACCACTACCTGGATGGAGCCACCTGTCCTTTCAGCCCCCACATCAAATCACTTGCGGGTACTCAATGAGCCGACCCGACTTTAGTCACATCAAGTATCATATAAAGTATGTATATAGTATATACCCGTGATCACCCCCAAGTGATCACGACCCGATAGAATAGCAGGGCAGACGGACAAGGGTGTAGGGCCACTGATGGAATACTAGCATCCTATACTAAGCATTTAGGATTGCAGGTAAGGTATCAACAGTGGTAGCAACAATGACAGGCTATGCAGCAGAATAGGAGTATCGAAAGCAGTAACATGCTACACTACTCTAATGCAAGCAGTAGAGAGAAGAATAGGTGATATCTGGTGATCAAAGGGGGGGCTTGCCTGGAAGCTCTGCAGACGAAAGAAATCTTCGGAATCGTAGCCGTAGTCGAACACCGAAGCATCAACGGTCTCAGGGTCTATCACAGTATCGGAGTCTACCGAAAATAAGCAACGAATGGGAAACAAATAAATAACAGAGCAAACAATAGCATCACAAAATATAACAAGGCAATACGAGGTGCTACGTGTGACCTAACGCGGTGCTCGGTGATACAGGCGAAGAGGAATAACATCCGGGAGAGTATTCCCGGTGTTAGGCATTTTCGGGCAGATGAATCAGAGGGGAATGTTTCATGTTCGGTATGATAGAGAGGTGTAGTGGACGAACGGGTTGCGTAGTCGGATGCGTCTCGTCGTTCTGATCAACTTTCATGTATAAAGTATTTTCATCCGAGCTACGGATTATTTTATATGATTTTTTAAAGTATTAAACATTTTCTGGAATTTATTTAATTAATTTAATAGAACATTATCCAGAATAGTGTCCGCTGATGTCATCATGACATCAGCATGACGTCAGCGGTCAACTGTCTGTTGACTAGTCAAACTAGCGTGTGGGGTCCATTAGTCATTGACTGCTAACTAATTAATCTAGTTAGTTTAGTCAACAGATTAATTAGGTTAATTAAACACTATTAATTAAGTTAATTAACTATTTAATTAAGTTAATTAATTATTATTTATATTATTATTTTTAAGTCCTTTTTTTATAGTTCTCGGCATTGGGCCCCACTTGTCAAAGGGTCAGGGGGGCTTAGCGGGCATCGGGCAGTGAGATAACGGGCGTGCGGGCGGGGTCGCCCGCCGGGGCGGACCCGGACGACAGCCTACGGCGGGGAGCCGGCCCGAGGCGCGGGCCGGGGCGGCCACCGCGGGGGCGCCGGCCCCAGGCGCTGGCCGAGGCGGCCACGGCGGGGCGGGCGGCGCCGCAGGGCTGCAGGGGCGGAGGGAGGCCGGGCGGCGACCAAGGCGGAGGGGCGCGGTGTGGTTGGGGTGGCAGAGGGGCCGGCGCGGCTGAGGGGATCGGCCGAGCGCGGCCTGCAGCGCGCGACGGCGGGCGGCGGAAGCGCTGACTTGCGCGCATGGTTGGGCGCGCAGCGGCGGTATAGCAGTGTGTCAAGGTAGCAGCAGCAGAACATCAGAAGCAGCAGCACTGCAGCGGCGGGCATGAGCGAGCCCAGGCGCGCGTGGACGCGGGCGACTGCGGGGAGACAGCTGCGCGGACGAGCAGGGGCACGGCCCTGGGCAGCAGCGGCCTTGGTGGGCGTGGCCAGGCCCCAACGGGCGCGGCTGCAGTGGCACGCAGGGCGCGACAGGGTCGAGCTAGCGGCCACGACGAACAACGACGTCGGTTGCAGGCAGCTACGGCACGGGTTCGAGTTGTAAGAAGAGGGCTTTCGACGAGGAGCTCACCGTGAAGGCACACGAGGACCCGTCGATAGATTAGGAGCAGTAGGCGTCGCCGGATCCGAAGAAGATCGTCGGCGGAAGCAGTGGGGAGGATGAGGTCGATTCAGTCGACCTGGTAGCTCAGAGCTCGCGTTCTCCGGCGCGGACGACGCAGACGTACGTGGTGGGGCTCCTGGACACGGTGCTAGGCCAAGGGGTGGTCGATGGGCGCGTGAAAGACGCCGGCCATGGCGGCGGTGGCGGCGGAGCTTCGTTTGACTGCTCGATCTGGAACGAGAGAGTGAGGGAGGGGTTACTGGAGGGCTAGGGTTGGGTACGGGGTCGACTTGTAGTCGAGGGAGGGATCTGGATGGACGGCGCGTGGCCGGGGAGCGGCCATGGCCGCGGGATGGCTGCCACACCCTCCCCCGTCCTCTGTAGCGAGAGGAGGGGATGAGGTGAGGTGGTTGGGCCGGCCTTAGTGGCAACTGGGCCAAGTGGCCCAGGGGAGGGGATATTTCCTTTCTTCTTCTCTTTTATCTGCTTTGCCTTTTTTTATATAGTTTCTACTTTCGTGTTTTATTATATTTTGGTTTATATTAAATACAAAAGGTTATGCCTAAAACAGTATTAATAGACATGCCACTACCACCATAACTTGCACGGCTAAAAAAATAGTTTAATATTTTTATAAATTTGAAAAAGGTAATTAATTAAATGTTTTGTTGTCCTTTAAATTACACCAGTGTATTTAAACCCTTTACAAAAATGTGGTTTCTGCACCAATATTATTTGTGATTTATTTGCTACAACTTGAACATTTTAGTTTTGATATTTGAAAACTTTTGTAGTTTGACTTTACTTCAAATTTGAATTTGGATCGGTTTTGAACTAACACGAGATTTGTATCAGTAATCGTGGTGACATGGCATCATTAGCATAGGTTTACTGTAGCTTAAGTATCCGGGCGTCACAAGCATGTTTACCTTTTGCTCCAAAGTTTCAATATAATTCTGCTGCCAGAATTTTATTGTCAAGTTCAATATGTCCAAGTTCATTGCTATTGAACCGTGACTCCTTTGGGGGTGCACCTTTGGACTTAGTTGCTGTAGTATATGTCTAGTTTGTGTTCATGTCCTTTGCCATGATATTTGAGTGCTGTAGTTTAATTATTTTGTGCTCCGAAGTTGCTATGATGCTGTAATTTTCAGCTTTCGCTCATTTCTTGTTTCGGGCATAACTTTTAGCCCGTAACTCCGATTTCAGCGAATCTTACATGAGACTTGGTTGATTTTCTGTGTAGATTCATAATATGATATTGTTTTCATGTTTTGAGGTGTTTTGCTTGAGTGATATTGTCCGTGCTCCGTGTGCATCCTTAGTGCATCCATCATGCATCCATCATTTTCGAGTGCGCATTGCATCTTGTTGATTTGTGCTTGGTGTGATTGTTTTGTTTAGAGCCGGAAGCAGAGTCCGAGTTCGAGTACGAGCACGAGGTTTCCAACGAGGTTGAGCACGAGGACCCTTCTTACGATCCGAACGACTTCTCTTCAGGCAAGATGACCGAACCCCGATAACATTACTATCTTTGCCTATTGCTAGTAGTCTCGATCTATAGTTTTGCCTCGATGCCCATGATCTTCTTGTCTGCCTCCTACTTGTAACCAATTGCCAAGTTTAACCAACCTACCTATGCAAACCGTTGCTTGGCTAAGTACGCTTCGCTCAGCCCTTCTTATAGCATTGCTAGTTGCAGGTGAAGATCGAAGATGCTTGCTTCATGTTGAAGTTTGGTTGGTTTTTTATCACACTATATAAATGCTTAAAATGAAATCATCTATATATTGGCAAGGGTGGAAGGCTAAGCCTTTTGCTTGGTGATTTGTTCTACTCATGCCGTTAGGAACCGTATAAACCGATGTTATGTTCCTTGATTATGCGTTCCTAACACGGTTGGGGTGTATGGGACCCCCTCGATAAACCGCTAAGTGCTAAGTCTTTTCTAGCAAGTCCCAACATTGGTACTATTTGCCTAATAACAAACTAAACTTGCATAGGGAGTAATTAACCCTCTTTCTTAATTCTACAACCCCGGGCCAGTGCTCCACATGAGTGTTGTTCCGAAACGAGCAGACTGCGGGGCCACCTCAAGGAAACTTGAGGTTTGGTAAAAACCTGTAGGATGACTCATCCGGTCGTGTCCTGAGACTTAGATACGCGCGGCTACTATCAGGGTGTCGACACGCCGGGAGGATTTGCTGGATTAGCCTTACCTTAGTTCGGTATATCTTGAGCACGGGATTCCGATGATACTCGGGTCTTCCCACTTTGGAGTTGCGACTCCGCGGATCGTGGGCTTGTAATGGGTCAAGTTGGAACACCCCTGCAGGGTTTGAACTTTCGAAAGCCGTGCCCGCGGTTATGTGGCAGATGGGAGCTTGTTAATATCCGGTTGTGGATAACTTGACACAATGTTTCTAATACACTACCAGCGTGTGTTCCGTGACTGTCAATTTCCGAATAGGGATTCGGGAGTTGAACACGGAGGGGTTATGTTTGTTGAGCTTGTAGCTAGGATCACTTCGTGATCACTTCTCGTCCGAGGCTTTCTCTTCTCGCTCTCACTCACGTAAGCTAGTTGCTAGTTGCTGCTGCAGACACTTACTCTTATCTTCAGCCTTATCCTCTCCCAAAGGCTTAAATAGTCTTGTTACCCGGGAATGGGATTGCTGAGTCCTCTGTGGCTCACAGTTACTTCACCACACCAGATGCAGGTCCAGCTGTGAGCTATCCAGGTGATGGCACCGAGCTAGATTGGGAGTACGACGAGGAGCGTAGTCGGTACTATGTGCGATATCCGGATGATCAGTAGTGGAGACTCCTACTAGGATTCGATCCGCCTGTGGTTTATTTATCTAAGTTTGGTATCTTGACATTTGGATTTTGCCCTTAGAGGGTTGTGATATTCTTAATGTATGATGTTTGAGACTTGTATTGTATTTGTGTGACGTGGCGAGTGTAAGCCAACTATTTCTGTTTACAATCCCCTCTTTTACATGAGATGTGGAAAGATTACCGAACTTGAGATCATTCTAGGATGGATTTATGCCTTTAAGTCGTGCCTCGACACGTAGGAGGTATAACTCCATCCTGGGCATTACACCGGCAAGGATACTACCGCGTGCACCAACTGCCAAACTATGGCGGCCGCCGACAAGCAGGACGGCTCCGACAAGCAGTACTGCAAGATCCACCGCACCAAGGGCCACGACCTCCAGAACTGCAAAAGGGTCAAGTACCTCGTCGAGCAGCAGAAAGTTGAGTACGAGCGACGCGACAAGGAGAAGGCCCAGGGAGGTGGTGGAGAGTCCGGCAAGAAGCGGCCATTCAACGGCCGGGGAGGACGCCGCGGCAAGGCCAAGCAGCGGCAAGGAGACAGACCTCCCCGCGGCCGCGACAAAGACGAAGACGAAGACGACGACGAAGACATGGAGGACGGAGATAACAGCGAGCAGGAGTTCTAGAAGGCCACAGAAGTTCTGTGCGTTAACAGAGGTGCTTCTCTGCATACTTCCCACCGCCAACTCAAGCAATGGGTGCGGGAAGTTAATGCAACTGAGCCACCCATTGAGTCGCGCTAGCTTCTGAGGTGGTCCAGCACGCCTATCATCTTCGACATTGAGGACCACCCTGATCGCACCACTGCGGTCGGGTGTTTGCCGATGTTGGTTTCGCCAACCATCCGCAACCTCAAGGTCACCAAGATGTTAGTTGACGGCGGGGCCGGCCTGAACCTGATCTCCTCTGCTGTGGTCCGGAAACTCCAGATCCCCGACAGCGAGCTCGAGGAAACCGGCACATACAAGGAATCAACCCGGGAAGGAGCAAACCGAAGGGGAAGATCACACTGCCAGTGACATTTGGCGGAGAGCTGAACTTCAGAACCGAGAGGATCACCTTTGACGTTGCCGATATCCCATTACCTTACAATGGGATACTTGGCCGTCCGGCGCTCGCCAAGTTCATGGCAGCCTCTCACTATGCCTACAACATGCTCAAGATGCCAGGCCCGATAAGCGTCATCTCTGTCCCCGGCGACAAGAAGGACACCCTTATATGTGCCGACAAGATTTACCGGGATGCAGCAGCCGCAACAGATAGTAAAACACTTGCCGCTGAAGCTCCCGGGGGGAAGAACAAGACCAAGTCCGGCAAGAGCTCTGGGGCCCACTCCGGCAAACGCACCTCTTCGGAGTGCTGCGCTGCCGTCGAGGACGCACCACCGCGCTCCACCGGCAAGTGCAAGAAGGCAATGGCAGCTCCACCCGCAACCAAGAAGGTGTCCGCCAAGGAGGACGGCACTGGTGGTACTTTCACCATCAGTGCCACGCTCGATCCTAAATAGGAAAGCGCACTCGTTGCTTTCCTGCAGGCGAATGTCGACGTGTTTGCATGGCAACCGTCTGATATCCCCGGTGTTCCCAGGAAAGTGATTGAGCACAAGCTTGCCTTTTGTCCTCATGCGCGGCCCGTCAAGCAGAAGGTTAGAAAACAAGCAGTGGAGCGCCAAGAGTTCATAGCAGAAGAAATCAAGAAGCTGGAAGCGGCAGGCCTTGTCAGAGGTGTACTCCATCCCACGTGGTTGGCCAACCCTGTTGTCGTGCGCAAAGCGAACGGGAAGTGGAGGCTTTGTATTGACTTCACCGATGTGAATAAAGCTTGTCCCAAAGATCCATTCCCCTTGTCGCGCATTGACCAGATCGTTGACTCCACGGCTGGATGTGAGTTGCTTTCGTTTCTTGATGCATATTCAGGGTACCACCAGATACTTATGGCTGAAGAAGATGAGGAGAAGACCGCATTCATCACTCCATGTGGCACTTATTGCTTTATACGCATGCCCTTTGGATTGAAGAATGCCGGTTCGGCGTTTGCAAGGGTAGTCCATACAACTTTTGAGCCACAAATACACAGAAATGTAGAAGCTTACATGGATGATATAGTGGTCAAGAGCAAGGACAGGGCTACTCTGATTCAAGATCTAGATGAAACCTTTGCGAATCTACGCAAGATCCAACTCAAGCTCAACCCCGAGAAGTGCGTGTTTGGAGTCCCCTCCGGCAAGCTTCTCGGGTTCTTTGTATCCCAGAGAGGGATTGAAGCCAATCCCGACAAGATTAAAGACATCGAGCAGATCGAAGCACCGAAGCACGTCAAGGATGTACGAAGGCTTGCCGGCTGCGTGGCTGCTCTCAGCAGATTCATCTCTAAGTCAGCAGAACGCGCCCTGCCATTTTTCAAAATTTTGAAAAAGGCAGGTCCAATGAAATGGACTCCGGAAGCGGAGGCAGCGCTGCAAGACTTGAAGAGGTACCTGTCCACCACTCCAATACTTCTCGCACCTAAGCCGCAAGAGAAGTTGCTGCTATACTTAGCAGCAACCAATCAAGTGGTTAGTGCTGCGTTAGTAGCAGAAAGGGAGGCAGATGATGAGCCAACAGCCCTGGCAAGCACATCCAGCGACAAGCAGGGGGATTCTCCGACGAGCTGTGGTCCCGACAAGGATGGAACTGCGCAGATGCAAGAGGAAGTGCGGAAGAAGATGGTGCAGCGCCCAGTTTACTTTGTCAGCTCCCTTCTGCAAGGGGCTAGATCAAGGTACTCTGGTGTGCAGAACCTGCTTTTCGGCCTTCTCATGGACTCGAGAAAGCTGCGCCACTACTTCCAAGCACACGAGATAACAGTGGTCACTCTCTTTCCGCTGAAGAGGATACTGCAAAATCCAGAAGCAACAAGCAGGATTGTCGAGTGGGCACTAGAGCTGTCAAGCTT
>LR738715.1:317409353-317488359 GCA_902687465.1 Secale cereale
GTGGTTAGTGCTGCGTTAGTAGCAGAAAGGGAGGCAGATGATGAGCCAACAGCCCTGGCAAGCACATCCAGCGACAAGCAGGGGGATTCTCCGACGAGCTGTGGTCCCGACAAGGATGGAACTGCGCAGATGCAAGAGGAAGTGCGGAAGAAGATGGTGCAGCGCCCAGTTTACTTTGTCAGCTCCCTTCTACAAGGGGCTAGATCAAGGTACTCTGGTGTGCAGAACCTGCTTTTCGGCCTTCTCATGGACTCGAGAAAGCTGCGCCACTACTTCCAAGCACACGAGATAACAGTGGTCACTCTCTTTCCGCTGAAGAGGATACTGCAAAATCCAGAAGCAACAAGCAGGATTGTCGAGTGGGCACTAGAGCTGTCAAGCTTTGGCCTCAAGTTTGAAAGCACTTCAACTATCCAGAGCAGAGCATTAGCAGAGTTAATAGCAGAATGGACACCAACGCCAGACGAAGAGATTCCAGAGACGAGCATCCCCGTTAAAGAAGCAAGCAAAGAATGGATCATGTACTTTGATGGTGCCTTCTCGCTGCAAGGCCCCGATGCCGGCGTGTTGCTTGTCGCGCCCACCGGGGAGCACCTCAAGTACGTCGTCCAAATGCACTTTCCCAAGGAGCAAGCAACGAACAATACTGCAGAGTATGAAGGTCTGCTTGCCGGCCTCAGAATCGCAGCAGAGCTTGGGATCAAGAAGCTGATTGTGCGGGGTGACTCGCAGTTGGTCGTCCGCCAAGTGAACAAGAGCTACCAGAGTCCGTTGATGGAAGCATTGATACGTCCAAAATGTATCTATAATTTCTGCTTGCTCCACGCCACTTTTGGGTGATATTGCTATGATATTCATACACTTCCATACACTTTTGATCATATTTGGACTAACTTACTAATCCAGTGCACCCCAATGCCAGTTTCTGTTTTCAGCTGTTTTTGTATTTCAGGTTTTCACATTTCGAGAACTGCCCAGAAAAATCCAGAAAATATATATAAAAAATCAGCGTATCGGAAACAACACTGCGTCCGAAGGGCAGCCTGGGGGGGGGGGGCACAGGGGCTCCAGGCGCCCTGTGGGCGCCCCCCCTGGGCCGCGCCAGGGGGGCGCCTCGGCCCCCCGAGAGCCCCCCGGTGCCCTACTTTGGCAGATATTTAAAGGGTCCCCCGTAACCCTTGAAGGAGGATTTCTTTTCGCGATCCCATCTCTGTTCCGCCGCCGCCGCCGCTTCCAAGATCGGGAGCACCGGGAGAACTCTTCCCGGCACCCTGTCGGAGGGGAGGATCACCACCGGGAGCTTCTCCACCACCATGGACGCCTCCCGGATGACTCGTGAGTAGTATCCCTTGGACCATGAGTCCATGACCAGTAGCTATGTGATGTTCTCCTCCCGTTCTTGTGCTTCACTAATTAGTCCTCGTGAGCTGCCCTACATGATCGAGGCACCTATGTAATCCTTATGCTGTTGCTATGTTGAGTTTGCTGGGATCCGATGGATTATGAGATTATGTTCAGATTGATCTTGAGTAATATATTTGATTCACCTATTTTATATTTTAGTTCATAAGTAATTCTTGCATGTTCTCCGTTGTTATTTATTGCTTTGGCCAAGTAGTAAGTAGTGACTCCAAGAGGGAACGTTATGCTCGATTGTGGGTTCATGCCCCTCGATGACTAGCTTGAGTGACAGAAACATGAGTCTAGGGGATGTGCTATTGCCACAAGGGGGAAAACAACGGTGCTTGTGCCCGCGGGTGCAAGGATTGTTTACTTTACGCAAAGTTCTTTTAATGCAGTTGTCTGTTGCATTGAGTTTACACTATGGGTGGGACTCGCAACTTAATACCAGCGAGATGTTCTGGATAGATATCTCAAGGTGGATGATTAGTAGTAGATATTGATGGATTTCGGTCTACTTACTTTGGCGTACCGCCCATGCTTTGAACCTCAACCTTTCTTGCAATGTAGTCAGCATTGGTTTGCGTTCGTGGTCATGTCAATTGCCCAGCTGTAATTTGTTACCTCACATAGCTGTTTTATCGTCTTTTGGGAGAGAGACATCACTAGTGAACATCATGTGACTCCGGTCCATATTACTATCATTGATCACATACACTATTTACTTTTTGCTATTTTACTTACTATTGCAAAACACTATCTATCACTACTATCATATTGCTTTTAACCCTTTGTGAACTACAAAGCCGGAGAGATTGACAACCTCTCTGTACTCGTTGGGAGCAAAGTTATTTATATCTGTGTGCAGGTCCACGTTGATTGCTACTTGCGCCGTTAGCAATTGACACCTACTTGTTGAACCTAGGAGTCTCTGGGGATTCGATCCTTGGCATCTTTGCTAGGGGAAAACACTTCTACTTACTGCATCTTACACCTTCCACTTGGGGTAACCAACGAGGGGTTCGAGGCCCATCAAGGAGTATTTTCTGGCGCCGTTGCCGGGGGGCTCTCGGGGGGCCGCATGCTATCTTTTACCTTTGCTTTTTAGTCTTGTTAGTTTACCTTTCATATTTGCTTTAGTTCCTTTTATCGAAAATCACAAAAATAGTTATCTTGCTTGCTTGCTACTATGGGTTCCACCGAGAACACCAAGTTGTGTGACTTCACTAGTCACAACAACGATGACTTTATCAGCACACCTATCACTTCACTAGTCACAACAACGATGACTTCATATGAAATTAAACCTGCTTTACTGAACTTAGTCATGAAAGACCAATTCTCCGGTGCTGGAGATGATGCTGCTTTACACTTGAACAACTTTGTAGAACTTTGTGATATGCAAAAGTACCAAGAAATAGATGGTAATATTGTTAAGCTTAAGCTTTTTCCTTTCTCTTTGAGAGGAGGAGCTAAAATTTGGTTTCAGTCTTTGCCTAGAAATAGCATAGATTCATGGGACAAGTGCAAAGATGCTTTTATCGGAAAATACTATCCACCTGCTAAAATTATCCAACTTAGAAGTAACATCATGAATTTTAAACAATTGGATAATGAACACGTTGCCCAAGCTTGGGAACGTATGAAATCTCTTATCAAAAACTGCCCTACTCACGGTTTGACTACTTGGATGGTTATCCAAACTTTTTATGCAGGCTTGAACTTTACCTCGCGGAACTTGTTAGACTCGGCCGCGGGAGGAACTTTTATGTCAACTACACTTGGTGCTGCCACAAAGCTTCTCGATGAGATGATGATCAACTATTCCCAATGGCACACCGAACGCGCTCCAACAGGTAGGAAGGTAAACTCTGTCGAGGAGATTTCCTCCCTTAATGAAAAAGTTTACTTGATCATGTCTCTACTTTCAAAGCAATCTAATGTTGATCCTCATGATGTCTCTTTAAATTCTTTGATTGCTCAAGAACAAGTAGATGTGAACTTTATCTCTAGAAACAATTTCAACAACAATGCTTATAGGAGTAACTTTGGTAACAATTCTAGACCGTTCCCCTCTAACTCTTATGGGAACAACAATGCTTATCCTAGTACCAAGAACTTCAATACTAAACTAGAGACCATGCTTAGAGATTTCATCACTACCCAAAAAGCCTTTAATAAGAATGTAGAAGAGAAACTACATAAACTAGATGATCTTTCTTTCAAGGTAGACCACTTAGCCAATGAGTTAAAATTGCTAAAAATTGAAACTTCTTCTCTTAAGGAGAAGGAAGTCATCCCTATTAATGCTACTCAAGTACAAATTAATGAAAACATTAGGATGATGGCTAAGCTTAAAGAAAGATGGGCTAGAGAAAGGGAGGAAGAGGAAAGAATTAAGAGCCTTCCTACCCACCACACTGTTGCTACTATCCAAGTTATTGAGGATGTTCACACTCTTAGCACCCAATGTACTCCTGGTCCCAATGGACCTATTAATGGTGATGCTATAGAAACTACCAAACAGGTGAGCCTTAAGGACACCACTACTACCTTACTTGATGCTCGTGACCTTGATTTTGATAATTGCACTCTTACCGAAGTAATTGATTTCCTTCACAAGATGTCTAGAGATCCCCGCACTAGCACGCTTAACCTTGCCTTCACAGAGCATATCACTAATGCTCTCATCAAAGCTAGGGAGGAGAAACTTAGAGTAGAAGCCTCCATACCTAGAAAGCTAGAGGATGGTTGGGATCCTATGATAAAAATTAATTTGAATGACTTCTCTTGTTATGCATTATGTGATGTTGGTGCTAGTACCTCTGTTATGCCCAAAAGGATATATGATATGCTTAAATTGAAACCTTATGACTCTTGTTCTTTTGGTGTTCGTCTCGTTGATTCTTCCATAAAGAAACCTTTGGGGAGGATTGACGATGTTCTTATTGTTGTCAATGATAATTATGTGCCCGTTGATTTCACAATTATGGATATTGAATGTGATCCTTCATGTCCAATTATTTTGGGACGTCCCTTTTTGCGCACCGTTGGTGCTGTCATTGACATGAAAGAGGGTAATATAAAATTTCAGTTTCCTCTCAAGAAAGGGATGGAACACTTCCCTCGTAAGAAGGTCAAGTTACCTTTTGAGTCCGTTGTACGGGCTAGCTATTCTTTTACTTTTGATAAAACTTGATCTTTGTATTATGCCTAGCCTAAAGGCATAAAAGAAAGCGCTTTTGGGAGGCAGCCCACATGAATAATTTTTTTTGCTTTTGTTGTGTCTTGATGTTGTTTACTGCTGTAGCATCATCATTGTATCTTTACTTTTCATATTTGTGCCAAGTATAGCCTCTGATTGCTACAAAGTTCAAAAGTTGTGAGGTGCTGTCCAGGAAACAGATTCTGTCCTTGGATAGAAAAATTCATATAAAATCACCAGATCATCTTTTTGGTCTGAATTTTTTCGACAGCGTTCTCTATATAATTACCTTTCGTGCGTCAGTTCTGAGTTTTTTGATTTGAGTTGCAGAAGTATCCCGAACAGGTCAATTACTGCCTGCTGTTCTGTTTTTCACAGATTCTGTCCTGTTTTGCCTTACCTTCACTTTGCAAATTAAGAACTTGCTTTTTCTTTGCAAAAACCTTTTATCAATCTTGAGAAACAGTAGAACTTCAAGAATATCCTTATTTCCAGCAAGGTATAATTATTTTATTAAGGGTACTAACCTCGCTAATCAGATTATGATGAGTTGTGTATGAAGGGAGTTTTCAAGTGTGCGAGGGAAGATGATAAAAAGATTCAGGAGTGTCAAGCGCGCAAGCTTGGGGATGCCCCCGTGCACCCCCAGGAAATATTCAAGGAGACTCAAGCGTCTAAGCTTGGGGATGCCCCCCGTGCATCCCCTTCTCCATCAACATTATCAGTTCGTCTTTCGTTCCGCTATATTTTTATCACTTCATATGTTATGTGCTATGCTTGGAGCGTCTTGCTTTTAGTTTTCTTTTTAGTTTTTCATAACGATTCGGAACCCAACATTCCTTTATGTGGGAGATAAACACGCTCCACCTCTACCTAGAACATTACATAGAATTTTCATGTCTATATGTGTTGTGTGTGTTCTTTATCTTTTAATAGCTACTATCGTGCTTTGCTCTTAGTATTCATGCTTATCTTTTCAAGAGCTTTTATTTAGTTGGTTGCTTGAACTCTTTTTAATTACCATGCTCACCTTATTAAGAGAGTTTGCTTCCGATGCATGGGTTAATGTGTCTATGATAAAGATGCTACTTTCATGATGGTGCTTAGTAGTTCAGGTTTTCTTATGGTTAATCTCAAATAGCTGGGGGGTTCCCAATGTGTCATTGGAGTACCAACTTGGTTTGTTTGCCTATGATGTGGTATGGTTTAGTAATATCTTCCTTCGAGAATTTATTTTGATTGACTTGGCGTATGCTCACGCATATTCAAGACTGTAAAGAAAGTCTGTCAAGCCTTGATGATCTTTTGTTTCTGAGTACCGATATAACTACCATGCCTGATTCAATATTGCCTTGTCGCTCTGCATGATTATGACCGTCATTGCTCTCTTAGTTGGTCGCTCCCAGTCTTTTGCTAACCTCCACCTGCACTAAGCAAATTAATCATGCAATACATAGCTCATGGGAAAGTAGCCTAAAAACTATTGTGGTAAAGAATATGTTGCTTATGCATCTTACTTCTTATGAGTTGCTTGCTGAGCGGTAACCATGTTTCTGGGGACGCCATCAACTGTCACACTTTGTTGAATATCATGTGAGTTGCTATGCATGTTCGTCTTGTCTGAAGTAAGGGTGATTTACCGTGGGTTGAATTAATATGCATATTGTTAGAGAAGAACATTGGGCCGCCAACCAAAGCCATGCATCATGGTGGAAGTTTTAGCTTGGACCTTAATCCTCAATCTCTCATGAGAATATGCTTATGCATTAAAGAGGAGTCCATCATCTATTTTCTATGTTGTCCCGGTATGGATGTCCTCAAGTTGAGATCTATCAAAAACGAGAAATCAAATGCGATCTATCTCCTTGGACCTTTGTACAGGTGGCATAGAGGTACCCCTTTGTGACACTTGGTTAAAACATATGCAATGCAATGATAACCCATGGGGATCCGAGCTAATTAGGACAAGGAGCGAGCACTATTGGTATTCGATGCATGAGGCTTGCAACTTATAAGATGTTTTATACATGACACATATGAAGTACTACTACCGTTGACACAATTGCTTCCATGTTTCAAAATAAAAAGCTCTAGCACTTTTAAGCACCAACTACTGAGAGCATGATTGTCATTCTGAGTGTAATGTACATTGTCCCAAAGTAGCATTGTCTTTTGCATGATTGTGATATCATTTATTCTGAAATGATTGTATCTAGTCATCACTTAAACCTTGAAGGTGCCCTTGCATTTATGTTTTGCATCACTAAAGGGGGCAAGCTAGATATCACTTGATCATAATTGCACATCATGTTCATTGCAAATCTTTTTGATGTTTCAGTTTCATGTTGTAAAACTTTCAGTCATTTGTGATTTTCTCTTGAGACAACTTAATTATTTTAGAATCATTGTCTCAGTAAGCTTTTGTCATATGACTATGAGAAAGTCCAATATGGTTAATAGCATGTCACCACAGAAATTATTCTTTTTAACATTTACCTACTCGAGGACGAGCAGGAATTAAGCTTGGGGATGTTGATACGTCCAAAACATATCTATAATTTCTGCTTGCTCCACGCCACTTTTGGGTGATATTGCTATGATATTCATACACTTCCATACACTTTTGATCATATTTGGACTAACTTACTAATCCAGTGCACCCCAGTGCCAGTTTCTGTTTTCGGCTGTTTTTGTATTTCAGGTTTTCACGTTTCGAGAACTGCCCAGAAAAATCCAGAAAAAATATATAAAAAATCAGCGTATTGGAAACAACACTGCGTCCGAAGGGCAGCCTGGGGGGGCCACAGGGGCTCCAGGCGCCCTGTGGGCGCCCCCCCCCCCTGGGCCGCGTCGGGGGGCGCCTCGGCCCCCCGAGAGCCCCCCGGTGCCCTACTTTGGCAGATATTTAAAGGGTCCCCCGTAACCCTTGAAGGAGGACTTCTTTTCGCGATCCCATCTCTGTTCCGTCGCCGCCGCCGCTTCCAAGATCGGGAGCACCGGGAGAACTCTTCCCGGCACCCTGCCGGAGGGGAGGATCACCACCGGGAGCTTCTCCACCACCATGGACGCCTCCCGGATGACTCGTGAGTAGTCTCCCTTGGACCATGAGTCCATGACCAGTAGCTATGTGATGTTTTCCTCCCGTTCTTGTGCTTCACTAATTAGTCCTCGTGAGCTGCCCTACATGATCGAGGCACCTGTGTAATCCTTATGTTGTTGCTATGTTGAGTTTGCTGGGATCCGATGGATTATGAGATTATGTTCAGATTGATCTTGAGTAATATATTTGATTCACCTCTTTTATATTTTAGTTCATAAGTAATTCTTGCATGTTCTCCGTTGTTATTTATTGCTTTGGCCAAGTAGTAAGTAGTGACTCCAAGAGGGAACGTTATGCTCGATTGTGGGTTCATGCCCTCGATGACTAGCTTGAGTGACAGAAACATGAGTCTAGGGGATGTGTTGTTGCCACAAGGGGGAAAACAACGGTGCTTGTGCCCGCGGGTGCAAGGATTGTTTACTTTACGCAAAGTTCTTTTAATGCAGTTGTCTGTTGCATTGAGTTTACACTATGGGTGGGACTCGCAACTTAATACCAGCGAGATGTTCTGGATAGATATCTCAAGGTGGATGATTAGTAGAAGATATTGATGGATTTCGGTCTACTTACTTTGGCGTACCGCCCATGCTTTGAACCTCAACCTTTCTTGCAATGTAGTCAGCATTGGTTTGCGTTCGTGGTCCTGTCAATTGCCCAGCTGTAATTTGTTACCTCACATAGCTGTTTTATCGTCTTTTGGGAGAGAGACATCACTAGTGAACATCATGTGACTCCGGTACATATTACTATCATTGATCACATACACTATTTACTTTTCGCTATTTTACTTACTATTGCAAAACACTATCTATCACTACTATCATATTGCTTTTAACCCTTTGTGAACTACAAGGCCGGAGAGATTGACAACCTCTCTGTACTCGTTGGGAGCAAAGTTATTTGTATCTGTGTGCAGGTCCACGTTGATTGCTAATTGCGCCGTTAGCAATTGAAACCTACTTGTTGAACCTAGGAGTCTCTGGGGATTCGATCCTTGGCATCTTTGCTAGGGGAAAACACTTTTACTTACTGCATCTTACACCTTCCACTTGGGGTAACCAACGAGGGGTTCGAGGCCCATCAAGCATACGTCGACGAAGTGAGAAAGCTTGAAGAGCACTTTGAATATTTACAGATGGAGCACGTTCCAAGAGCTCAGAACGACATCGCAGATGGCCTATCAAAGTGTGCTGCACTAAAACTACCTGTGGAACCGGGGATCTTTGTGCTCAAGCTAACTCAACCATCCGTAGCACCATCGACTGGACAAAGTAAGAAGAGAAAGTTGGTTTCTGGTGACTACTTGCCAGCAGAACTTCCCGAAGCAGCCGCCAACAAAGTCCCCAAGATCAATGACAAGATTGTTGAGGAGCAGTCTGCTCCTGCAAGCCCTAGGGTTTGTACAGTTGAAGCAAACGCTCCCGACAAGTTTTGCTCCGGCAAGCTTGCCGGGGAACGCCAAGCTCCAGCTGAACCGTAGGTTCTTGCCATAGAAGCTGACGTTCCCGCAGCAGCACAGATGCCTTTAGTCCTTGTTGTCGAGCCGCAGGCTTCGGCATGGGCGCAGCAGATTGTCCATTTCCTTCAAACAGGAGAACTTCCCGAAGAGCCAGAAGAAGTAGAAAGAATAACCCGGCAGTCAAGTATGTATCAGTTTGTCGGCAACGAACTGTACAGAAGAAGACTCAATGGCGTGAAATTGAAATGCATTTCCCGGGAAGATGGACAAAAGCTGTTGCCAGAGATACACGGAGGCATATGTGGCCACCACATTGGCGCCAGAGCACTTGCCGGAAAAGCATTCCGGCAAGGTTTCTTTTGGCCAGAAGCCCTCCAGGACGCAACTGCGCAAGTAACCAAGTGTGAAGCATGCCAGTTCCATTCCAAGCAGATACATCAACCAGCTCAAGCTCTCCAGACGATCCCTTTATCCTGGCCATTTTCAGTCTGGGGGCTCGACATCCTCGGCCCCTTTCCCCGCGCAGCCAGGGGCTTTGAGTACTTGTACGTCGCCATCGAAAAGTTCACAAAGTGTCCGGAAGTGGAACCAGTGAGAAAGGTGACCGCACAGTCTGCAGTCAAGTTCTTCAGGTCAATTGTTTGCCGTTTCGGAATCCCTAACAGGATCATCACCGACAACGGCACACAATTCACAAGTCGCACCTTCACGCAACACGTCCAGGACCTTGGCGCCAAGGTCTGCTTCGCTTCTGTTGCTCACCCGAGGAGCAACGGTCAAGCGGAGAGGGCAAACGCTGAAGTGTTGCGCGGACTCAAGACGAGAACTTTCGATAGGCTGCACAAGTGCGGAAGAAACTGGATCGAGGAATTGCCAGCGGCTCTTTGGTCGATCAGGACGACACCAAATCGAGCCACTGGACAGACACCCTTTGCTCTTGTCTATGGAGCAGAGGCAGTTCTCCCCACAGAACTCGTATACGGGTCGCCTCGAGTGCTCGCTTACGATGAGCTCGAGCAAGAGCAGCTGCGGCAAGATGACGCACTACTCCTTGAGGAGGACCGTCTTCAGGCTGCTATACGAGCTGCTCGATACCAGCAAGCCTTGCGCCGCTACCATAGCCGCAAGGTTAAAGCCAGAAGTCTCGAGGAAGGCGACCTTGTTCTTTGGCGCGTTCAGTACGCCAAGAACTCCAACAAGTTGACGCCGAAGTGGGAAGGCCCTTATCGGATGAAACAAGTCACAAGGCCCGGCGCTGTCCGCCTTGAGACCGAAGAAGGCTTACCGGTGAGCAACTCCTGGAACATTGAGCATCTTCGGAAGTTTTACCCATAAGGCGCGGTTGCCGTGATCCGCTCCGGCAACCACCTTTTGTACAAGTCTTGCCGCTGTTGCATGTAATCCTTTGTACAAAGCCGGGCGCAGACCCCGTGCATCAGTAAAACTTATGTGCCTCGCACAACTTGTCAATTCATGCCCTTTTTCCTTTCTTGCATGTACTATCTGACACTTTGGGCAGCACCTATTCCTGGTAAGCAATAACGAGCCACAAGACTCCATATCTCCGTTTTCTCTCTTTTCTTTTCTCTCAAGCAGAAGAAGTTTCCTCGCGCACAAGTTTGCTGAGAGGGGGAGGAGGAGATAGTGGTATGGACCAAGTGCCGTTCAAGAGAGCCTTACCTTGCCGGGAAGCAAACGACACAAAAGCTAAGTTGCCAAAGTTTGAACAATCAAATTTTTAAATTTTTTGAGTTATCTTCCTTGAACGACCGCACTTTGTATGGAAAACTTGTGCGCGGAGGAACCAACTCGTGGCTAGCCGCGCCCTTACTTTGTTTCGAGCACACTCAACGGCTTAAGTGTGCTGCGACAAGTGTCGCGCCCTTACTTCGTTTTTCGAGTTCGCTCAACAGCTTAAGTGTGCTGCGACTAGCTGCGACAAGGTTTCTTGTCGGCAACGGCATTGCCAGCAGGCTGCTGAAGTTCCGCACTCAACGCTCGCGGCAAGGGTCCCTACGCCGGTAAGTTCCCTAAAAGCGTAGGGTGAAAGCATACAAAGCAAGAAAGTCCAGTAAAGGAAGTAACATTGCATTGGCTACCCAAAATAAAGTTATATTACAAAGCAACTTGCCGCGGTACTAATAGACTATTGTTCATAACATAGTTGGCAGCGACAAGGAAAGAAGAAAGTAAACAAGACTAATCCGCGCGGTCGCCCTCGACCCTCTTGATGCCGCCCACCTTGTTCACGATAGGCGCAACAAGGGCCTTGAGCGCCTCCTGGTCAACGTCCGGCGGCAAGGTCCTGAGGACGTTGGTGAGGTTGAGGCCTGGGTTGCGGTGCACTATCTTCATCAACACCTTCTCGAGGGCCCCCGCGCAGAGCCTGCGCGACTCGTCCGCCAGCTGCTTTGGGATCCTTTCCTGGAGCTGCTGGAGGGCCGGCGCCACCCTCCTGAAAAACAAGCTCAACTTGGCGCTGTGGGGGAGATTCTCGTCGGTGGAGTACCCGAGGTGCTCCGCCCCCAGCTCCGCCAGCTCCTTGTCGACGTCGGCGACGGCGGCAACAAGACCCTCTGTCAAGTGCTCCACCGTCAGCCTGAAGTTGTTTTTGGAGATGGCGGCGCTCTCCAACAGTGCCCTCTCGGCCCTGAGCTCCTCCTTCAGGTCCGTCTCCCGCTTTCCCGCACCGTCAAGCGTCGTGGTGAGGGTGGACAACTTCAACTCCAGATCGGCGATGGAGTCCTTGGCGACGGCGAGCTCTTTACCCTTGTCGGAGAGGCGGACCTGCAGCTCGGAGTGGGATATGGCGTGTCGCAGGCCGCGCGTGCCCGTGCACTGTTTTGGGCCTGGCCCAACAACGCTCAGCACCGTGTGTGGCCTAGGCCCGGGGGCTCCTGTCGGTGTACTAAAGTAGGGGTACCTTAGTATCCCGAACTTGTGCACGGGCAGTTGCAGCGTCCCGTGGCGGGGCTTGCCGCGCGACCGCCAAGGCTCACTGAGGTTCCTTTGGAGCCATTCAAGAACAAAGTATTCAAGTTAAAGAGACAAGGCCCCGGCAAGAGGAGCTTGCCGGGAAGGCCACTCAAAGCTCAAGACCACTTCTTTGGTACAGGACCCTGGCAAGAGGAACTTGCCGGGAAGGCCCAAATCTGGCACTTCAAGAGACTTGCCGCGACGCGCCACGCGTCCCGGCAAGGCCCGGAGAGCGACAAGCTTTCGGGCGCGACAAGATAGCAGCCGCGGCAAGGCGCTTGCCGCGGCAAACCTCCACTAAGTACCCGCGCTCCGGCTCATCCGCCCACGCGTCGCCCTGGGACCTTTCCAGGCACACGTGGCGGAAGGCTGTGCAGCCTGGGGTACACGGTGGCAAGCTGCGATGACAAAGCCACCGTCGTGGCGGACGGTGGCGCCCTGACAGACGCTTTTTGCACTGTTTGGAGCGACGGCGACGGGCATTTAATGCCCTTGTCCCCTGCCATCAGAGTTAGGTATAGAGCACTATGCATACACTATTCCAACTACCACCCATTTTACATTTTTACCCTCGACTGCGTTGCCACCTGTCGGTGACCCCTTTGATCTATAAAATGAGGCCCATGCGCAACGTAGAGGGGGTTCCGATCATTGATCACGCTCACGCTCGGTCCTAGCGATCAGCACTATAGCTCTTCTCGCTCCCGAGCCAAGAACGCAATACGAACCAAGGCAGGAGTAGGGTTTTACGCCCCCGTGCGGCCCGAACCTGGGTAAACTGCTCGCGTGTTTGCCTCGATCTGCTCTTTGTGCATCCTCCGCCCCCTTGCCGTACCGAAAAGGGGCTCCGGTCCCATAGGTGTTCATGGGCGATCAGTTTCCCCGACAAAAATATTTGTCCTTGGGTGCATTCTTAGGTCCCATGCAAGAAATGGGAATGAATTTCAAACACCATGGCACCGTAGATTGCCGGCAAAACATTGAGATGCCTGGTTTTTAAATTCTAGTAAATCCAAAACTCGTCTGAAATTCATGAAACTTGGCATGCTATCATGGAGCGGCATCAACATGCCGTGGTACAAATTTGGTCCCATTTGGGGCAGGTTTGGGTATATGCTTCTCACAAACCGGAGCTTCTCACAACAACCGTGATGGTTTTTGGTAGGGTACGACCCACCTTTGGGGACGAAATGATATCCATTGCCTCTTATTGCTTTCAAGTTTTTTTCTTGTGTCAACATAGAACAACAGGAGTGTTTTGTGATTTTACGAGGTTTGTTTGGACATTTTTATGCATTAAGTGAGTTTTGAATGCATTTATGTGCATAATTCAAATTTGAACTACATGTGCATGCTCCAGTGCATATAAATTCGCTGAAAAATCAAATCTTTGTCCTTGGGTGCATGCTTAGGTCCCATGCAAGAAATGGGAATGAATTTCAAACACCATGGCACCGTTGATTGCCGGCAAAACATTGAGATGCCTGGTTTTTTAATTCTAGTAAATCCAAAACTCGTCTGAAATTCATGAAACTTGGCATGCTGCCGTGGTACAAATTTTGTGCCATTTGGGTTAGGTTCGGGTATATGCTTCTCACAAACCGGAGCTTCTCAGAACAAGCATGATGGTTTTTGGTAGGGAACGTCCCACCTTTGAGGACGAAACGATATCCATTGCCTCTTATTGCTTTCAAGTTTTTTTTCTCATGTCAACATAGAACAATAGGAGTGTTGTGTGTATTTTTGTGATTTTTCGGGGTTCGTTTGGACATTTTTATGCATTAAGTGAGATTTCAATGCATTTATGTGCATAATTAAAATTTGAACTACATGCACATGCTCTAGTGCATATAAATTCGTTGAAAAATCAAATGTTTGTCCTTGGGTGCATGCTTAGGTACCATGCAAGAAATGGGAATGAATTTCGAACACCATGGCACCGTTGATTGCTGGCAAAACATTGAGATGCGTGGTTTTTAAATTCTAGTAAATCCAAAATTTGTCTGAAATTCATGAAACTTTGCATGCTATCATGGAGCGGCATCAACATGCCGTGGTACAAATTTTGTCCCATTTGGGGCAGGTCTAGATATATGCTTCTCACAAACCGGAGCTTCTCACAACAAGCATGATGGTTTTCGGTAGGGAACGTCCCACCTTTGGGGACGAAACGATATCCATTGCCTCTTATTGCTTTCAAATTTTTTTCTCGTGTCAACATAGAACAATAGGAGTGTTGTGTGAATTTTTGAGGTTTTTCGGGGTTCGTTTGGACATTTTTATGCATTAACTGAGTTTTCAATGCATTTATGTGCATAATTCAAATTTGAACTACATGCACATGCTCCAGTGCATATAAATTGGAAAAATCAAATATGTGTCCTTGGGTGCATGCTTAGGCCTCATGCAAGAAATGCGAATGAATTTCGAACACCATGGCACCGTTGATTGCCGGCAAAACATTGAGATGCGTGGTTTTAAAATTCTAGTAAATCCAAAACTCGTCTGAAATTCATGAAACTTGGCATGCTATCATGGAGCGGCATCAACATATTGTGTCAAAAAAATTGTCCATTTTGGGGCAGGTTTGGGCATATGCTTCTCCCAAACCGGAGCTTCTCACAACAAGCATGATGGTTTTTGGTAGGGAATGTCCCATCTTTGGGGACGAAATGATATCCATTGCCTCTTATTGCTTTCAATTTTTTTCTCGTGTCAACATAGAATAACAGGAGTGTTGTGTGAATTTTTGTGATTTTTCGGGGTTCGTTTGGACATTTTTATGCATTAACTGAGTTTTCAATGCAGTTATGTGCATAATTCAAATTTGAACTGCATGCACATGCTCCAGTGCATATACATTGGTTGAAAAATCAAATCTGTGTCCTTGGGTGCATGCTTAGGCCCCATGCAACAAATGCAAATGAATTTCGAACACCAGGGCACCGTTGATTGCCGGCAAAACATTGTGATGCGTGGTTTTTAAATTCTAGTAAATCCAAAACATGTCTGAAATTCATGAAACTTGGCATGCTATCATGGAGCGGCATCAACATGTCGTGGTACAAATTTTGTCCCATTTGGGTCAGGTTTGGGTATATGCTTTTCAGAAACCGAAGCTTCTCACAATAAGCACGATGGTTTTCGGTAGGGAACATCTGACCTTTGGGGACAAAACGATATCCATTGCCTCTTATTGATTTCAAATTGTTTTCTCGTGTTAACATAGAACAACAGGAGTGTTGTGTGAATTTTTGTGATTTTTTGGGGTTTGTTTAGACATTTTTATGCATTAACTGAGTTTTCAATGCATTTATGTGCATAATTCAAATTTGAACTACATGCACATGCTCCAGTGCATATAAATTTGTTGAGAAAATAAATATGTGTCCTTGGGTGCATGCTTAGGTCCCATGCAAGAAATGGGAATGAATTTCGAACACCAGGGCATCGTTGATTGCCGGCAAAACATTGAGATGCGTGGTTTTTAAATTCTAGTAAATCAAACTCGTCTGAAATGCATGAAACTTGGCATGCTATCATGGAGCGGCATCAACATGTCGTGGTACAAATTTTGTCCCATTTGGGGCAGGTTTGGGTATATGCTTCTAAAAAATCAGAGCTTCTCACAACAAGCATGATGGTTTTTGGTAGGGAATGTCCCACCTTTGGGGACGAAACGATATCCATTGCCTCTTATTGCTTTCAATTTTTTTCTCGTGTTAACATAGAACAGCAGGAGTGTTGTGTGAATTTTTGTGCTTTTTCAGGGTTCGTTTGGACATTTTTATGCATTAACTGAGTTTTCAATGCGTTTATGTGCATAATTCAAATTTGAACTACATGCACATGCTCCTATGCATATAAATTGGTTGAAAAATCAAATCTGTGTCCTTGGGTGCATGCTTAGGTCCCATGCAAGAAATGGGAATGAATTTCGAACACCAGGGCACCGTTGATTGCCGGCAAAACATTGAGATGCGTGGTTTATAAATTCTAGTAAATCCAAAAGTCGTCTGAAATTCATGAAACTTGGCATGCTATCATGGAGCGGCATCAACATGTCGTGGTACAAATTTTGTCCCATTTGGGGCAGGTTTGGGTATATGATTCTCACAAACCGGAGCTTCTAACAACAAGCATGGTGGTTTTCGGTAGGGAACGACCCACCTTTGGGGACGAAACGATATCCATTGGCTCTTATTGCTTTCAAAATTTTCTCCCGTGTCAACATAGAACAACAGGAGTGTTGTGTGAATTTTTGTGATTTTTCGCAGTTCGTTTGGACATTTTTATGCATTAACTGTGTTTTCAATGCATTTATGTGCATAATTCAAATTTGAACTACATGTGCGTGCTCCAGTGCATATAAATTGGTTGAAAAATCAAATATGTGTCCTTGGGTGCATGCTTAGGTCCCATGCAAGAAATATGCATGAATTTCGAACACCAGGGCACCGTTGATTGCCGGCAAAACATTGAGATGCCTGGTTTTTAAATTCTTGTAAATCCAAAATTATGTTAACCATTCACGTGACGCCACCTGTCTTGGTTTTAATGGTTATAGGGGGTGCCGTGCGGATAGCTGCTTGACCTTGACTGGAGGGGAGGCGTGCAAGCGTCGTCCGGTGCGCAGGCTGACCGAGAGGCGTGCAAGCTGTCCTCGAGTGCGCACACTCACTGGGAAGCGTGTGAGCTGTACGCTGGGCAGGCTCGCCGGGAAGCCCGCCTTGCTCACGTCCTCTCCATTAATGGCGCCCAAGCTGCAGTTTAATTCGCTTTATAAATATAAAACACTCATCGCAAACGTTTTAGTTAGAACACCCATATGCAAATCGACAGCTTCCCTAGGAAGCCAAGAGAAAATGTGCCGAGCAGGATTTCTACAGCTCTTGATCGCAAATGATTTAGATAGAACACACGTATGCAAAGTGAGAGTAGCGCAGGATTTGTGCATCCCTTCAAGGCAAACGGTTGTTCTGGATGACCCGTGTGCAACCACGTACAAACAATTTGGTAAGATTTGCATCTGTCAATATGGCATATTAGGTATGTCGCCATTTGTCAAACTGGAAATATTTACATTTGTTGATCTAGTAATGTTGCCATTTGTCAATCCTTGTAACACTGCGATTTGTCAAAATATGCAGCTAAATCATTAGCACTATGTAATTTTTGCAACTAAAATTCAGTAATTAAGCATAAATTTCATTCATAGATTAAGCAGACGTTCTTAATTTATACAAACAGTTCAACTCGACAGCTGAACCGACCAAACTTCTCCCCAATTGTTGCCAACCACGTACTGAAATAGCTAGTTCAACTATATATACTAGCTAATTTTAAGTACATTGTACAGTTCCACCACACATATATAGTCAGATGAACTGAACAAAATAGCCCCTAAATACTACTACTACCACGGAGGGGCTTTGTGCTACTTCCGGCAGCCTCTCCTCTGCCGAGCGCGCTCAGTAAGAGGCATAGGAGGAGGAGGAGCCTACCGACGAGCTGGACAAATGCAATACGGTGCCTGCCACTGTTGCACGTTCAGCAACGCCCGCCAGCTCGAACGTCCTCTGCCGCTGCAGACGATCCCTCTCAAAGTGGCCGGACTACTCGTAGATCTCCTGATTCCTCGCCTCTGCGGCGGCGTGTACTGCGGCCACGACTGCGGCAAGGCTCTTTGCGTGCTCGACGAGGCGCTCCTCCTCCTCCCGCAGGAACTCGATGTAGCGTGCAAGGTCACTGACGCACGTGCGGGCCTCCACCTCCATATCCCTCCTTCGGGCAGTGGTGGCGGACCGGGTGATGATCCCAGCGGTCGACTGTGGGCTGGCGGCCACGTCGGCCGACAATGGGGTGGCGGCCACGACCACCACCTCACGCCTTCGGGCCGCGGTGGCGGAGCGGGTGATGTCCACGGTGGACGGTAGTGGGGTGGCGGCCACGACGGCCACCTCCCGCCTTCGGACCGCGACGGCGGAGCGGGAGATGGCCCTGGCTTTCGACGGTGGTGTGGCGGCAACGGCGGCCGGCAACAGCTGCCGATGGGCAGCGGCAGCGGAGCGTGTGGTGGGTGTTCCGCGCACACCCAACATGGACGCCACGCGCACTACACTACGTCGGGGACTGTGCCGCCGCCGCGGTGTAGCCTCCCAGCTGGAGCTGTCCGCTGATGATGACGGAGTGGCTGAGCGACGACGATGGACCGGTGCCATTGGCGATTGTGGGAGAAGCAGACGAGATAAGCTACAGGGAGAGAGGAGGAAATGCGACGCGGGACTCGCCAACCGTGACGGTTTTTATAGCAGGCCGGTAAGCATTGGGATTTTTGGGGATTTCACCGAGTCGGGCAGGAAGCTTGCACGGGAACCTGCGTGGTTGCGTGGGAACGGGCTCACCGACGACTCATTGGCGTCACCGTTTGGCCAAAAGAACGCCCCCCGCGCGCTGCGCAAACTTGCGTTGTAAGCTGTCTGCGGTAGCGGGGTGACAAGACGTGCGAGAGGAGGAAGAGAGGACATTTACACATACATTTAATATAAAAACGTTTGCGATTTAATTACCTACTATACCACTGTCCTGCTTTATAAGTTGGATTTAATTAATAAAATACGAATGCATGTCACCATAGATTATATCGTTGGAGTCGTATTTGAACATAGTTTCCAGCTATACAATTTTTGTAACATGCATTAACACATTTTTAGTTAGATTTAAGGTTATACATCAGCAAGCGTTTTCCCGCAACACCCACGGCTTATTCCATCACAGACAACTTTGATAGATCAACTGTCTGCCATGTATCGCACACGAACTCTAATCTGATTCGTGCTTGATGTCTTCGACATCGCTCGCACACCTCGTCTTATTTTCCACGTATCACTCTGCCGTCCTCTGCTCGCGTCCCTCAGCAAGCTCCACTCGCCGTTAGGCGCCGCAACGCGCTCTGCTCGTGTGCATCAGCGCGCTTGTCTTGTGGACAATTTTTCCTTGAGGCGACCGCGGAGCGCTCTGCTCGCGTCCCTCCGCGCGCTCTGCCAGCGGTTGGGCGTGCACACGATCACGTCGGGGCCCCCATATGCAAGCGATTGCACCGCGCGCGTTGCCACATGATGCAGTTACGTGCGGCACGATGAAGTTACGCGCTGCAAATTAGAACTGTCATCAGGGCCTCCCGATATTCCTGGCCGTCCGGCTTCCCCTTTAAGTCCCGCGGCCATTATAACCTTAGTCTCTTCAACCTTTCAATCACGCTCCACAACACAACAAGCACACCCACGACGACACATAGAGAGGGGATGTCCAGCGGCACTCCAATGGAGTTCGGCAAGCATAGAGTGGAGACCCACGCGAGGGAGACGGATCTCTCGATGGTGTACACCATCAACCCGGCCGTGGTGGACGACTACATCAACACCGTTGAGTAGTTGCTTGCTGGAGACAAGTATATCGCACACGCAACTCTAATCTGATTCGTGCTTGATGTCTCCGACATCGCTCGCACACTTCGTCTTATTTGCCACGTATCACTCTGCCGTCCTCTGCTCGCGTCCCTCAGCAAGCTCCGCTCGCCGTTAGGCGCCGCAGCGCGCTCTGCTCGTGTGCGTCAGCGCGCTCGTCTTGTGGACAACTTTTCCTTGAGGCGACCGCAGAGCGCTCTGCTCGCGTCCCTCCGCGCGCTCTGCCAGCGGTTGGGCGTGCACACGATCACGTCGGGGGCCCCATATGCATGCGATTCCACCGCGCGCGTTGCCACATGATGCAGTTACGTGCGGCACGATGGAGTTACGCGCTGCAAATTAGAACTGTCATCAGGGCCTCCCGATATTCCTGGCCGTCCGGCTTCCCCTTTAATTCCCGCGGCCATTATAACCTTAGTCTCTTCAACCTTTCAATCACGCCCCACAACACAACAAGCACACCCACGACGACACATAGAGAGGGGATGTCCAGCGGCGCTCCAATGGAGTTCGGCAAGCATAGAGTGGAGACCCACGCGAGGGAGACGGATCTCTCAATGGTGTACACCATCAACCCGGCCATGGTGGACGACTACATCAACACCGTTGAGCAGTTGCTTGCTGGAGACAAGTACAAGGTGGTCGGCATCGACCTCCAGTACATCGCCGGTCATCCCGACATAGATCAGAAGGTTGCTGTCGCCCAGTTGTGCGTGCGCCGTCATGTCCTCATCTATCACTACTGCATGGTCAAAGAGCCTTGCGACCGTTTCAACTGGTTTGTCAACAGCACCGACTACAAGTTCGCCACGGTGGAAACCACCGACGATGTAAAATCGCTCAGGGTTACGGTCTTGGCCTACCAGAACCTTGTCGAAATCCATGAGCACCACAGGGTCTGGGGCAGCACCAAGAAGGACTCCCTGGTTGAACTCGCCTCGGCCATCATCGACCCCTACTACAAAAAGAAGAAGCAGGATGCCAAGAGAACAAGTCCCGTATCCTGGCACAGGCCATGGATGCCGTAACTGGATGAACCTCACCTCAGGTTTGCGGCCAAGAGCGTGTACACATGCTACGAGATGCACAGGCAGATCGTTGACATGAGGAAGTGCCTCGTCACCCAAATCGACGAGTCCGGATCGAGCCACAAGCAGAGCAAGCTTCACAAGAAGTAGATGATGATCAGATGATCGTTTATGCTAGTTAATCATGCATGTAATATATAGTTTACTTTATTGGTGTGTGGAAATGTCATGTGTGTTGTAGCCACCTATGTAATTATGCATGTAATAGTTTACTATGATGTGTGCAAATGCCATGGTTGTAGTAGCCACCTATGTAAGTGGATGTTTAATTTGGTTATGCAAGCATGTCCTTATAAGTGTGTGTGTGTGTGTGTGCGTGTGTGTGTGTGTGTTGTTGTTGTTGTTGTTGTTGTGTGTGTTATTGTGTGTGTTGTTGTGTGTGTGCAATCTCATCGCACAACACACACGTCTTATTAGCAGCAACCGTCTGTGTTATTATCAGTCTTCACACACATTTCTGATTATAGACCTGTTTGCCGCGTATCACACACATCTTGTTAAGTTGAACAGTTTTTGTTCTCATGTCTCAATGCAAACAGTTCATCTGAGTGAACCACATGTCGTATATCGCACACGCCTTCATCTGGCTGCCCGTTTCTTTTGTTCCTCCTCATCGCAAACAGTTTATTAAACCGAACCATATGCCCTTCATCGCACACGCAAATAAAACTGAACCATGTTTGATGCATCCATCATCACAAATGTTTTACACATTTCTGATGGTTTTCATACAACACCGTTTGTGATTATTGCATCGCACACAATTTCTCGAAGGGTCTCTAATCGTAGTGTCGCGTTAGCAGTATCCTGCAGTAGGGAAGGTGGCGGTGGCAAGAGCATCAGGCCAAAACCTGGGAGGTACGTTAGAGTGAAAGAGTAACGTACGAACACAGTCATTAAGAGTGCGAAGGATGCGCTCGGCGCGACCGTTCTGTTGTGATGTGTAAGGGCAGGTTAGACGGAAGATGGTGTCATGAGAAGCTAGAAGGTTTCAAACAGCAACATTGTCAAACTCTTTTCCATTATTGGTTTGGAGTGCAAGGATGGAGCGACCAAACTGTGTGGTGACATAAGAATAAAAGGCCATGAGTGTGGCTAAGGCATCGGATTTGCGACGAAGGGGAAAAGTCCACACATAATGAGAATAATCATCTAAAATCGCCAAATAGTATAGGTAGCCGGTGTTGCTTGCAACAAGAGATGTCCAAACATCACTATGAAGTTATTGAAACGGAAAAGTGGCAATAGTTGTAGACGCACTAAAGGGAAGACGAACGTGCTTGCCTTAACGACAAGCCTCACAAGTATGATCGTCGACCTTATTACATGAGAACGAAAAGCTCCTAAGAATTTGACGTAAAACGGTAGGGTCGGGATGGCCCAAGCGAGCATGCCATAGGTCGACACTGTCGGCAAGAGCGGTTGGAGTGGAGGTGCTGGCACCGGCGTGCACATGATAGAGCTCATCGGGACTGTCAGATCGGTGAAGAACCATTCGGGTATGGGCGTCCTTCACAAAAAAACCAAAATCGTCAAATTAAACGGTAATGGGATTCTCACGAGCAAGACGACGAATAGAAATAAGGTTCATGACTAAGTCAGGTGAAACAGGAACATTAGACATAGTGATAGGCGTGGATGTAGAAGGAAAATTAGTGCGGCCGACGTGGGTAATGGGTAAAGAGGAACCATTACCAACGGTGATACAAGTGGGAGTGTGAACGGAAGTGGAGGTAGTTAGGTTACCAGGATGATATGTCACATGAGCGGTGGCACCCGAGTCAATGTACAAATCGCCTCCACCACCGAAGTTGCTCGGGGGCGGTGCAGAGTGCAAGGCGGCCAGAAGAGCCGGGTCCCACGGCGAGGGGACCTACGGCGGCGGGAAGGCCCCGTAGGACTGCGCTGGGGCGGGCTGCCCGTAGCCATCAATGAGCGACGACGCGGGTAGGGCAGCGTAACCGGCACATGCCGGCTGCTGCGTGGCGCCGAAGTAAGCCAGGTGACCCGCCGGCTGGGAGCCGAGAAGACCCGGTGTAGGAGGCCTTGGGACAGGCATGTGATACGCATGGACCACGCTCGTCCAAGGTTTTGGGCCGACGGTCCAAGGTGGAGACGGCTGCGGGCAGCGCGACGCCCCCGGAGCCCTGTGTCTACTGTTGTTGGCGTCGGCCGCCCTCGCCTCGCCGGTTGCGATGGCCCCCGCCTTGCTACTGCTGCGCAGGGGGCATAGGAGGCGCGAGGGGTAGCGGGAAGTACCCGGGCGGCACGGGGGGTCGCGACTGAGTTGGTGCGGGCGCCGGCGGGGCAGGGCCACCGCAGATGGTGCCCACGGCGAGGGCAGTGTGTTGCACCCGCTACTTCACCTTCTTCATCCGTCGCTCCTCCGGCTTCAAGTATGCGACGACGGTCTGAAAGGTGGGCTGAGGCAACAAGGTGAGGTTAGATGCGGCGTTGCCGAAGTCTTCATTGAGACCGACGGTGAGGGTGCTAAGAATGAGCTCGTCGGAAACTTTGGCGCCAATGTCACGAAGTTCGTCGGCGAGCATCTTGAGCCGCATGCAGTAGTCATCGATGGTGGAGTCATCCTGATGGCACCCGAAGAACTCTTGCTTCAGGAAAACAAGGCGCTGAAGTTTTTGTTGTCGGTGAAGAGCGCGTTGATCTTGTTTCACATGGCACAAGTGTTGTCGTCCTCAGTGATAACTGTGTGGAAGATGTCCTTTGAGACAGTTTGATAGAACCATCGGATGAGCGTGGCCTCGATGGTGGACCACTCCGGGTCAGCCTTCATGACCTCGATGTCGACGTAGCCATCGATGTCCTCGATGAGGTAGTACTCACAGAAGACAAGGCTGAAGTAGGTCTTCCACGCGTAGTACGAGGTCTGGAGTTGTCGAGGCGGATGGGGACGCGGGCCTTGATGTTGAGATCACGGATGGCGACGGCGGAGGGTTCAAGGCCGGCGAATGGGTTGGAGTCGTTGGAGAAGGAAGACGTCGGGGAGTCCATGTCGGCGGCGGCTGGGATGGCAGCGGCGAGGTGGGTAGGTGGAGGCGGTGGTGAGGCTGCTGCGGCGGCTAGGGTTAGGAGCGGCGGGAAAGAAGAAGGCAGCGGCAGGGAAGGGTGCAGCTGCGGGTGGGAAGGGTGGTGCAGCGCGACAGGGGAAGGGTACGATGCAGCAGGGGGAGGTACGGCGCGGCGGGGCGGCGGGGGTAGGGTTGCGGCGCGGTAGGGAGGGGCGGAAGCGATTTAGGATCGCGTGCTATCTGATACCATGTTAGACGAAGATTGCATGCATTGACAATTGATTCATTGTGTGCATGAGCTTATATATAGGTACTTCTCTCCCAAGAAATACAAATATACGCGGGAGAGAGGAGGCATGGCAGTACAAAATATAGAGGCCCTAGTACAATACACACCGAGAACGTCTACTCAACACAGTCGATGAGAATGAATACAACCATTTGTTCTTTGTCTGGCATGTGCATTTGCTTTGTCCTCTGCTTCTGATAAGGCAAGACAGATCAAACCAACACAGTAATCCTTTGATACTTCATTATATTCTAAGAAAACACTATGATTTTCCATGCTAGGGTAGTACTATGTCGAACTCATGCTTTGTACTACATGTTCCGGTGTATACCGTGACAATATTAGGCATTTGCATTGTCCTTTGCTTTTGTCTGTTCATATGGCATTTGTTTCTTTTCAGTTATAGCTGGTTTTATTTCCGATTTGATCCCATCCATTTGTCTTGTTTTCATTCGTTTCTTACAAATTCTTTCTGAAAAGAAGATGTTGTCTTTGAGTTGTATATTCGTTCTCTTGATTCCATTTGTTTCTTATACAAGGATTCTCTCAAAATTTATTTTTGTAGGCAAGACAAACTGAAAAGGTCATCTGGGACAAGTGGAAGGAGAAAGATGTCGTAAGATCGATAGTAACTTGCCTCCGCTCTGACAAGAACATGTTCGTCCATTGGAACTATCAGATTCAAACTCCTAGATGTCTATCTCAGGATGCAGGACTTTGTCCAGGAAGAGATATCCCCTCTGATCTTTTCGTGAATACTTTCACACTTCTTTCTGTAAAGTGCTTCCGATTTTAATAAAACCCCTCTATTCAAGAAACAATATAATTTCTAGCTCCTAGAAGAGCTTGTTCATTCAGACCTTTCCTTATATTTTAACTATGATAGTGACCTCTTTTATTTGTCTATGTAATGATCATATTAATAAATAGTTGAAAATGACATCTGAATGGCGCATTTTTAGCTATTTTTTTTACCATGCACCTAAATAATTTCTAAAACTTAAAATATATTAAAGAAACACAAATGGTTTCAAAACACTCCGTGTTTGATTTGGACCTTGCGCCATTTGGTCCTATGTTATTCGAATAAGATAACAAAATATGCATGCTCAAGTATATATTTTCAAAGATAAAGTATCCTTCATTTTTCATCTTCAAGGGTTTGAATTAGCACCTAAGTGGTTGCTAAAACCTACTTATATTACAAGTTAAATATTTTCTAAACACTTCAAGTTGACATGGTATTTGCGCTTTCTCAAACATAAAGTTTCTGATAAATGCAAAATATTGCAACGCGCACATGGTTTGAAATGGGGCTCTACATTGCGTTAAATTTGTTACCAGATGTGCTTGCCCACAACTAAAACAACTAAACCATGAATTTTCTTTTCAACGTGAACATGAATTTAGTGTGTCTCTGTGTCATTTGGCGCAACGGGTTCTCAATCACATGTCGAATACTTCAAGCACATAACCATATTTTCAATATATCATGGTTTAACATATAAGATTTCTACTATCAATATTGAATATGTCCTTGTAAAATGAAACTATTTTCATCGACAACATAGCTTTAGCCGATCTCTGCGTCATTTGGCGCAACAGGTCAACTAGTTGCACATATTGACTCTCCTCTAGGTCCATCTCGCTCATTTGATGTTCAAGGGAGCCATCATCCTAGGAGATCAGCTCAGCCCTGGCGTTCAAGGGAGCCATGGACGCGGGAGTCTCGAAGACCTTGGGCAACGACGCCAGGATCCAGAGCTACCCCGGATCTGGAGGAGCACACCAAAAACCACCTGGAAACGTCGGACTTGCCCATCGTGGTTGCCAGTGGTGGAGGTTTGCGGGTTTGGGAGAGGACATGTGGCAGCTTGGTGGTGTAGGGCTTGTGTCCGCAGTTGGGCGACTTAAATAGCCGGGGCAGGCGGACTAGTGCTGCTTCAATGCGGACAGCGACAGGAGTAGGCTTCTCAGTCGCCGCATCAGGGTGAATGCCGTGTCGATCAGCCGACATGAATGTGGGTAAGCGATCGTCTAGTCACGTCCGCTCTTACCGGCATTAATGCATGGCGGAGGGTTATAGAGCAAAGAAAGAGAGAGGAGTTTTGGATAGGTCCATGTTGTCGGAGAGTCCAACGTGATAGGTGTCCGCAAACCTTCCCTAGTTTGATGTCGGTTCGCGAGATTTCAAACGTTCGGACTAGTTATGACAAATTTGTTGGCTGTCACTGGATAGCAAAAATGTCCGGATCTTTTTGGTTCGAAACATTTGCGGGGCAATTTGACAGTGAATAAAAGGATTGACACTCCCATGCGTTTCGGCTTTCTTTTGGTGCCGCCGCGTGGGTCCGTGTGGCCCGTTCAAAGATTCCTAGGCCCGCCGTGCATCGGTGCAAGACAGACGGATATGCTTGATGATGCTACCAGTAACTGACAGCTGCTCGTACTAGTAGTACCAGATGACAGCAATATCAATTGGTACTACCGACTACCGAGTCCCGACCCATTCCTGATATGCTGCAACATTCATTTGGATTTATGAGAGTACATCGTATATTCCGGGGGATTAGGACCGATCCTTTGGCATGAAAGACGGTCTCATCCACTAGGTTAAGGGCCATTCTTGTTTCTAACGAAACATATGACTAGATTTCTCATGAGTCCGACAATAACCCCCTGCATGTTGGGAACAAAAGAGATGGAGCCAGCAAATGAGGGAGGAGATAGATGGTTTATTTTGATCCCCTGGACCTGGTGTGCAGGAACTGAGAAAGCGAGTGGCATCCCGTTCGTGTCACTATCACTACTAAGAGCATCTCTAATAGAAGATGCAAATTTGGGATGTAAAAATTTACATCTCCAAAAAAATGTTTTTTGCATCTTCAAAAAAGTGACAACTTCAACAGATGATGCAAAACGGAGATGTAAAAGTTCAACTTCAATAGCTGACGTAAAATGAAGATGTAAAAAATAGTGGATGGCGGCCGAATCGGGCGGCGACAGCGGGAACAACTGCGGCGCGACGCGATTCGGGGTGGCGGCGGAGGAGCGTCGGAGGGGCGGTGGGGGTGGCGAATTGGTGCGACAACGGCGCGAATTGGGCGGCGAAGCAGTGGCAGCGGCGCGGATCGGGGCGCGAAGCATCGGCGATTCGAGGCGAAAAGAGGAGGAGGAACAACGTAGGGGCGGCGACGAAGATGGAGGAGGAAGCCACACCCGCCGCGGCTCTGGCTTCAAATTTTTGGCCGGCCGAGGTTGGTTCGTTGCCGGGTTGCACCCCTGCGCCATCTACCGCTTCACGCCTCCACCGCGTGGCTTGGCGGCCCGCTGCTTCTTCGCAGGCAGCTCCACGCGCGGCAGCTACCGGCCGAGTTGGGGAAATCTGGGCGAACGACAGGTGGGCTAGACCAACGACGGCGGATGACGCGGCAGGGTCATCGGAGTCGGCCATGGCGGCGGCGGGCGGCGAACAGGCGGTGGTCACACGGAAGCGAAATAAAGGCAGTTGGAAGGTTGGCGTGCGATTGTCGTTTTTAAATCTCTTGTAGATGGAGATGCAAATTTACATCGCGAGATGTTATAGTTTACATTTTTGCAGGCGGGAATGTATTTTTTTTCATCTACATCATCTGTTGGAGAAGACTTTTTAAGTCTCGAAAATGTATTTTTTTGAGTTATTTTTTCATGTACATCACCTATTGAAGATGCTCTAACACGATCTCCGTAGGATTATTAAACTTTGCAATCAATGTTTCTCAAACGCAGACGACTCTGCAAGTTAAGGCAGAGACAAAAGCACGATGGCTTTCATTAGGTTAGGTACACAGCCTCCTGTAGAATACACTTGCATACGTACAGGTGCAGCTGTAGGGAGTCAACGCTGCTGGCTTGTCAACCTATTCCTCCTGCAACCGCATCATTCATGCCTTGGATTGATTGATTGATTGGCTCACAGATCAAAGGTCACCACCACGAAATGCAAAATCAGTCATCTCCCGCTCCGCTCTTTTCCTTCTTCACCACCAAGGCTTTGGGCTCGCACGTAACTTTGTGTCACTTTTCATGTCTAGGTTATCTATGTGTAGGGCTAGTGCCCCATGATATAACAAGAGCATCTACAGTCGGATGCCTTAGAGCAACTTCAACGCGTTGACTCAAATGGACGACGCTTTTATTCGTTTTTTGTTCATTTGGGTCGACCGTCCGCTCGGTCTTCACTTAGTTTATCATTTGGGTCGGTAATGCGCCCAATGCGTCGATCCAAATTTGCCGGCGTGGCTGGCTGACTGCACTTTTTCAATAATTATGTACACATTTCACAAGCAAACATATAGTTTCATAACCAAATAAAGCATAGTTTCACAACCAAATAAAGCATTGTTTACGAGCCTAATAAAAAGTAAATTGTCTCACATAATTTTACAAGCCGAATAAGAAAGATATATCGATTGATTGCCAACATGAGCCCACATATACTCAACCAAATCATTTTACAATTGCATGTGAGTTTTCCAATCATGCAAATCATGATGAAATTGAGTGAACTGTTCAAACGTTGCCGCTCCTCCATGCTCAGGCACAACATTCTCACCCTGAAACTGAAACCCTTGATCGTAGATATGTTTCGGACGCTCATCTTCTATGATCATATTGTGCATGATCACACAAGCAGTCATCACCTCCCATAGATCCTTCGTGCTCCAAGTCTTAGCAGGATACCGAACGACGCCCCATCGAGATTGCAAAACACCAAAGGCACGCTCGACGTCCTTCCTAGCACTCTCTTGCTCTTGGGAAAATATTTTCCTCTTCTCTCCGACAGGGTTGTGAATTATCTTCACAATGGTGGTCCACTAAGGATAGATACCGTCACCTAGGTAGTATCCTTTGTCGTAGTTGTGGCCGTTGATGGTAACATTCACCGGCGGGCTATTGCCTTCGGGAAGCCTTGAATACACGAGCGATCGTTGAAGCACGTTGATATCATTGTGTGATCCGGCCGTGTCGAAGAAAGAGTGCTAGATCTAGAGATCTTGTGAGGCCACGGCCTCAAGTATCACAGTGCAAGCCCTGACATGACCCTATACTGCCCTTGCCAAGAAGAATGGCGGTTCTTCCACTCCCAGTGCATGCAATCTATGCTGCCAAGCATCCCTGAGAAGCACCTGCTGCATTCATCGCCAACAAGCGGGCTGTATCCTGAGGAGTCGGCTCTCTCAAGTAATCAGGGCGAAACACAACAATCACAACTTTGCAGAACGTGTACATGGAGTCTAGGCATGTAGACTCGCTCACACAGACGTACTCATCCATGAGATCACCTTGCACTCTGTATACAAGCATCCAAACGGCTGCAGTGCATTTCTGATAAGATGAGAAGCCAATCTTTCCAAGGGCATCCTCTTTGCACTTAAAATAGTCATCGTATCCGACCACCCCCTCTCTAATACGGTTGAAAAGATGCTTACTCATATGAAAACGCCGCCAGAATTTTTGATGTTTGAAAAGCGGGTTGGTTGTGTCAAAGTAGTCCTTCCAAAGAAGGAAATGCCCGCTCTCTCGGTTGTGTTTCAACGTCGGAAGGTGTCTCGGGATGGAGCCACGGAACAACAGCCGCTGGCTATTAAGGTGGTGATGGACCAACACGGTGGCCAAGATCTCCTCCTCATCATCCGACGAGGAATCGTCATAGTCGCAAAAGAAATTATGAAAAAAGAACTCATCGGTGGAGTCCATTTTGTACTTTGACAAACTGTCAAACAGTTTGCGGGCGTCGACGAAGGAGCCCGCTGGCGAAGGGAGGTGCACCTCCCTTGGACCAGGTGTCTGGCCTAGAGGCGTTCAACGAGCTTTTGGCGTCAGGGCGAAGGAGCTGGCCGGGGCGGCGAGGCGGCTTCCTACTCGCGGCGGCGTCAGGGAGGTGGGTGCGGGAAGCTTCGGAGCCGCGTCGGCAAGACGATGGTGGCGGCGACGTGGGAGCTGGCGGCGTCACGTGAGATGAGTCAACATCGGCTACTGGTAGAGGCACCAGAAAATGGGCAGCGACGGCGATGAGACAGAGCACAGCGAGGGTTTGCTGTTGATCTTGGGGTGGGAGAGGATGGCCAATGTGCCACCGACTAGCGGGCCAGGGGGAAGAGTAGGCGGGCACCGCGCGTGTCCATTTTGTGTCCGCGTTGATGCAAATGAGGTTCAAAATTGGGCCGGGAATGGGTTGACAGGCGGACGAAAAGCGGGCGCGCGTCCGATTGGGTCGGCTCATTGGGCCGACTATTCTGTCCGCGCCGACCCAAACAGGCACGCGCAGACGAAATGGGTCGGCGCGTTGGAGTTGCTCTTAAACCATCCCTCATACACCCGTGGACGCGTTCGATTAGTGACCGGACTGATGGAAATATGCCCTAGAGGCAACAATAAAGTTATTATTATTTTACATTTCCTTATTCATGATAAAGTTTTATTATTCATGCCAGAATTGTATTGACCAAAAACTTAAATATATGTGTGAATACATAAACAAATACCGTGTCCCTAGTGAGCCTCTACTAGACTAGCTCGTTGATCAAAGATGGTTAAAGTTTCCTAACCATAAACATGAGTTGTCATTTGATAACTGGATCACATCATTAGGAGAATGATGTGATGGACGAGACCCTTCCGTTAGCATAGCATATGATCGTTCAGTTTATTATTATTTCTTTCTTAATGTCAAACACATGTTTCTTCGACCATGAGAACATGCAACTCCCGGATACTAGAGGAATACCTTGTGTGTTACCAAACGGCACAACGTAATTGGGTGATCATAAAAATGCTCTACAGGTATCTCCGAAGGTGTCTTTTGCATTGGCATGGATCAAGACTGGGATTTTTCACTCCCTCTGACGAAGAGGTATCTCTGTGCCCTCTCGATAATATAGCATCACAAGAAGCTTGCAAGCAAAGTGACTAAGGAGTTAGTTACAAGATGATGTATTATAGAACGAGTAAAGAGACTTGCCGCTAACGAGATTGAACTAGGTATGGAGATACCACGATCAAGTCTTGGGAAAGTAACATACCGGCACACAAAGGAAACTACGTATATTGTCATAAAGGTTCGACCGATAAAGATATTCGTAGAATATGTGGGAACCAATATGGGCATCAAGGTCCCGCTATTGGTTATTGTCGAGAGTTGTCTCGGTCATGTCTACCTCATTCTTGAACCCGTAGGGTCCGCACGCTTAACGTTCGTTGACGATATAGTGTTATATGAGTTATGTGAATTGGTGATCGAATGTTGTTCGGAGTCCCATATGAGATCACGGACATGATGAGGAGCTCAAGAGGTAAAAATTGATATATAAGACGATACTATTTGGTCATCGGAAAAGTTTCGGAAGCACCGGGTATTTACCAGAGTTCCAGAAGGGGTTCCGGAAGCACCGGCCATTGGTTATTGGTTATTGACTGGAGAGTCATCTCGGTCATGTCTACATCATTCTCGAACCCGTAGGGTCCGCACGCTTAACGTTCGTTGATGATATAATGTTATATGAGTTATGTGAATTGGTGACCGAATGTTGTTCGGAGTCCCACATGTGATCACAGACATGAAGAGGATCTCTGGAGGTAAAAATTGATATATAAGACAATAGTATTTTGTCACCGGAAAAGTTTCAGAAGCACCGGGTATTTACCGGAGTGCCAGAAGGGGGTTCCGGGAGGCCACCGGTAAGTGGTGGGCCTTATGGGCCAAACGGGGGGGGGGGGAGCACACCAGCCCACAAGGGAGCTGGCGCGCCCCTCCACCCCTTCCGACGCGCCAAGAAAGGAGGGAGAGAAAAGGGGGCGCCCTAAGGCAGCCATCCCCCATTTCCTTTCCCCTCATGCACAAATATGGAAGGGGGGTGCAGCCGGGGCAGGCGCCCTAGGGCAGCCGCCAGCTCCTTGGGGGCATGCCTGGGGTTGCCTCCCCTCCCCCTCCACCTATACATATGAGAGGAGGGAGAGGGGAAACACACACCACGATCCCCAAGCAGTGTGCGGCGCCCCTCTCCCTCTAGTTCATCTTCTGTCATATTTTTGTAGTGCTCGGCGAAGCCCTGCGGAAATAGTTGCATCACCGCCGTCACCACACCGTCGTGCTGCCGGAACTCATCTACTACTTCGCCCATCTTACTGGATCAAGAAGGCGAGGATGTCATCGAGTTGAACGTGTGCTGAACACGGAGGTGACGTACGTTCGGTACTTGATCGGGCGGATCGTGAAGGTGTACGACTACATCAACCGCTTTGATAAACGCTTCCACTTAACGGTCTACGAGGGTACGTAGACACACTCTCCTGTCTCGTAGCTATGCATCTCCACGGATAGATCTTGCATGTGCGTAGATTTTTTTTCATGCAACATTCCCCAACAGTGGCATCATGAGCCAGGTATATGCGTAGATGATATGCATGAGTAGAACACAAAGTAGTTGTGGGCGGTGATATGCATACTGCTTACCAACAATGTCTTATTTTTATTCGGCGGCATTGTGGGATGAAGCGGTCCAGACCAACCTTACATGTCAACGTACATGAGACCGGTTCCACCAACTGACATGCAACTTGTTTTGCACAAAGGTGGCTGGCGGGTGTCTCTTTCTCCTTGTTTAGTTGAATATAATTTGACTACAACCGGTCCTTGAAGAAGGTTAAAACAACAAACTTGATAAATCACCGTTGTGGTTTTCCGTAGGTAAGAATGGTTCTTGCTAGTTGCCCGTAGCAGCCACGTAAAACTTGCAACAACAAGTAGAGGACGTCTAACTTGTTTTTGCAGAGTATGATGTGATGTGATATGGTCAAGATGTGATGTGATATACTTTGTTGTATGAGATGATCATGTTTTGTAATATCGACAACAGGCATGAGCCTTAGGGTTGTCTCTTAATTATTGTATGAAATGGAAGCGCCAATTGTTTTACTTTATTGCTATGCATTAGCAATAGTTGTAAAAGCAATAGTTGGCGAGACGACCCTGACACAACGATGGAGATTAAGGTGTCGAGCCGGTGGCATTGGAGATCATGACGTTGCTTTGGAGATGGATATCAAAATCACAAGATGATGATGGCCATATCATGTCACATATTTTGATTGCATGTGATGTTTATCCTTTATGCATCTGATTTTGCTTAGTACGACGGTAGAATTATAAGATGATCCATTCACTTAATTTCAAGATAAAAGTGTTCTCCCTGAGTATGCATCCTTGCTATAGTTCTTCGTTTCGAGACACCTCGTGATGATTGGGTGTGATAGACTCTACATTCACATACAACGGGTGTAAGCCAGTTTTACACAGGCATGATACTTGGGTTAAACTTGATGAGCCTAGCATGTACAGACATGGTCTCGAAACACTAGAGACATGGGTCATATAGTAGATATGATCAACATGTAGATGTTCACCATTGAAGACTACTCCATCCCACGCGATGATCAGATATGGTTTAGTTGATTTGGATCATGTATCACTTAGACAACTTGAGGGATGTTGATTTAAGTGGGAGTTCTTTAGTAATTAGATTAATTGAACTTTAATTTATCATGAATTTAGTCTTAATAGTTTTTGCATATCTATGTTGTAGATCAATGGCCTGTGCTACCGTTCCCTTGAATTTTAATGTGTTCCTAGAGAAAGCTAAGTTGAAAGATGATGGTAGCAACTACACGGACTGGGTCCGTAACATGAGGATTATCCTCATTGCTGCACAGAAGAATTATGTCCTTTGATTCACCGCTTGGTGTGCCACCCCATCCAATGTCTGTAGACATTATGAATGACTGGCAGTCGTGTGTTGAGGACTAATGTCTGCTAGAACTACGTCGGTATTTACCCAAAGAGGAAGGGATGATGCAGTATAGCAGCGGTAGGTATTTCCCTCAGTGGTGAGGCCAAGGTTATCGAAATAGTAGGAGAACCGAACAACACAACATAAACAACACCTGCACACAAATAACAAATACTCGCAACCCGACGTGTAAAAGGGGTTGTCAATCCCTTTCGGGTAACTGACGTGATAGAGTTGTAAATATTGATAGATCAAACACCAAATAAGATAAACTGCAGCAAGGTATTTTGGGGTTTTTGGTTTAATAGATCTGAAAATAAAAACAAAGGAAAATAGATCGCAAAGGCAAATAATATGAGAAAGTAGATTTCACTAGTGGCTTATGTCGAGAAAATAGCAAACGGTGGGAAAACAATTACTATTGGGCAATTGATAGAACTTCAATTAATCATGATGATATTCAGGCAATGATCATTATATAGGCATCATGTACAAGATTAGTAGACCGACTCATGCCTGCATCTACTACTATTACTCCACACATCGACCGCTATCCAGCATGCATCTAATGTATTAAGTTCATGGAGAAACGGAGTAATGCAATAAGAACGACGACATGATGTAGACAAGATCTATTTATGTAGAAATAGACCCCATCATTTTATCCTTAGTAGCAACGATATATATGTGTCGGTTCCCTTTCTGTCATTGGGATCAAGCACCGTAAGATCGAACCCACTACAAAGCACATCTTCCCATTGCAAGATAAATAGATCAAGTTGGCCAAACAAAACCCAAATATCGGAGAAGAAATACGAGGCTATAAGAAATCATGCATATAAGAGATCAAAGAAGACTCTAATAACTTTCATGGATATAAAGATAGATCTGATCATAAACTCAAAGTTCATCGGATCCCAACAAACACACCACAAAAGAGTTACATCATATGGATCTCCAAGAGACCATTGTATTGATAATCAAAAGATAGAGAGAAAGCCATCTTAATAGAGGTGTTATGATCAGCACTACTAGTTGGAATAGCTTCTACCCACTTAGTAACGTAATCAACAGCAACTAGAATATGCGTGTACCCATTAGAGGAAGGAAACAATCCCATACAATCAAAGCCCCAAACATCAAATGGTTCAATAACAAGTGAATAATTCATAGGCATTTCTTGGTGTCTACTAATATTACCAATTCTTTGACATTCATCACAAGATAAGACAAACTTACGGGCATCCTTGAAGAGAGTAGGCTAATAAAAACCAGATTGCAATACCTTATGTGCAGTTCTATCTCCAGCATGGTGTCCTCCATAAGCTTCGGAGTGGCACTTGCGTAGGATTTGTTCCTGTTCATGCTCAGGTACAAAATATCTAATAATACCATCTACTCCTTCTTTATAAAGATGTGAGTCATCCCAGAAGTAATGTCTCAAATCATAGAAGAACCTTTTCTTTTGCTGGTATGTGAAGCTAGGAGGTATAAACTTGGCAACAATATAATTAGCATAATCAGCATACCATGGAGCAGTACGAGAAGTATTTATGACAGCTAATTGTTCATCAGGAAAGCTATCATCAATAGGTTGTGGGTCATCAAGTATATTCTCTAGCCTAGACAAGTTATCTGTAGCGGGGTTCTCAGCTCCCTTTCTATCAATAATATGCAAGCCAAATTCTTGCAGCAAGAGAACCCATCTAATAAGTCTAGGTTTAGCATCTTTCTTCTCCATAAGGTATTTGATACCAGCATGATCAGTGTGAATACTTACTTTAGAATCAACAATATAAGGTCTAAACTTATCACAAGCAAATACAACTGCTAAAAATTCTTTCTCAGTCGTAGCATAATTTCTCTCGGCACTGTCTAGAGTTTTACTAGCATATTGGATAACATTCAACTTCTTATCAACTCTTTGCCCTAAAACATCACCTACAGCATAATCACTAGCATTGCACATAATCTCAAAAGGTAAATTCCAGTTAGGAGGCTGGACAATAGGTGCAGAGATCAATGCTTTCTTAAGTATTTCAAATGCTTCTAGACAATCATCATCAAAGACAAAAGGAATATCTTTTTGTAAGAGATTAGTTAGGGGCCTGGAGATTTTGGAGAAGTCCTTGATGAACATCCTATAAAACCCGGCATGACCAAGGAAACTTCGTATACCTTTGATGTCCTTGGGGCACGACATCTTTTCAATAGCATCAACTTTAGCTTTGTCAACTTCAATACCTCTTTCAGAAATTTTATGTCCCAAGACAATGCCTTCATTTACCATAAAGTGGCACTTTTCCCAATTCAAGACAAGATTAGTGTCTTCACATCTCTGCAAAACTCGATCAAGGTTGCTTAAGCAATCATCAAAAGAAGTTCCGTAAACGGAGAAGTAATCCATGAAAACCTCAACAATCTTTTCACAAAAATCAGATAATATAGCCATCGTGCATCTTTGAAAGGTAGCAGGTGCATTACATAAACCAAAAGGCATATGTCTATAAGCAAAGTTACCGAAAGGACAAGTAAAAGTGGTCTTTTCTTGATCCCCTTTTGACACAGGTATTTGAGAGAAACCAGAATAACCATCTAGAAAGCAAAAGTGAGTATGTTTGGATAACCTTTCTAGCATTTGATCAATAAAAGGCAAGGGGTAATGATCTTTCTTAGTAGCTTTATTTAATTTGCGGAAATCAATTACCATCCTATAACCTGTAATAATTCTTTGCGGGATCAATTCATCTTTATCATTAGGAACAATAGTCATACCTCCCTTCTTAGGGACACAATGGACAGGACTTACCCACTGGCTATCATCAACTGGATAGATAATACCTGCCTCTAGAAGCTTTAGTATTTCCTTCCTTACCACTTCTTTCATCTTAGGATTTAACCGTCGTTAATGATCAATAACCGGTTTAGTGTTTTCTTCCAATTTTATCTTGTGTTGGCATAAAGTGGGACTGATGCCCTTAAGATCATCCAGAGTATATCCAATAGCATCACGGTGCTTCTTTAGAGTTTTCAATAATTTTTCCTCTTCCTGCTCTGAAAGGTTAGCACTAATAATAACATGATATATCTTCTTTTCATCAAGATAAACATACTTAAGATTATCAGGTAAAGGTTTAAGTTCAAACACGGGATCACCCTTGGGTGGAGGAGGATCCCCTAGGATTTCAACACGCAAGTTATTTTTCAATACGGGACCCTGATTAAAGAATATTTCATCTATTTCCCTTCTCTCATTCATATGCATATCATTTTCATGATCTCGCAAATATTGTTCTAAAGGATCAGTAGGAGGCACAACAATAGAAGCAAGACCAATAATTTCATCCTTACTAGGTAATTATTTATCAAGGGGTTGTCTACAAAATTTAGCAAAGTTAAAATCATGAGACATATCCCCTAAACCAACAGTAACAATATCTTTCACGCGGTCTATCTTAGCATTAACAGTATTCAAGAAGGGTCTACCAAATATAATGGGACAAAAATCATCTTGTGGGAAACCAAGAACAAGAAAATCACCAGGGTATTTAACTTTCCCACAAAAGACTTCAACATCTCTAACAATCCCAATTGGTGAGATAGTGTTTCTATTAGCAAGTTTAATAGTAACATCTATACTGAAAGGATCGATATGGTTGACTAGAGGGGGGGGGGGTGAATAGGAAACTAACAATTTTTAGATTTTCTTAACCACTTTAAATTAAGCGTCAAAGTAAGTTGTCTAGATATACTATTATGATGACAACTAAAGGAAAGAAAAGAAAACAACAGCACAAGCAAGCTATAGGAATTAAACAAGTAAAGCTTGCACAAGTAAAGGTAAGAAATAACCACAAGTGGAGACGGTGAAGACAAGGATGTGATATCGAAGTTCCTTCCCTTTGAGGGGAAGTACGTCTCCGTTGGAGCGGTGTGGAGGCACCATGCTCCCCAAGAAGCCACTAGGGCCACCGTATTCTCCTCACGCCCTTACACAATGCAAGGTGCTGTGAATCCACTAGTGGTGCCCTTGAAGGTGGCAACTGGACCTCTACAAACAAGGTTGGGGCTCTCTCCACAACTTAATTGGAGGCTCCCAACGAAACTCCGGAGCTTCACCACAATGGATTGTGGCTCCAAAGTGACCTCTTCCGTCTAGAGTGCTCAAACACCCAAGAGTAACAAAATCCACACAAGAAAGTATGGGGGAATCAAGTTTCCTTTGGTGGAAGTGTAGATCTAGGTCTCCTCCTTCAATCCCTAGCAAATCAACAAGTTTGGTTGGCTAGGGAGAGAGATCGAGCAAGAAAGCTTTAATGGCATTAATGGTGGAGAGAGAGAGGTAAGAGATGAGGTGGAGGTAGGAGAAGGGGGTCCTTAAATAGGGTCATCCCAAATCCAACCGTTATGTGCAGATTTCCATAGGACCGGTAGTTCCGCTGCTCTAGCCGGCAGTACCGGTGAGTGAAGAAACCTGCGCCCGAGCCACTAGAGCAGTACTTCCGGTGGCTTGCCTGGTAGTACCGGTCTTCCGGAGAAAACCGGAACTACCGCCCAACCTCCGGTCAACTACCGCTTGGAAACCAGAAGGTTTCAACCAGGGGCGGTAGTTGGGACGGTGGTTGGGCCGGAACTACCGCCTGGCAGATAGTCTCTGCGTGGTGGCAGTCAGAGCGGTACTACCGCCCGGAACACCGGTAGTACCGGTCTTACCGGTACTTTCGGGCCACCACCGGTCTACCACCGCACCCAGTACAGAGGGTATCACCCCTGAGCGGTACTTGGGGCGGTGGTTTGACCGGAACTACCGGCCACCGATAGAACCGCCCAATAGGACGAAACTACCGCTGTGGGGAAATCTACAATAGGGAGAAATGACATGGGACCTCTCTCTCTACGAAGGGAAGCAATATGGTGGGTGCAAAGAATCTGTGTGCGTGACTTGATTCACCAATTACCTTCCGATGTGGGTTCCTCTTAATAGTACGGATTTCCTATGACCAAAAGAAACAGAAAGACATTGGAAACTCCGTCTTCGATATTTTCCTTAAAGAGAGAAAGACTAACCGTCTTGTGCCACATGTTATCAACCTGAGTAATATTGACACATGATTAGTCCAAACATGGATTGTCATCATCACCAAAACCTTGGGCAAGAGATGCCCTTACAATCTCCCCCTTTTTGGTGAATGATGACAACCACGAAATGATCACGGGAGTTTATAGAATGAAGGTAGAGCTCCCCCTGAGTGTGAGCACTTAATAGAGCTTGCTTTCGGAATGCAAAAGTGCTGACACTAGGATCTATGCTCCCCCTAGATTTCATAAACTAACCAGTGACAAGAGATTAAAACAGATATACAACAGATCATATAAAAGCACAGTGCATGGATAATTAAGATAGTGGCACATGTCTTACACCATGCAACTGGATGTCACGGAAATGAAGTTCACAACGAGCATAGAAACTAAGATAAGATAACATGTCTTACACCATGCTATGGAAGTTCACAGAGAGACACAAACAAGTAAACACCAAGAACCAAATAAACACCAAGAACCACTCCCATGCAACTCCCGTGACCTAGTAATACTCGACTCTCCCCCTTTGGCATCAAGCACCAAAAAGGAAAAGAGCGAGACTAACGCCCTAGGGCTCAGTACAGCTCCTCGCCGGTTGCCAGAGAATCATCTGAGTCACCATCGTCAGAGTCTTCAGTGTCCTCGTCGTCCTCAGCAATATCAGCGTCAGTTTCCATTGCATCCGCAGTCGCTCGAGCGGTGGAGGTGGTGGGCTCATCATCTGACCACTGACAGTTAGCAATGCACCACTTGTCCTCAGGAGTGATGCTCTTCTCGGAACCGCTCTTCACATCAGGCACATTGAGGTGCCTCATCAACTGAATCTGCCGGCGTCGCGCCATCTTTTCATTCACATGGGCCTTGTAGAGTTTCTTCTGGACGTGAGCCTGCAGACAGAAGGTCTTCTTGACCTTGGCAGTAAGCTTATCCACCCAGGAGGGCTTGGCCCCAGCCTATAACTCAAAGTCATCGTCATCTGAGGTAGCAAAGACGTCCTCCTCATTGCCCGCAGTGAATCTAGGAGTTTTATGCTTCTTTTGTCTAAGCCCCTTGACCTCAAGCTCCGTGATCCTGTCCGGAGTAGTGAGAGGCTTGCCAGGCCTCCTCACTTCCCATACTGAGTAGAGGAAACGCATCACAAAAGGAGCGTAGATCGGTACCTTGCGGTACCAGACACAGTTGTACATCTCCTCCCACATCCACTTGGACACATGAAAAGTAATGCCCTTGCCTCTCTTTGTCTTCATAGCTACAAGCAGATCCACAAGATATCCATAGATATCATCCTGGTTCCCAACTTTGGGCAGCAGCACACACCGGAACACACGGTGAAGGATGTCATAAACAGGCAGGAGGTCATTGGATTTACCTACAATGCCATGACCAGGGATGTAGAGGGGAGCAAGCTTCACTTTATCCATGGGTTGGGCTCGGTCGTGAGGACGGAACCCACCTTGGCCTTCCAAGCCAATGTCCTCATAGCCCAAAGCATTGCAGAAAGCACTCCAGGGAACACGGAAGAATTCATCCCGGCACATAAAAGAGATGTGACGCTGATCGTCACTGCCGAAGTGGATAGTAGCATAGAACTGATGAATTAGTTCCACATCAAAGTCACAACGTAGCTCCATAAGCTTGACCAAATCAAACTCCTCACAGACTTCTAGAGCCTCTCCAAAGTAAGCAGGGTTGCTTCTCCACTTGTCAAGATCGATTGACCACATGCGGGTGAACTTGTTCTTGTGGTGCTCGAAGATGTCATCCACAATCCTCAACTGCATCTAATTGCGGAAGCGAGGATTATTCCACCGAGGAGGAGGTGGAACGGTGTAAGGGTCTTGAAACCGAAACTTCTCTCAGTTAGAAAGCTTCCATTTGTACATAGGAAGCGCTGCACGCTGCTTGGCTGCCACTGACTTTTCCCTCCGAGTTGTTTTGGAGGGGATCACAACCTCGGGAACATCTTCATCATCGGCTGGTCTCTTGCCCCTACGGGCCTTCCTTTTGGTGAACTGACCAGAGCGAGAGCTAGAGCCACCTGCAAACGCACACGGAGAACACATAGCAACCCAGAAAAGATGAGAGGAAAGTACACAAGAATGGAAGAATAATTCACTAGTACGTACGAAGAATAGAGGCATTGCATATAAGTTCAGAGCAACCGGTAGTTCCGGTATGAGCACCGGTAGTTCCGGCCAGCGGTAGTACCGGTCGAGTGACCGGTAGTACCGCTGAAAACGGATCTATGGAGAAGAAGGAAACTACCTGATCTCAAAAACTACATGCACGGTGTCTATTCTAATTACGCACAAGTGAATAGGAAACTATACGGACCTCTCCCTCAAAACATTTAGCCAAAAATGGAGGACTACACGCATTGCCCTAGAAAGAGGATTCAAGAGGAACCCTAATACCAAGAAGAAGCAGGGCAATACCGGTGTCCATGGGAGGAGATCGAAGGAGGAGCGGCCTCCACGGAGTAGATCCAGTGAGGGGCCGACGGATCCGTAGAGCCGGAGGGCGCTACGGGGCAGTGAGCGGAGTAACCGGCGGCTGGGGGGGAAATAATGAACGGGTGAGGAAGAAACCCCTTCAACCCGTGCGTTATATACCTCCCCAGATCAGCACCGGTAGTACCGGTCCGGCAGCTGCCAGGTGGTGGAACGGTACTTCCGCGCCAGGCGGTAGTTCCGCTAAACACTACCGGTAGTACCGGCTGGGGGTACAGGTCAGAGCATCAGCGGTAGAACCGCCTGCTCTAGACCGGTACAACTGCTGGGCTGGAAACCAGTGATTTAGCGGTAGAACCGCTAGAACCACCAGTTGTACCGCTTGGGTTACTCCACTCACTCCATGTTAGCAAACTTGTGTACATTTGGAGAAGATGGCTGGGATGGGATGGCTTGGGATGGAGCACGACACTGTAGTACGCGAAAAAACTCGAAAACCAGAAACCAACCGGAAAGAAAACAGAGGGCGGTGGCCGGAGCCACCAATGTTAGAGTCACCTGGCATGGCACCGCGAAGAATTATCCTTGGGCCCATAACCATAACTCGTCTTTGAAACACAAGTGTCATCAAAAATGACGAATGGTATCAATTTATGCATAGTGGGGGGAGGGAGAGTTCATTGAGAGAACACCACTCCCCCTATTTCCATGCCCACACCTAGACTAGACAATATGATGAGTATGGTGGGGTGTGCACGTGCTCAAGCCACATTGCTCAAATCAATGATATTTAGCTCATGCCTTAACTCGCGAAATCTTGCTTCATCTGAAAGTGCAACTAATCCCCGGGTGGTTTTGGTAATTAATAACAACATATATATCATTGAACTAATATTTACTTGAGAATCATTTCAGAAAAGTTCGATGATATGGGTATGGAAATGTCTGAAGAAGTGGACCCCTCAAAATGCTAAGACAAGCATTGGCAAAAGCTCAAGACTCTATTTTTGGTTTAGTGATCAAAGATCACATTGAGTCCATAGGAAAAGCCAATACTATTAAAAGGGGATGAGGTTGTGTTAATGATCTAGTTGCTCAAGTGCTTGGTGATCTAGCTCCCTCAACTATCAGCACTCTTCACTACTTAACACACTCATAAGTAATCTCGGACAAACCGATTCTGCAAACTCAGTCCCACCGAGATGAACCACCTCAGTTATTCTTCCAAACCCTAATTTCTCGGTCCATCCGATTTTGAGTTTCGGTCTCACCAAAAATGGACTGCCAACCTTCTGTAACCAATTGACATCACTTCGGAATATCCGAGTTGTTACTTTCGGTCTCACCGAGATGGCAAGCTCCAACCTTTGACTCACTTCGGACTCACCGAGATGGTATTTTCGGTCCCACCGAAAATCCCAACGTTCACTATATTTGAACTTTCGGTCTGACCGAGTTTTAACTTCGGTCTCACCGAGATTGGTCAAATGTGTGTGTAACGGTTGGATTTTGTGTGGAGGCTATATATACCCCTCCACCCCCTCTTCATTCGTGAGGAGAGCCATCAGAAAGTACCACCACTTCTACCATACACTTTCTGAGAAGTGAACCACCTACCCTTGTGTTGAGATCAAGCCATTCCATTCCTACCATATGAAACTTGATTTCTAGCCTTCCCAAGTTGCTTTCCACTCAAATCTTTCTTCCACCACAGCCATATCAGTGAGGAGAGTTGAGTGTTGGGGAGATTATCATTTGAAGCACAAGAGCAAGGAGTTCATCACCATCAACAACATCTATTACCTTTTGGAGGGTGGTGCCTCCTAGATTGGTTAGGTGTCGCTTGGGAGCCTCCGTCTTTGAGATGTGGAGTTGAACCAAGAAGTTTGTAAGGGCAAGGAGATCGCCTACTTCGTGAAGATCTACCCCGAGTAAGGCTAGTCCTCCGTGGGCGTAGGCCATGATGGAATAGACAAGGTTGCTTCTTCGTGGACCCTTCGTCGGTGGAGCCCTCCGTGGACTCGCGCAGCCGTTACCCTCCGTGGGTTGAAGTCTCCATCAACGTGGATGTACGATAGCACCACCTATCGGAACCACGACAAAAATCTTCGTGTCTCCAAACTGCATTTGATCTTCTCCACCTCCCTTTACTACATGTGCAATTTACTTTCCGCTGCTTATACTCTAGAATTGCATGTGTAGGGTGATACTTGAATTGATCTTAATTGTGAAACTGCCAAAAACTTTGCATAATCAAAAGGCAGATTTTTTATATTGTCAAGTAGTCTAATCACCCCCCCTCTAGACATACTTTCGATCCTACAAGTGGTATCAGAGCTTTGGTCTCCATTGTTTTGGTTTCCATTGCATTGGACTCCATAAGCTTGGTTTCACAACCTAGGAGAGTATGGCGTCTAGTGAGGGTAATTATCGTAGAGGTCCTTACTTTGATGGTACAAATTTTGCTAGTTGGAAGCATAAAATGAAAATGCATATTCTTGGTCATAACCCAGCCGCATGGGGCATTATTTGTGTTGGTATGCAAGGTGATTTCTTCGAAGAAGGAAAAGTTCCGGATCGCGAAGCTACACCGGAAGAGTTGCGGATGTTGCAAAACAATGCTCAAGCCTGTGACATTCTCTTCAATGCTTTGTGTCCCGAGGAGTTCAACAAAATCAGCCGTCTTGAGAATGCTAAAGAGATTTGGGATACTTTGGTTGAAATGCACGAAGGTACTGAATCTGTGAAGGAATCAAAGCTAGATATTCTTCAAGGACAGCTTGACAAGTTCAAGATGAAGGATGGTGAAGGAGTCGCTGAAATGTACTCTAGGCTTGCTCTCATCACAAATGAGATTGCCGGCTTAGGAAGCGAAGAAATGACCGACCGATTCATCATTAAGAAGATTCTCAGAGCTTTGGATGGAAAGTATGACACCGTGTGCACTTTGATCCAAATGATGCCAAACTACAAGACCCTCAAGCCAACTGAAGTCATTGGAAGAATTGTTGCTCATGAGATGACACTTAAGGATAAGGAAGAGCTTCACAACAAGTCAAGTGGTGCTTACAAAGCTACAAGTGATGCTCCTACTACCTCAAGTGACAAGCTAATTTCCAATGAAGAGATAAGCCTAATGGTCAAGAACTTCAACAAGTTCTACAAGAATAGAGGCAAAGAAAGAAGCTCAAAGTCTAGATCATATGATGAAAAGAGATCTTCTAGTCGTGATCGAAACTGCTACAATTGTGGAAGACCCGGACACTTCTCAAATGAGTGTACGGCTCCCCACAAGAGAAGAGAAGAATCTCCAAGAAGAAGAGCAAGAGATGAGTCACCTCGGAGAGAGAGAAGGAGCAGAGATGATCGTTATGAACGAAGACCCTCTCGGATAAGCAAGGATTCGGAGAGGAAAGACAAGTCATCAAGGAGCTACACAAGAAGAAGACATCAAGCTCATGTTGGTGAATGGGTCTCCGGCTCCGACTCTGACAATCAATCCGATGGAAGCTATCACTCCGACTCCGACTATAGTCAAGATGAAGGTGTTGCCGGACTTGCACTCGTATCCTCCAACTCCAACCCCTACGACTTATTTGATTCACCAAATGAGGGAATTGGAAGATGCTTCATGGCTAAAGGCCCCAAGGTAACACACCCTGAATTCATTGACTTTGATAGTGATGAGGATGACTTGCTTGGTGAAGATGAGCTCTTGCATGATAAATCTAGTGAGCTTAGTAATGATGAAAATGCTAGTAGTCTTTATAGTTGAGAAGAGTCGAATGACAATGCTATGAAGGAGATTGAGCGTCTAACTAAAGAACTAAACACTCTTAAGTTAGCTCATGAAACAACTCAAGAAGATCATAGAGAGCTCCTAAGATCTCATGAGAAGCTACGCTTCGAGAAGCTCACTCTAGAGCAAGAACATGAGTTTCTAAAAGCGATCAATGACGATCTTCGAAAGAAGAGTTCTTCATATCTTGTCAAACGACTTCTCTTGTCTAATTTCTTGCCACCTATTAAGACTAAGCATGACAAATATAAGAAAAATTCTTCCTCTAGTAGTAACAATAACAATGTCAAATCAAATGTTGTTACTTCTAGTAGTTCTCTTGATTCCACTAACAATGTTTCAAGCCAAGTTACACTTGAGCAAGAAAATAGCTTATTGAAGGAAATCATAGAGAAAGGTGTCTACAAGAGTCTTGCCGGAAGCAAGAACTTTGAGGAGATTGTTCGCAAACAAGGAAGACACCGGAAGAATCAAGGGATTGGTTTTGAGCGAAAGTTCAACGCCGAAGGTGTTGAGTGGGAAGAAGGTCAATACCCTACTCCACAGTTTGTTTCACAAAAGGAGAAGTATGATCCTACTTCTTCCAATGTGGAACAAGCTCAAGATGACCTTCCACCACAAGACCATAAGCTAAAGGCCAAGGACAAGCTTCAAGAGGAGATTGATGCATTCATTGAAGCACCTCAAGCCATGGTCAAGTGGGTTCCCAAGGACACATCAAGTTCTACTTCGTCAAGCTCAACTACAACACCAAGGATTCCCATCAAGATGATGTGGATCCCAAAGAAGAAGAACTAGTAGGTTCTTGAGGGTGACTCCGCCAACAAACTTCACTCATATTCATTTTGGCAAGAACTTGTGCAATCAACTTCCACATCATGCACTAGTTCATGGAGTCACAAACCCTCTTGTTGGTAAGTCAAGGGACAAGGTAATCATTGCTTTCATGGACATCATCTGTTGTGTACTTCACTCTATGTCTATGGATATTCTTGTTTGTTCCTTGTGGGACTAACCCATGTAGGTATTGAAAGTGCCCTAATCCAAAGGATTGCTCCCAACTCTTGATGATCTGCATCAACATTGAGCATCCACATCTTCAACATCTACATGAAGTCTTCTACGACAACCCAAGGTTAGTTTGACCCTTTAAAAGGGGTTCTCACATCTAGGGGAGCTTTGCTCTAAAAAATTGAGCTAAAGCATCTCCAAATGATGTGAACACATAAATGCTTTATGTAAAAGTGGTAACCCCACTTGTGCTTAAACGATGAGTATGACCTATGATCAAATGTTCTCATTTGGCTCCTAAGTCAATATACTCATATATAGATGACCTAGTCATCGACAAATTGTGTGCTAGTAGCTAGAGTGATTGGTTGTGCATGTTTGACACATATTTCAGTTGCTATCTTATTGTGTGAGCATGTTGAATGCATGATTTTATCCATTCAAGGACATCCATTTGTTGTTTTGATTGTTTTGTTTTCTTTTTCTGGCCAAATGGATGGACAAGAATGCCTAAGCACCTTTCCCTAGCTATCTATGCTTTCTTGTCTCAAATTCTATTCATGCTCATATCACAACTTTGAACAAGTGTTTTTCGGACAGTCCGAGTGAGGAGCACTCGGAACCACCGATTCGTCTAAGGCTGACTTCCAAAACCTTCTAAGTCCATTTCGGTCTGACCGGCTTCTCAATCTCGGTCCAACCGAAACGCTTAGACTGATCTAGGTTTCATCTCGGTGAAACCGAGTTCAAACTCTCGGTCTGACCGATATGCGTAACTGCACAGCAGTTATACATCTCGGTGACACCGAGTTTTTCAACTCGGTCCCACCGACAGCATGGGGTTATATATACTTGAGGGCTGCGCGCGATTCAATTCTTCAAACCGTTCGCCCCCAAGACCCCTGCTGCCGTCGCCCTGGTCTACGGATCGTCGCCGTCGTCGCCTGTGCGCCCTCGCCGCAGGTCTCCGCCGCCGTCAACGGTAATCATCTCCATCGTTGCCGCCGTAGAGGGACACCACCAAGTTAGGGTGTGTCCCGATCCCTTTTCGTGCTCCCCATCCGATTCTTGCACGATAGGCTTGCCATGATTCAATCCACGTTTGAGATATTCCCTATACATTAGTTCAGATCTTCTAGTTTCGAGCAAAATTCTTAGGTTTAGGTTTCCACGGAATGCATCTCGGTGAAGCCGATTTTTGAAACTCGGAATGACCGATTTGGCCTCTGGCCATTGCACTGCATCATTCGGTTTAACCGAGTTGTGCCAATCGGAATGACCGAAACGTAGTTTCAGTGAAACCCTAAGTTATCGGTAGGACCGAAACCCATTTCGGTCTGACCGAAAGTGGTGTGTAGGTTTCTATTGAGCACTTCGGTTGCACCGAAACTTGAAATCGGTTTGACCGAAATACATTCTGTGAAAACTTAAAACTAAGTTTTGAACTCATTTTTTTTGCAAAAACCTCTGCAGTTGTGATAACTCTTCTACTCTGCCTATACCTTATCTTTTCACAGGTTTTTCAGCCATGTCAGATGTCAGTGACAGCCAGAACAGGTCTGAATCACCGTTTGCTGAAATTCCAGAGGCAGATACAAGTCCTGCTAGCAGCTCCAGTGATGATGGTGAGAGGAGCACCCCTAGTGGTTTGCCTCCCGCAGCCACCAGAACCAGGAAGAAGAGAACTTCTGATGATGAAGACTCTGACTTTGTTGCTGAGGAAGTTACCTCCAAGCCAAAGAGGAATGTGGTTGCCAAAGAGCACCAAGGGCAGCAGTCAAGGAAAGGCACAAGCAAAGTAAAGCAGTCAGCAGTTGCAAAGAAGCTCAACTTGGAAGAGCCTGCTCCAAGCAAGGTGAAGAAGACTTCCAAAAGGAAGAGGGTAGTATATGCTGAACCTCAAGTTGATGCTGCAGAAGAAGAAGAAGAAGATGCACCCCAGCCTCCTCCTCAGAAAACTAAGTTCATGGGTGATGCTATTCGGGCTCAAGCCTCCTCTAAACCCAAGAAGCCTGCTCAAGCCAAGGCAGCTCCAGCCAAGCCCAAGAGAACAACCAGAAGCATTCCAGCTTCTGAGAAGAACAAAGGTGAGATGCCACCGTCTGAATCAGATGAAGAGCATGTGTTGCTTAAGCTCCGTCCCAAGTTGCCACTCCACAATGATGCTCATCCTCAAGCTGAGAACATGAAGGCAAGGAAGGACAAAGGTCTCAGGCTATGGAGACAGTCTGATCCATATGCTGTAAGGAGAAGGACTGCTGTGGACCCCAGATTCCACACCAGAGAGCAGCAGGATTTCTATGAGACCGTGCTGATGGATAAGAAGCCCATTGTTGCTGACACCAGGTATGTTGACTGGAAGTATATTGACAGTGAAGAGCACCGGGACTTCTTTCCCCATGTGCATGAGAGCTTTACTGCATGTGGAGTTGCTGATTTTGTGGGTCAAGAGCTGACAGCTTGGAATGACGAGATGATCATGCAGTTCTATGCCACAGCCCACTTCTATCCTGATGGCAAGATCACCTGGATGACTGAAGGTCAAAGGTTTTCTTCGACTGTTGAAGAATGGGCAGAACTTCTGAACGCTCCAGTGCAGAGAGAGGACGACATTGATGTCTATGGGATTCCTAAGAAGAGTCATGATTCCATGAAGAACATGTACAAGGAGATCCCGGCTGCTGATTTGGAAGGATGGAAGCTTGGCTCAGTGTACTATCTCCAGGCAGGTCTGACCACCACTAACACTATTCTGAGGCATACATTGATGCCTAAGTCTGGAGACCACCGGATGATTCGAGGCTATTCTATCAACATGCTGCACATTCTCGATGAGAAGGCACCTTTCAAGGTGATGGACTTGATGGTAGAGACCATTAAGAGGACTGCAGCTGACCAGAAGAGGTCGTGTGGATTTGCTCTGCAGATTCAGATGCTCATCAACGCCAAGTTTGGCACGGGCAAATTCATGTTGGATAGGAAGCACTTGCCACTGCAGCCAGAGCATGAGGACAACGTAGTTGTGATGGATGAAGAGGATCCTACCTCAGTTGAAGGATAGGCCAAAATCGAAGCTGCGAAGAAGGCTAAAGCTGACAAAGAGGCAGCAGCAGCAGCAGCTAAGCCAAAGAGCTTTGGAGAACAAATTCTTGAAGCTACCCAGAGGATTGAACAACGCCTGGCCAGCATTGAGCAATCTCAGGAGAGCCTAGAGAGGATTGTCGAGGACAAGATCCACGCTCTGGACGTGAAGCTGACTGAGATTCAGGTGTCTGTCAACAAGCTTGAGGCAGACATGGAGGAGACAAGGCAGGAGAGAGCAGAGCTTATGCAGGATGATCTAGTCCAGGACTCTCATCGCCAGACTGCTCAGGTTCCCAGAGGATCCAGATCTGCAGCTATCCCAGTGACAGACTCCAGGGCTACCACTTCAGCACCAGCTACAGCTCCAGCAGTTGCTCCAGCTCCAGCATCCACTCCTCCACCGCAAACATCAGCAGAAGTCTTCGCCGATGCAGCTATCTCTACACCGACATCTACCCAGACGGGAGCCGCCAGCAGAGCCCGCAGTGACGCTTAGCTCTATACCTTTTCGAACTTTTTGGTAACTTGTTGCCAAAGGGGGAGAAATTGTTATAGATCATAGGGCTTCGAGAGAGAGAGTGCTCTTTCGTCTTTCGTTCTTTTGCCGGTTTTCTTTGAGATACAGTGATTTCTTTTGGTTCCTGAAACTTTAAGTGTGCTTGCTACTACGTTTGATGCTATCTTAATGAGTGCCTAGTCATACTATGCCTTAATGTGTGCTTATTGCTTATCATATGCTATTCCTTATTGTATGGCTATTTACTCTTGTCTTGGTGATTGAGTGCATGTTATTCATTCTTATCAGTTTGTGCGCTCCACCAAGATGTATGTGACATGGAAGAGTGACCCATAATCCTAATCGATTGTGCATTTGCATTCAAACGCAAATTTTAAATAATGCACAAATTTAGGGGGAGCTCTTGTTTATCACATACTTCTCAAAGCGACGATATCATTCATTGATTATATCTTTTGTCGAAGCTTTGATCTATATGTTGTCATCAATTACCAAAAAGGGGGAGATTGAAAGTGCAACTAATCCCCGGGTGGTTTTGGTAATTAATAACAACATATATATCATTGAACTAATATTTACTTGAGAATCATTTCAGAAAAGTTCGATGATATGGGTATGGAAATGTCTGAAGAAGTGGACCCCTCAAAATGCTAAGACAAGCATTGGTAAAAGCTCAAGACTCTATTTTTGGTTTAGTGATCAAAGATCACATTGAGTCCATAGGAAAAGCCAATACTATTAAAAGGGGATGAGGTTGTGTTAATGATCTAGTTGCTCAAGTGCTTGGTGATCTAGCTCCCTCAACTATCAGCACTCTTCACTACTTAACACACTCATAAGTAATCTCGGACAAACCGATTCTGCAAACTCAGTCCCACCGAGATGAACCACCTCAGTTATTCTTCCAAACCCTAATTTCTCGGTCCATCCGATTTTGAGTTTCGGTCTCACCGAAAATGGACTGCCAACCTTCTGTAACCAATTGACATCACTTCGGAATATCCGAGTTGTTACTTTCGGTCTCACCGAGATGGCAAGCTCCAACCTTTGACTCACTTCGGACTCACCGAGATGGTATTTTCGGTCCCACCGAAAATCCCAACGTTCACTATATTTGAACTTTCGGTCTGACCGAGTTTTAACTTCGGTCTCACCGAGATTGGTCAAATGTGTGTGTAACGGTTGGATTTTGTGTGGAGGCTATATATACCCCTCCACCCCCTCTTCATTCGTGAGGAGAGCCATCAGAAAGTACCACCACTTCTACCATACACTTTCTGAGAAGTGAACCACCTACCCTTGTGTTGAGATCAAGCCATTCCATTCCTACCATATGAAACTTGATTTCTAGCCTTCCCAAGTTGCTTTCCACTCAAATCTTTCTTCCACCACAGCCATATCAGTGAGGAGAGTTGAGTGTTGGGGATATTATCATTTGAACCACAAGAGCAAGGAGTTCATCATCATCAACACCGTCTATTACCTTTTGGAGGGTGGTGCCTCCTAGATTGGTTAGGTGTCGCTTGGGAGCCTCCGTCTTCGAGATGTGGAGTTGAACCAAGAAGTTTGTAAGGGCAAGGAGATCGCCTACTTCGTGAAGATCTACCCCGAGTAAGGCTAGTCCTCCGTGGGCGTAGGCCATGATGGAATAGACAAGGTTGCTTCTTCGTGGACCCTTCGTGGGTGGAGCCCTCCGTGGACTCGCGCAGCCGTTACCCTCCGTGGGTTGAAGTCTCCATCAACGTGGATGTACGATAGCACCACCTATCGGAACCACGACAAAAATCTTCGTGTCACCAAACTGCGTTTGATCTTCTCCACTTCTCTTTTACATGTGCAATTTACTTTCCGCTGCTTATACTCTAGAATTGCATGTGTAGGGTGATACTTGAATTGATCTTAATTGTGAAACTGCCAAAAACTTTGCATGATCTAAAGGCAGATTTTTTATATTGTCAAGTAGTCTAATCACCCCCCCTCTAGACCTACTTTCGATCCTACATCATCCAATGGCTTCGTGAAGATGTCTGCAAGGTTATCATGAGTGTTGACGTAGTGAAGCTCGATCTCTCCTTGCCGAATGTGATCCCGGATGAAGTGGTACCGAATCTCAATATGCTTCGTCTTGAAGTGTAGCACCGGGTTGAGAGAAATCTTGATGGCACTTTCATTGTCACACCAAAGAGGCACTTTGTCACAAGTGACACCGTAATCCTTTAAAGTTTGCCTCATCCATAAAAGTTGGGCACAACAACTGCCAGCAGCCACATACTCTGCTTCGGTGGACGAGAGAGATACACAACTTTGCTTTTTGGAAGACCAACTAACAAGAGAGCAACCAAGAAATTGGCACCCTCCCGAAGTGGACTTCCTATCCACTTTGTCTCCCGCCCAGTCAGAATCAGAAAAACCTACAAGGTTGAAATTTGCTCCTCTCGGGTACCATAAGCCAAAGTTTGGGGTATGAGCCAAATATCGAAAGATTCGCTTGACAGCCTCAAAGTGACTCTCCTTAGGTGAGGCTTGAAACCGTGCACAAATTCCCACACTCAACATAATATCCGGTCTAGATGCACAAAGGTAAAGCAAGGATCCGATCATAGAGCGATATACCTTTTGATCCACCGCTTTACCGTTGGGATCAATGTCAAGTTGGCATTTGGTCGGCATTGGAGTAGTAGCCGGCTTGACATCACTTAGATTGAACCTCTTGAGCATGTCTTGAGTATACTTGGATTGTTTGATGAAGATGCCTTCTCTTCTTTGTTTGATCTCAAATCCAAGGAAGTACTTCAACTCTCCCATCAATCTCAAAATGTGTGGTCATGAGTGCGGCGAACTCATCATTGAAAGCTTTGTTAGGAGAACCAAAGATAATATCATCAACATATAGTTGGCATACAAACAACTCCCCTTTGACCTTCTTAGTAAAAAGAGTGGGGTCAATTTTCCCAATTTCAAACCCACGATCTTGTAACAACTCGGTAAGATGCTCATACCACGCACGTGGGGCCTGTTTAAGGCCATAGAGTGCCTTATCGAGTTGGTACACGTGATTGGGAAACTTAGGATCCTCGAACCCCGGGGGTTGTTTAACATACACCAACTCATTAATGGGACCATTAAGAAATGCACTTTTCACGTCCATTTGTTGCAATTTAAAGTTATGATGGGAAGCATAGGCAAGCAACAAACGAATGGATTCAAGGCGAGCAACGGGGGAAAAGGTTTCACCGTAGTCGATACCCTCGACTTGGGAGTAGCCTTGAGCCACCAGAAGAGCCTTGTTGCGGATGAAAATGCCATGGGCATCTTGCTTATTCTTAAAGATCCATTTGGTTCCAATGACATTATGGTTCTCCTTTGGTCTTGGCACCAGACGCCACACCTTGTTGCGCTCGAAGTTATGGAGTTCTTCATGCATGGCATTGAGCCAATCAGGGTCTTCGAGCGCCTCATAAACCTTCTGAGGTTCAACACAGGAGACAAAAGCTTGATGAGCACAATAGTTTGATAATTGTCTACGAGTGCTTACCCCCCTTTTGATGCTTCCTAAAATGTTCTCGATGTGATGCTCGTTGGAAGCAAGCCTGGAGGCAACTTTTGCAGCATGACGCTCTAATTGCTCTTCAAGAGTTAACAGAGGAGCACTGAGTTGATCATCTTGAGCGTCATCAGGAGCTAGATCTTGTTCTTGAGCTTCCTCTTGACCTTGATCTTGCTCGGGGGACAGAACTTGGCCTTGTGCATCATTTGGTGGCTCCCCACCAACTTGAGATTGATCTTGCACTTGGCCTTGTTCATCAGGTTGAGGGCCTTCACTTGGTTCTTCGGAAGCGTGTGGGTCTTGGGTTGGTGATGGTTCCACATGAGTGGAGCATTGTCCTTCTCCTTCGGCCACAAGGGGTTCCTCAATGGGTAGGATATATCCAACACCCATTCTTCTTATGGCTTGAGGAGGGATTTCATCACCTACATCACAAGTACCACTTTGCTCCACTTGGGAGCCGTTATTTTCATCAAACTCCACGTTACTCGTCTCCTCAATGAGTCCATTAGACTTGTTGAGGACACGGTAAGCATGAGAGTTTGTAGCATAACCAACAAATATGCCCTCATGAGCTCTAGATTCAAATTTAGACAAACGAACACCTTTCTTGAGAATGAAACACTTACACCGAACACCCGGAAGTACTTGAGATTGGGCTTGTTACCGGTAAGAATCTCATACGGAGTTTTGTTCAAGCCTTTGCGGAGATAGAGACGATTTGTAGCATGGCAAGCGGTGTTGATGGCTTCGGCCCAAAAGTTGTATGGAGAATTGAATTCAGCCATCATGGTTCTTGCAGCGTCTATTAAAGTTCGGTTCTTTCTCTCCGCTACACCGTTTTGTTGAGGGGTATAAGGGGCTGCATATTGATGTTTGATCCCCTCATCACCAAGAAACTCATCCAAGGTGTAGTTCTTGAACTCGGTGCCGTTGTCACTTCTGATCATCAAAATCTTTGCTTCATGTTTTCGTTGAGCTTCATTTGCAAAGTTGATGACGGTTTGTTGGGTCTCACTCTTCTTCTTGAAGAAGTATACCCAGGTATATCTTGAGTAATCATCCACAATCACCAAGCAATACTTCCTACCCCCAAGGCTATCAAAAGTGGGAGGCCCAAAGAGGTCCATGTGGAGGAGCTCTAGGGGTCTCTTTGAATAGATGATAGTCGTGGGAGGGTGAGCCTTCTCATGTAATTTTCCTTCAATGCACGCCCTGAAAGCACGATCTTTAGCAAAGCTAACATTTGTTAGTCCTCGGACATGGTCCCCCTTGAGAAGACTTTGCAAAGATCTCATATTGACGTGGGCCAAACGGCGATGCCAAAGCCATCCCACATCAACTTTAGCCATTAGGCATGTCGCGACCTTAGTGGGTTGCTTCGAGAAGTTAACCACATAAAGACCGTTCTCGACATGCCCAACATAGGCTACTTTAAGAGTCTTGATCCACAAGAGGGACACAGAATCAATATCAATGAATGTAGCAAAGCCCATGAGTGCAAGTTGGCGAACAGAAAGTAAATTGTATGCAAGGGACTCAACAAGCATGACTTTCTCGATCGTGAGATCATGAGAGACAACAACCTTGCCAAGTCCCAATACCTTAGAAGATGAAGTCCCAATACCAAGTCTTTGCTTCCGGTCATATGATTTGTGGCTCCGCTATCGAGCAACCATGATCCCCCACCGGAAGCAAACTCCTACAATAGATCAATGCTTGGATTTAGGTACCCATTTGGTAATGGGTCCTTTGAGGTTAGTAACAAGGGTCTTAGGAACCCAAATGGACCATTCAATGTACTCATAAGAAGGACCAACAAATTTAGCAAACACATGGCCATCACTGGCACGGCATAAAACATATGAAGGATTAAAATCGCCGGCCATGTTTGACGGTATGGTGGAGTTTTTCTTGACACCACCACTTTTCTTCTTGGTTGACGTGCCCTCTCCTTCTTTCACAAAGGATTGTCGGAGAGGGGGTGGTTGCTTGGTCTTGTCACTCTTCTTCTTCTTGGGCTTAGGAACAAACCCAATCCCTTCCTTTGCCACAACTTCCTTTTGATTGCTCAAAAGGGCGTTGAGGTTCTTCTCACCTTGTATGCAAGTCACAAGGCCTTTCTCAAGTTGCTTCTTCAACTCGACATTCTCTTCAACAAGATGCACATGCTCGCAACATGGGTTAGTAGCATTTGCATTATCAATTAAAACCATGCGAGGAAAGATAGCCTTTTCCTTGGTTAGCGAAACTTGGAGTTGATCATGAGACTCCTTGAGAGTAGCATGCATTCCTTTCAAGGCCTTGTGAGCCTTGTCAAGTATGTCAAACTCCTCTTTGAGTTTAGCATGGTCAACCTCAAGTTTTGCCTTCTCGGAGTTAAGGACGCGAGAGACAACTAAAGCATGATCAAGATCTTTCTTTAATTTAGCATGATCATCATTGTGTGACTCCTCAAGAGCCAAACGAAGACCACGCTCTACCTCTAGGGCGTTAGAGAGATCCGATATCTCATCGGCATAGTCTCGACTATGTCCTTCCATTTTAGTAATGGTTTCCTCGTGAGCCTCGATCATGTCATTGGCCTCACCGAGTTGTTCCAAGAGAGCAACAAAATGCTTCTTGGGTTTGCCCTTGAGATTTTTTATGAACAAATCAAATTCATTCTTTACCTCCTTAATACCCTCACCCTCATCAGTACACTTAGTCAATGAAGGATTAGAAGAGATAGTAGTATTGATGTTTGGGGTTACCTTGTTGGTGGCCTTGGCCATGAGACACTTGGCGGTGATGTTCTCGTTTGGTGAGTCGAAGAGAGATGAGTGCGGAGTGGTAGCAATTGCAATTGTGGCCATAGTGGTCACCTCATCGTCTTCATCATTATCATCATCCTCCACATATTCTTCTTGAGCCACCAATACTTTCGGAGGAGTCTTCTTGATGAAGTTGTTCTTGTTGGGATAGGACTTTGACTTGTCCTTCTGAATAAGCTTGCCTCCAAAGTCTTCTCTCTTCTCATAAGGGCAACCCACAACGAAGTGACTTACATTTCCACAGTTGAAACATGTCCTTACTCGTTGCTTCCCTTTGTTCCCACTGGAGTTGTTCCTGTTGAAGTTGGATTTTGTGTTCTTCTTGCCCCAGAATTGCCTTGAAGCAAGAGCCATGTGCTCATGATAGGCATATTTGGTGTCCTCGGGGCTACACTCATCATCATCTTCTACTTCCTCCTCTTTCACACAAGCCTTGGCCTTCAGTGCAAGATTAGGCTTCTTTGATCGTTGAGCTCTTAAGACCGCATTGTCGGCGGTCACATCCAAGATCCTCATGGCAACAAATTCATCCAACACTTCATTTGAGGATAAAGTGTGGAAGTCCGGTCTCTGACGTATGACAGAAGACATGGCCTTATGATAGGGCATCATGGCCTTGAGGAACTTGCGCTTGATCCAATTGTCATTCGTATCCTTGCTGCCATGATCTCGAAGAGAAACCGCAAGGATAGTTAATCTTCGATAAAGTTCACGAGGATCTTCATCTTCGATCATAGCAAACTCATCAGCTTCATCTTGCACCACTTCATAGTTGGAACGTTGAATACTTGTGCTTCCCTTGTACATCGTGCCAACATGCTCCCAAGCTTCCTTGGCCACAGTGAAGGGTCGAAGGTGTGCAATGTCTTCTGGAGGGATAGAATCTTGAAGAATGCAAAGAGCAGACTCGTTGCACTGATGATCTGCAGTTTCTCTTGGAGTCATGTTGTCGGGATCATACGGATAAAAACCTTGCTCAATGATTCTCCAAAGGTTAGTGGAACAATGATTAATATGACGTTTGAAACGAAACACCCAAGTAGCGAAATCAGTATTTTTGATGAACTTGGGAGGGGGCCCAACGGAATTTAAATGCGGTGTGGGAACGGGTCCTCCATAGTGAGTGGGAGGAGCGGATTGGGCAAATTTCCCACTCCCATTCCTAGTAACCGGGGCTTGTTCACTACTAGATTCCCCCTTGTCGGGATTAGCCTCCGACACGTTGGTAGCGGGACGAGCCACTTCCAACGGTGTGGTGGATAATTTAAGCCCCTCAAGCAAATCTTTAAACATGCCTTTGACCTCGCTCGCAAGTGATTCTTTCAATGTGGTCAAGGCCACATTGAACTCCTCATGAGAGACCGAGGCTCCCCCATCTGACGTAGGCAAGGACGGAGTTCCACCGGAATGGTCCTCCGTCTCGACTACGTTGTCACCCATACTCTTTGGACGGTAAAGTCCTTAAAAAGAGACGAGGCTCTGATACCAATTGAAAGGATCGATATGGTTGATTAGAGGGGGGGGGGTGAATAGGCAACTAACAATTTTTAGCTTTTCTTAACCACTTTAAATTAAGCGTCAAAGTAAGTTGTCTAGATATACTATTATGATGACAACTAAAGGAAAGAAAAAAAAACAACACAAGCAAGCTATAGGAATTAAACAAGTAAAGCTTGCACAAGTAAAGGTAAGAAGTAACCACAAGTGGAGACGGTGAAGACAAGGATGTGATATCGAAGTTCCTTCCCTTTGAGGGGAAGTACGTCTCCGTTGGAGCGGTGTGGAGGCACAATGCTCCCCAAGAAGCCACTAGGGCCACCGTATTCTCCTCACGCCCTTACACAATGCAAGGTGCCGTGAATCCACTAGTGGTGCCCTTGAAGGTGGCAACCAGACCTTTACAAACAAGGTTGGGGCTCTCTCCACAACTTAATTGGAGGCTCCCAACGAAACTCCGGAGCTTCACCACAATGGATTGTGGCTCCGAAGTGACCTCTTCCGTCTAGAGTGCTCAAACACCCAAGAGTAACAAAATCCACACAAGAAAGTATGGGGGAATCAAGTTTCCTTTGGTGGAAGTGTAGATCTAGGTCTCCTCCTTCAATCCCTAGCAAATCAACAAGTTTGGTTGGCTAGGGAGGGAGATCGGGCAAGAAAGCTTTAATGGCATTAATGGTGGAGAGAGAGAGGTAAGAGATGAGGTGGAGGTAGGAGAAGGGGGTCCTTAAATAGGGTCATCCCAAATCCAACCGTTATGTGCAGATTTCCATAGGACCGGTAGTTCCGCTGCTCCAGCCGGTAGTACCGGTGAGTGAAGAAACCTGCGCCCGAGCCACTAGAGCGGTACTTCCGGTGGCTTGCCCGGTAGTACAGGTCTTCCGGAGAAAACCGGAACTACCGCCCAACCTCCGGTCAACTACCGCTTGGAAACCAGAAGGTTTCAACCAGGGGCGGTAGTTGGGACGGTGGTTGGGCCGGAACTACCGCCTGGCAGATAGGCTCCGCGTGGTGGCAGTCAGAGCGGTACTACCGCCCGGAACATCGGTAGTACCGGTCTTACCGGTACTTCCGGGCCACCACCGGTCTACCACCGCACCCAGTACAGAGGGTATCACCCCTGAGCGGTACTTGGGGCGATGGTTTGACCAGAACTACCGGCCTCCGGTAGAACCGCCCAATAGGACGGAACTACCGCTGTGGAGAAATCTACAATAGGGAGAAATGACATGGGACCTCTCTCTCTACGAACGGAGGCAATATGGTGGGTGCAAAGAATCTGTGTGCGTGACTTGATTCACCAATTACCTTCCGATGTGGGTTCCCTCTTAATAGTACGGATTTCCTATGACCAAAAGAAACAGAAAGGCATTGGAAACTCCGTCTTCGATCTTTTCCTTAAAGAGAGAAAGACTAACCGTCTTGTGCCACATGTTATCAACCTGAGTAATATTGACACATGATTAGTCCAAACATGGATTGTCATCATCACCAAAACCTTGGGCAAGAGATGCCCTTACATATACCTTCTAGCTCAACGGGTGCAATATCGTGCATAATTTCATCATATAAGGATATAGGTATTACACTCGCACTAGCACCTACGTCACATAAACCATGATAGCAATGATCTCCTATTTTAATAGAGATAACAGGCAAGCCTACAACAGGTCTATGTTTATTCCTAGCATCGGGTTTGGCTATTCTACCAGCTTCCTCTTGGGGGTAAATAACATGTCCATCTAAATCTTCAACCAAGAGATCTTTAACCATAGCAACACTAGGTTCAACTTTAATTTGCTCAGAGGGTGTAGGTGTTCTAGTACTACTCTTACGAACCATAGTTGAAGCTTTAGCATGATCCTTTATTCTAACAGGGAAATGTGGGTTCTCAATATAAGCAGTAGGAACAATAGGATCCACATTATAAGTGATAGTCTGTTCTTCAACTTTAACAGGTTCAACTACTTTTACTTCAATGGAAGGATGGTATTTAAACCACCTCTCCTTGGGAAGATCAACGTGAGTAGCAAATGATTCACCGAAAGAAGCTACTATCTCAGAGTCAAGTCCATATTTAGTACTAAACTCACGGAAAACATCGGTATCCATAAAAGCTTTAACACAATCAAACTTAGGGGTCATACATGTCTCCTTACCTTCGTCGAGATCCCAATCTTCAGAGTTGCGTTTAATTCTTTCCGATAAATCCCATTTGAATTCAATAGTCTTCATCATAAAAGAGCCAGAACAAGAAGTATCGAGCATGGAGCGTTTATTGAGAGAAAGCCGAGCATAAAATTTTTGAATGATCATTTCTCTTGAGAGCTCATGATTGAGGCATGAATATAACATTTACTTAAGCCTCCCCCATAGATATAATTACGATCACGATGAACCAGGTGCGTAGGGTTGAACTTCTGATGAAATTCCAACTTTAGACGATTCTAGTTCCATGATCCAATATCATCACACAGCCTAAACCATGTCAATGCATCTCCCTTCAAAGATAAAGGGAAGACCTTATTCTTGATAACATCCTCGGGCATACATGCAAGCTTAAATAATCCACAAACTTCATCCACATAGATTAGGTGTAAACCGGGATGCACAATTTTGTCTCCTATAAAGGGATTATCTAGCAGTTTCTCTATCATACCCGAAGGAATTTCAAAGCAAACATTTTCAGTAGGTGTAGTAGGTTGAGGAGCAACTCTTTGCTCTTCTGTTCGGGGTGAAGATACCCCAAACAAGCCCCTCAAAGGATTATGAGCCATAGTAACAAGCGACAATAAATTTCAGCACACTATATAATTTTTTCCTTACCAAAGGCGCTTCACTCCCCGGCAATGGCGCCAGAAAAGAGTCTTGATGACCCACAAGTGTAGGGGATCTATCGTAGTCCTTTTGGTAAGTAAGAGTGTCGAACCCAATGAGGAGAAGAAGGAAATGATAGGTAGTTTTCAGTAAGGTATTTTCTGCAAGCACTGAAATTATAGGTAACAGATAGTTTTGTGATAAGGTAATTGGTAGCAAGTGACAAAAGGTAAAAGTAAATAAGGTGCAGCAAGATGGCCCAATCCTTTTTGTAACAAATTACAAACCTGAACAAACTCTTATATGAAGGAAAGCGCTCCCGAGGACACATGGGAATTATCGTCAAGCTAGTTTTCATCACGATCATCTGATTCGCGTTCGGTACTTTGATAATTTGGTATGTGGGTGGACCGGTGCTTGGGTGCTATCCTTACTTGGACAAGCCTCCCACTTATGATTAACCTCTAATGCAAGCATCCGCAACTACAAAAGAAGTATTAAGGTAAACCTAACCATAGCATGAAACAAGTGGATCCAAATCAGCCCCTTACGAAGCAACGCATAAACTAGGGTTTAAGCTTCTATCACTCTAGCAACCCATCATCTACTTATTACTTCCCAATGCCTTCCTCTAGGCCCAAATAATGGTGAAGTGTCATGTAGTCGACGTTCACATGACACCACTAGAGGAGAGACAACATACATCTCATCAAAATATCGAACGAATACCAAATTCACATGACTACTTATAGCAAGACTTCTCCCATGTCCTCGGGAACAAAAGTAACTACCCACAAGACATAATATTGTTCATGATCAGAGGGGTATTAATATGCATAATGGATCTGAACATATGATCTTCCACCAAATAAACCAACTAGCATCAACTACAAGGAGTAATCAACACTACTAGCAACTCACAGGTACCAATCTGAGGTTTGGGTACAAAGATTGGATACAAGAGATGAACTAGGGTTTGAGAGGAGATTATGCTGGTGAAGATGTTGATGAAGATAGCCCTCCCCAAGATGGGAGAGTTGTTGGTGATGACGGCGATGACGATTTCCCCCTCCCGGAGGGAAGTATCCCCGGCAGAACAGCTCTGCCAGAGCCCTAGATTGGTTTCCGCCAAGGTTCCGCCTCGAGACGGTGGCGTCTGGTCCTGAAAGCATCCTCCTGATTTTTTCCAGGTCAAAATACCTCATATAGGAGAAGATGGGCATCGGGGGGCCCACAAGGCAGGGGGGCGCGCCCAGAGAGGGGGGGCGCGCCCCCACCCTCGTGGACAGGTGGTGGCCCCCCTGGTGATCTTCTTTCATGAGATATTTTTTGTATTTTCTGAAACGGTGTCCTGTGGAGTTTCGAAGCTTTTTGAGTTGTGCAGAATAGGTTTCCAGAGGTTGCTTCTTTTCCAGCCCAGAATACCAGCTGTCGGCATTCTCCCTCTTCATGTAATCCTTGTAAAATAAGAGAGAAAAGGCATGAGTATTGTGACATAACATGTAATAACAGCCCATAATGCAATAAATATCAACATAAAAACATCATGCAAAATGGACGTATCATAGTGATACATGTATTCATAATATTGATGCCAAAAGATGCAAAGTTGATAATGATAGTGCAACATACTCGTGGTACTGCAATTTATGTCATATTGGTGTAAAGCGCATGAAGAAACTCCATGCAGATGGACTTTTAGAATCACTTGATTATGAATCATTTGATACTTGCGAACCATGCCTCATGGGTAAGATGACTAAAACTCCGTTCTCCAGAACAATGGAGCGAGACTTATTGGAAATAATACATACCGATGTATGCGGTCTGATGAGTGTTGAAGCACGCGGAGGGTATCGATATTTTCTAACCTTCACAAATGATTTAAGTAGGTATGGATATATCTACTTGATGAAACACAAGTCTGAAACATTTAAAAAGTTCAAAGAATTTCAGAGTCAAGTGCAGAATCATCGTGACAAGAAAATAAAGTTTCTACGATCTGATCACGAAGGCGAATATTTGAGTTACGAGTTTGGCCTTCATTTAAAACAATGTGGAATTGTTTCAAAACTCACACCACCTGGAACACCACAGCGTAATGTGTGTCCAAATGTCGTAACCGTACTTTATTGGATATGATGTGTTCTATGATGTCTCTTACCGATTTGCCTTTATCATTTTGGGGTTATGATGCGGAGCATCCACCATCTATCACCATGGACTCTACTTCAACTACACAAGCTCCAAAAGGACCCATGACAAGAGCTAGGACACGTGCATTGGAAACCGAGGTGAATTCCTTCCTACTTGGCACATGCATAGACTCGAGTGGAACTTGGTTGCTACCTCACCAAAATGCCCTATGTGTCATTAGGTACAAAGAAGACCATCACCAAGAAGGAGGAGAAGGACCCCAAGGCCAAGAGATGGAAGAAGAAGGCCAAATGCTACTTGACAGGAAGTCCTAGGCGACCCCGTGCGCACGTGCCCCCGAGATCTCGTGCCCACGGGCCTCCCAGGCTGCTACATTGTAGCACCCCATGCGTAAGGGCGTGTACCGTACACACGGGACCCCAGTGTCCACGGGCCTCAGACCCCGTGCGCACGAGCTGCCGCGTCGGGTCTCTGGATACCCCGTGCACATGGGCCCAACTTACCCCATGCGCATGGGCCCTACAGGAAGGCCAGCTGTAGCAGGGCTTTTGGGCCTCCTCTTCATCCATCTTCATCTCCTACCTCCCCAAGGCTATATATATTGCATCTAGAACATGTGTTAGGGTTAGCAAAGTATATTGAGACATTTGAGAGCTTTGCTCCTTGTATCCACTCCATCTAGGAGAGTCAAGAACTCCTAGGAGAAGAATCATTGTGGATTACAAGACCTCTTCATCAAAGAAGGATCCCCATCATAGGATCATCAAGACCTCATCTCTTTAGGGATTTGGGAAGAACCTTACCTTTGTGTACTTGGATTGACCTTGTATACTTGTGGATCTCATGTGTGCTATCATAATGGATGTGTGATTTGTGGCTTGTTTGAGTTATTTCTCTTTGTGTTCTTCCTCTTTTCCCCTCCAAATGTGCAAATATCATCACATAGGGTTTGACCATACATCAGGTTATGCATTAGAGACATCCCCATTCACGTTAAATAGGGCACCGTCTAAATCCGTTGAGACTACACCGTATGAACTATGGTTTGGCAAGAAACCTAAGTTGTTGTATCTTAAAGTTTGGGGATGTGACGCTTATGTTAAAAGGCTTTAGCCTGATAAGCTCGAACCCAAAGCGAAGAAGTGTGTATTCATAGCATACCCTAAAGAAACTATTGGGTATACCTTCTACCATAGATCCGAAGGCAAGATCTTTGTTGCTAAGAATGGATCCCTTCTAGAGAAGGATTTTCTCTCGAAATAAGTGAGTGGGAGGAAAGTAGAACTTGAAGAGGTAGTTGTACCTTCTCTCGAATTGAAAAGTAGCACATCAGAGAAAATTGTGTTGGGGAACGTAGTATTTCAAAAATTTCCTACGATCACGCAAGATCTATCTACCAGATGCATAGCAACGAGAGGGGAGAGTGTGTCTACGTACCCTCGTAGACCGAAAGCGGAAGCGTCTAGTGACGCGGTTGATGTAGTCAAACTTCTTCATGATCCAACCGATCAAGCACCGAACGTACGGCACCTCCGCGTTCAGCACACGTTCAGCTTGATGACGTCCGACGAGCTCTTGATGCAGTTGAACTTTGTGGGAGAGTTTCGTCAGCACGACGGCGTGGTGACGGAGATGATGAAGTTACCGTCGCAGGGCTTCGCCTAAGCGCTGCAACAATATGACCGAGGTGTGCTTCTGTGGAGGGGGGCACCGCACACGGTTGGGAGAGATCAACTGATCAACTTATGTGTCCATGGGGTGCCCCCTGCCCCCGTATATAAAGGAGCAAGGGGGAGGCCGGTCGGCCCCTTATGGCGCGCCCTAGAGAGGCAATCCTACTAGGAATAGGATTCCAATCCTATTCCTAGTAGGAGTCCAACAAGAAGGAGAGAGGGGGAAGGAAAGAGAGGGAGAGGGAGAGGGAAACAGGGGGCCGCGCACCCCTCCCCTAGTCCAATTCGGACTCCCCTTTGGGAGAGGGCGCACCACCTCCTAGCTGCTACCCTCTCTCTCCCCTAAAGCCCACTAGGGCCCAATACTTCCCCGGGGGCTCCGGTAACCCCCTCGGCACTACGGTTTTATCCGAAACCTTCCGGAACACTTCCGGTGTCCGAATATAGTCATCCAATATTTCAACCTTTATGTCTCGGACATTCCAAGACTCCTCGTCATGTCCGTGATCTCATCCGGGACTCCGAACTACCTTCGGTACATCAAAACTCATAAACTCATAATACCGATCGTCATCAAACGTTAAGCGTACGGACCCTACGGGTTCGAGAACTATGTAGACATGACCGAGACTCATCTCCAGACAATAACCAATAAGGGAACCCGGATGCTCATATTGGCTCCTACATATTCTACGAAGATCTTTATCGATCAAACCGCATAACAACATACGTTGTTCCCTTTGTCATTGGTATATTACTTGCCCGAGATTCGATCGTTGGTATCTCAATACCTAGTTCAATCTCGTTACCGGCAAGTCTTTTTACTCGTTCTGTAATACATCATCTCGTGATTAACTCATTAGTCATATGCTTGCAAGGCTTATTATGATGTGTATTACCGAGAGGGCCCAAAGATACCTCTCCGACACTCGGAGTGACAAATCCTATTCTTGATCTATGCCAACACCACGAATACCTTCGGAGACACCTGTAGAGCATCTTTATAATCACCCAGTTACATTGTGACGTTTGATAGCACATAAGGTGTTCCTCCGGTATTCGGGAGTTGCATAATCTCATAGTCATAGGAACATGTATAAGTCATGAAGAAAGCAATAACAGTAAAACTAAACGATCATAGTGCTAAGCTAACAGATGGGTCTTGTCCATCACATCATTCTCATGTCAAATGACAACTCATGTCTACGGTTAGGAAACATAACCATCTTTGATCAATGAGCTAGTCTAGTAGAGGCATACTAGGGACATACTGTTTTGTCTATGTATTCACACATGTACTAAGTTTCCGGTTAATACAATTCTAGCATGAATAAAAGACGTTTATCAAGATATAAGGAAATACAAATAACATCTTTATTATTGACTCTAGGGCATATTTCCTCCAGTCTCCCACTTGAACTAGATTCAATAATCTAGATTACAAAGTAATGATTCTAACACCCATGGAGCCTTGGTGCTGATCATGTTTTGCCCGTGGAAGAGGCGTAGTCAACGGGTTTGCAACATTCAGATCCGTATGTATCTTGCAAATTTCTATGTCTCCCTCCTTGACTTGATCACGGATGGAATTGAAGCGTCTTTTGATGTGCTATGTTCTCTTGTGAAACCTGGATTCCTTCGCCAAGGCTATTGCTCCAGTGTTGTCACAAAAGATTTTCATTGGACCCGATGCACTAGGTACCACACCTAGATTGGTTATGAACTCCTTCATCTAGACTCCTTCATTTGCTGCTTCCGAAGCAGCTATGTATTCCGCTTCACACATAGATCCCACCACGACGCTTTGCTTGGAACTGCACCAACTGACAGCTCCACCGTTCAATAAAAATACATATCTAGTTTGTGACTTAGAGTCATCCGGATCAGTGTCAAAGCTTGAATCGACGTAGTCGTTTACGACGAGCTCTTTGTCACCTCCATATACGAGAAACATATCCTTTGTCCTTTTCAAGTACTTCAGGATGTTCTTGACCGCTGTCTAGTGATCCACTCCTAGATTACTTTGGTACCTCCCTGCTAAACTTATAGCAAGGCAGACATCAGGTCTGGTACATAGCATTGCATACATGATAGATCCTATGGCTGAGGCATAGGGAATGACTTTCATTTTGTCTCTATCTTCTGCAGTGGTCGGGCATTGAGTCTTACTTAACTTCACACCTTGTAACACAGGCAAGAACCCTTTCTTTGACTGATCCATTTTGAACTTCTTCAAAACTTTATCAAGGTATGTGCTTTGTGAAAGTCCAATTAAGCGTCTTGATCTATCTCTATAGATCTTGATGCCTAATATGTAAGAAGCTTCACCGAGGTCTTTCACTGAAAAATTCTTATTCAAGTATCCTTTTATGCTATGCAGAAATTCTATATCATTTCCAATCAATAATATGTCATCCACATATAATATCAGAAATGCTACAAAGCTCCCACTCACTTTCTTGTAAATACAGGCTTCTCCAAAAGTCTATATAAAACCATATGCTTTGATCACCTCATCAAAGCGTATATTCCAACTCCAAGATGCTTGCACCAGTCCATAGACGGATCGTTGGAGCTTGCACACTTTGTTAGCACCTTTAGGATCGACAAAACCTTCTGGTTGCATCATATACAACTCTTCTTTGAGATATTGATATGTCTCCAACGTATCTATAATTTTTTATTGTTCCATGCTATTATTTATGATGTTTTGGATGTTTAATGGGACTTGCTATACACTTTTATATTATTTTCGGGACTAACCTACTAACCCAAAGGCCCAGGCCAGATTGCTGTTTTTTGCCTGTTTCAGTGTTTTGCAGAAAAGGAATATCAAACGGAGTCCAAACGGAATGAAACCTTCGGGAGAGATATTTTTTGGAGAAAATCACGCACGGGAGACTTGAGAATCACGGAGTAGGGGCCACGTGGTGCCCATGAGGGTGGGGGGCGTGCCTCCCTGCCTCGTGGGTCCCACGTAAGGCCCCCGGTGCCCTCCTTCCTCCTATATAAGCCTACGTACCCCAAAACCATCAGAGGAGGAGAGAAAACCCTAGTTCCACCGCCGTAACCTTCTGTTCCCTTGAGATCCCATCTTGGGGCATGTTCCGGAGCTCCACCGGAGGGGGATCTACCACGGAGTGCTTCTACATCATCATCATCGCCTCACCATGAGTTGTGAGTAGTTTACCACAGACCTTCGGGTCCATAGCTAGTATCCAGATGGCTTCTTCTTTCTCTTTGGATCTCAATACAAAGTTCTCCTTGGTCTTCGAGGAGATCTATTCGATGTAATCTCTTTTTGCGGTGTGTTTGTCGAGATCTGATGAATTATGGGTTTATGACCAAGATTATCTATGAGAAATATTTGGTTCTTCTCTGAACTCTTTATGTATGATTATAATATCCTTGCAAGTCTCTTCGAATCATTGGTTTGGTTTGGCCTACTAGATCTATAGTTCTTGCAATGGGAGAAGTGCTTGGCTTTGGGTTCAATCTTGCGGTGTCCTTTCTCAGTGACAGTAGGGGCAGCAAGGCACGTATTGTATTGTTGCCATCGAGGATAAAAAGATGGGGTTTATATCATATTGCTTGAGTTTATCCCTCTACATCATGTCATCTTGCTTAAGGCGTTACTCTGTTCTTATGAACTCAATACACTAGATGCATGCTGGATAGCGGTCGATGTGTGGAGTAATAGTAGTAGATGCAGAATCATTTCAGTCTACTTGTCTCGGACGTGATGCCTATATATAATGATCATGCCTAGATAGTCTCATAATTATTCGCTTTTCTATCAATTGCTCGACAGTAATTTGTTTACCCGCCGTAGAATATCGCTATCATGAGAGATGCCACTAGAGAACACTATGGCCCCCGGGTCTATTCTCAACATATCAATCTACATCTACTTTACTTTTTCTGCTTTTATTTTCTGTTCTTATAATAAAAATACCAAAAATATAAACTATCATCTCTATCAGATCTCACTTTCGTAAGTGACCGTAAAGGGATTGACAACCCCTTATCACGTTGGCTGCGAAGTTCTTATTTGTTTGTGCAGGTGCGAGGGACTTGCGCGTGGTCTCGTACTGGATTGATACCTTGGTTCTCAAAAACTGAGGGAAATACTTACGCTACTATGCTGCATCTCCCTTTCCTCTTCGAGGGAATACAACGCAAGCTCGAGAAGTAGCAAGAAGAATTTTTGGCGCCGTTGCCTGGGAGGCTTACGCAAAAGTCATATACCAAGTACCTATCACAAACCCTTATCCTTCGCATTACATTTTTTGCCTCTCGTTTTCCTCTCCCCCACTTCACCCTTGCCGTTTTATTCGCCCTTCTTTTGCCGTGTGCTTACCGTTCGCGTGCCACCTGTTTGCTTGTGTTGCTATGTGCCCTCAATTAGCTTGGATCTTCGCTTGCTAAAGTATGAATCCTCATCCACTTGCTAATCTCTTTAAGAGATCCAATTATGTTGAACCAATTGCTAGTGAGCTGCGTGCACTAAATTATCTTTATGAGGTTTTGCTTGAAATTTATGAATTTGAAATTGTGAGGAATTGTTAAAAGAAAAAGTGATTCATGATAGCTTGTTAAATAAAAAGCATGATTGCAATGATGTTATTGTAAATTCTATTAATGTCAATTGTGTTAATGACATGCAAAACCCTAAGCTTGGGGATGCTTATTTTGCTATGCCCACTACTTGTTGTGATGATCATGATTGGGTGATGATTCTTACGATCTTGAAAATTTATTTAAACCCCATCATGAATATGAGATTGATAATAATTTTTGCCATAATACTGAAAGTGGGTTTGGAAGAGTGTCAACTTTTGATCCCACTATTTTGGAAGAGTGTCAACTTCGTATGCATGTGGATCGTGTTGAAAATATGTTTTGTGATAGCTATATTGTTGAATTTGCTTATGATCCTACATGCAATTATTATGAGAGAGGAAAATATGGTTGTAGGAATTTTCATGTTACTAAATTACCTCTCATTATGTTGAGATTGCTATTGGCTCTCTCTTCTTCCTTGCATATGCTAGATCTTGATTATGTTGCTAATTTGTTTTCCTATAAAATGCCTATGCATAGGAAGTATGTTAGACTTAGATGTGATTTTCACATGCTTTATGATGCTCTTTTCGTGCTTCAATTCTTATCCTTCATGTGAGCATCATTGAAATCTCAAGCCGATCTTAATGGCTATAAAGCAAGAGCTTGTTGGGAGGCAACCCAATTCTATTTTTTTGTTTTTGCTTCTGTTTAGGAATAAACATTGCATCTAGCTTCTGTTTAGATGTGGTTTTGTGTTTTGTTTAGTGTTTGTGCCAAGTAGAACCTTTGGGAAGACTAGTGTGAAGTTTATGTGATCTTGCTGTGAAAAACAGAATCGTTAGCGCTCGCTAGAATGGTTATCAGATTTTACTGGAGCGTGCTATTTAGTTGATTCTTTTTGCAGATGATTAATAGACAAATTCCTCACGTTCACCAATTTAGTTTGAATTTTTTGGATTTACATAAGTATGTGAAACCTGCAGATTACTACAGACTGTTATGTTTTTGACAGATTCTGTTTTTCGTTTGTTGTTTGCTTATTTCGATGCATCTATGAGTAATATTGGCAAGTATGAACCATAGAGAAGTTGGAATACAGTAGGTTTAACACCAATATAAACAAAGAATGAATTCATTGCAGTACCTTTGAGTAGTGGTTTGCTTTCTTATACTAACGGAGCTCACGACATTTTTGCCTAAGTTTTGTGTTGTGAAGTTTTCAAGTGTTGAATATTGCTTTGATGGACTATGGAACAAAGAGTGGCAAGAGCCTAAGCTTGGGGATGCCCGAGGCACCCCAAGGTAAAATTCAAGGACAACCAAAAGCCTAAGCTTGGGGATCCCCTCTTTCGTCTTCATCTATCGGTAACTATACCCGGAGTTATATTTTTATTCACCACATGATATGTGTTTTGCTTGGAGCATCTTGTATAATTTGAGTCTTTGCTTGTTAATTTGCCAAAATTATCCTTGCTGGACGCACCTATTTGAGAGAGTTAAATATGGCCTAGGAATTGTTAGAACACTCTATGTGCTTCACTTATATCTTTTGAGTTGAATAGTTTTTGCTCTAGTGCTTCACTTATATCTTTTAGAGCACGGTGGTGATTATATTTTGAAGAAATTGTTGAACTCTCATGCTTCACTTATATCCATTTGAGAGTCTATTAAAACAGCATGGTAATGTGTTTAGGCTATAAAACAAGTCTTCACATGATAGACATCCAATATCAATGTAGTAAAAACTTTCACACTAAGTGCGTTGAATATGATGAGAAGAGGGATGCTTGATAATTGTTTTGAGATATGAGGATAGTGATATTAGAGTCATGCTAGTGGAGTTATTATGAAATTGAGAAATGCTTGTGTTAAGGTTAGTGATTCCCGTAGCATGCACATATGGTGAACCGCTATGTGACGAAGTTAGAGCATGAGGTATTTATTGAGTGTCAACCTTTGTGTGGAGGTCGGGGGCGCGCGATGGTTAACTCCTACCAACCTCCCCCCTAGGAGCATGCGTTGATTACTTTGTTTCGATGACTCGTAAATTTTTGCAATAAGTATGTGAGTTCTTTATGACTAATGTTGAGTACATGAATTATACGCACTCTCACCCTTCCACCATTGCTAGCCTCTCTTGTACCGCGCAACTTTCGCCGGTACCATACACCCACTATATATCCTTCCTCAAAACAGCCACCATACCTACCTATCATGGCATTTCCATAGCCATTCCGAGATATATTGCCATGCAACTTTCCACCCTTCCGTTCATATGACACGCATCATATTGTCATATTGCCATGCATGATTATGTAGTTTACATCGTATTTGTGGCAAAGCCACCATGCATAACTTTTCATACATGTCACTCTTGATTCATTGCACATCCCGGTACACCGCCGGAGGCATTCATATAGAGTCATACTTGTTCTAGTGTCGAGTTGTAATATCGAGTTGTAATTCCATGAAAGTGTGATGATCATCATTATTAGAGCATTGTCCCATGTGAGGAAAGGCTAAATCAATAAAGCCCCTCCACAAAAGAAGACCAAATAAAAAAAAGCCCCAAAAAAGAGAGAAAAAACAAAAAAGAAAAAATAAATAAAAGAAAAAGGGACAATTGCTACTATCTTTTTCCACACTTGTGCTTCATAGTAGCACCATGTTCTTCATGTTAGAGAGTCTCGTGTTTAGTCACTTTCATATACTAGTGGGCATTTTCATTATAGAACTTGGCTTGCATATTCCAATGATGGGCTTCCTCAAATGCCCTAGGTCTTCCTGAGCAAGCAAGTTGGATGCACATCCACTTAGTTTCTTTTGTTGAGCTTTCATACATATTTATCTCTAGTGCATCCGTTGCATGGCAATCCCTACTCACTCACATTGATATCTATTGATGGGCATCTCCATAGCCCATTGATACGCCTAGTCGATGTGAGACTATCTCCCTCCTTTTTGTCTTCTCCGCAATCACCTCTCTATTCCACCCATAGTGTTATGTCTATGGCTCACGCTCATGTATTGCGTGAAAGTTGAAAGGTTTGAAAAGATAGAGTATGAAAACAAGTGCTTGGCTGAAATCGGGGTTTTGCATGATATGAATATTTTGTGTGATGAAGAGGGAGCATAGCCAGACTATATGATTTTGTAGGGATAACTTTCTTTAGCCATAGTATTTTGAGAAGACATGGTTGCTTTGTTAGTATGCTTGAAGTATTATTATTTCTTATGTCAATATAGACTTTTGTCTTGAATCTTTCAGATCTGAACATTCATGCCACGATTAAGAGGATTACATTGAAAAACTATGTTGGTTAGCATTCCACATCAAAAATTCTGTTTTTATCATTTACCTACTCGACGACGAGCAGGAATTAAGCTTGGGGATGCTTGATACGTCTCCAACGTATCTATAATTTTTTATTGTTCCATGCTATTATTTATGATGTTTTGGATGTTTAATGGGCCTTGCTATACACTTTTATATTATTGTTGGGACTAACCTACTAACCCAAAGGCCCAGTCCAGATTGCTGCTTTTTTCCTGCTTCAGGGTTTTGCAGAAAAGGAATATCAAACAGAGTCCAAACAGGATGAAACCTTCGGGAGAGATATTTTTGGAGAAGATCATGCACGTGAGACTTGAGAACCACGGAGTAGGGGCCACGTGGTGCCCACGAGGGTGGGGGGGCGCCCCCCTACCTTGTGGGTCCCACGTAAGGCCCCCGATGCCCTCCTTCCTCCTATATAAGCATACGTACCCCGAAACCATCAGAGGAGGAGAGAAAACCCTAGTTCCACCGCCGTAACCTTCTGTTCCCATGAGATCCCATCTTGGGGCCTGTTACGGAGCTCCGTCGGGGGGGGGGGATCTACCACTGAGTGCTTCTACATCATCATCATCACCTCACCATGAGTTGTGAGTAGTTTACCACAGACCTTCGGGTCCATAGCTAGTATCTAGATGGCTTCTTCTCTCTCTTTGGATCTCAATACAAAGTTATCCTCGGTCTTCGAGGAGATCTATTCGATGTAATCTCTTTCTGCGGTGTGTTTGTCAAGATCCGATGAATTGTGGGTTTATGATCAAAATTATCTATGAGAAATATTTGGTTCTTCTCTGAACTCTTTATGTATGATTATAATATCCTTGCAAGTCTCTTCGAATTATTGGTTTGGTTTGACCTACTAGATCTAAAGTTCTTGCAATGGGAGAAGTGCTTGGCTTTGGGTTCAATCTTGCGGTGTCCTTTCCCAGTGACAGTAGGGGCAGCAAGGCACGTATTGTATTGTTTCCATCGAGGATAAAAAGATGGGGTTTATATCATATTGCTTGAGTTTATCCCTATACATCATGTCATCTTGCTTAAGGCGTTACTCTTTTCTTATGAACTCAATACACTAGATGCATGTTGGATAGCGGTCGATGTGTGGAGTAATAGTAGTAGATATAGAATCATTTCGGTCTACTTGTCTCGGACGTGATGCCTATATATAATGATCATGCCTAGATAGTCTCATAATTATTCGCTTTTCTATCAATTGCTCGACAGTAATTTGTTTACCCGTCGTAGAATATCACTATCATGAGAGAAGCCACTAGAGAACACTATGGCCCCCGGGTCTATTATGAACATATCAATCTACATCTACTTTATTTTTTCCACTTTTACTTTCTGTTCTTATAATCAAAGATACCAAAAATATAAACTATCATCTCTATCCGATCTCACTTTCGTAAGTGACCGTAAAGGGATTGACAGCCCCTTATCGCGTTGGCTGTGAAGTTCTTATTTGTTTGTGCAGGTGCGAGGGACTCGCACGTGGTCTCCAACTAGATTGATACCTTGGTTCTCAAAAACTGAGGTAAATACTTACGCTACAGTGATGCATCTCCCTTTCCTCTTCGAGGGAATACAACGCAAGCTCAAGAAGTGGCAGATATCCATTCAGGAATGCAATTTTGACATCCATTTGCCAAATTTCATAATCATAAAATGCGGCAATTGCTAACATGATTCAGACAGTGTAGCGACCACAATCCGAATGGACCGAAGTCTCTGTGTTTCAGTGTCATCCCTGGATCGGTAATGCTGACACACACAGTACTTGAAGGATTTATAACAGAGTGGCAATCACACACTTATTATATCGAATGTCTCCAAAGAGAACTTATTAGATAAGTCTATGGCATAAGGCCATCTAACAAAATAACAACGGAAGGCTTGGAAGATAAGTGAGTCCATCAACTCCAACGGCATAGCTGAGTGCATGACAAACGACCTAGGACGTCTTATTCCTCGTCTGAAAAGTCTGCAACGTAATATGTTGCAGCCCGAAAACGAGTCAGCACATGGAATATGCTGGCAAGATAACACAGAAGATGCAAGTAACAGAAGTAAAGGCTATACTATATGCATATTTGGCTGGTGGAGGCTCTAAGGTTAAAGTTTTTGCGTAAAGCCAATTTTTCCCTACAACAAAGGAATAAATTTTATTTTAACTATCATGGTAGTTGAACCATCATTGAGAAGGTACCTCCAACTCAATCCCAATTAGAGTAATCATTAACCCAACAAGTTAAATTAAAGAGTGATGAGATCAACCAATAATTCAAGTACCAGATACTCAAGATGTCCATAACCGGGGACACGGCTAATCATGATCAATTTGTACACTTTGCAGAGGTTTGTGCACTTTTCCCACAAGACTCGATCGCCTCCGTTTGGTTTCTCGCACTGCATGGTGTTTGAGAAACGGACGACCGAGACACAGTCTTTCCAAAGAGGTCCCCTTAACCAGATAGATAGGCCGGTAGACCTACAATCCCTCTACATCTGCTAGCCCATCATGGAAAGGTTTCCCACAACTTACTCAACTATGCCAGAGCCCATAATGTCATTGTGGATGCACGCGGAAGTTTCTAGCATGAATATTTTTATGACCCCTTCGAGCCAGGGTGGCATTCCATAGGAAAAATCACACGGAACCCCGGGATTTCCTAGGACAACACTGGATTCCTCAGGTGCCCTGCAACCAATCCACCTAGATGTGTATTCAAGTAGCCACCTTAAGTTGAATCCTTAATTAACAACTCACATCTATCATGGATTTCACTCAAACCCAAACCACGTCTACGAGCATAGCATGATAACCTAAGCATAGCGTAGAAGTAACTCCCAAGGGTTTGAAAATAATGCAGGTAATAGGTTCTACCTCAATCTACTTCCCAGTCACACAAGTTAAGAGATCCTACTCATGCAATGTGTGAGGGTTTGATCTAATGCATAGAAACTGGGTAATAAAAGGGTATGATCAAAGTGTTACTTGCCTTGCTGACGATTCGCAAAACCTAAAGACTCGTAGTAGCACGCTCCACAGTCCGGGTATTCTATCGCAAGCAAACAGTAGCATACATAAGCCAACAAGCAATGATGCACAAACAAAACTCCAAAAGATAAGATCTAACCAGAAAGTTCAACTTAAGAACTCCGGTTTGCAAAAAGAATCAAATCGAAAGAAGCAACGAAACTCAAACTGCGAAAGAAACGAGATTCGTTTACTAGTTTGATCTAAAGTCAAATTTTACAGTAGCCAAAACTTTGTTCAAGTTGGTTAAACGGAAAGAGGGCGTCGATACGAAGATCTAGAATTTTGAATCACCTAATTCCGACTCTCGAGCGAAAAGAAAAACGAAAAACAAGATCAGGGCAGAAATCGCGATCGAAAATAATCGCGGATAAATACCCCGAAAAAGAAAACTGACGAACAGGCTAACGAACGAACGGTCGCTTTGTGCGCTAACGGACGTACAGCGTTTGCTAAAACGAATGTACGGACGAACGTCCGCTAAATAATTAAACCGGAAAAAAAGATCTAACCTAAAAAAATGGATCTCGGGTTTCTAAAAAAACTGATCGGTTAAAAAGAAAAACCGACGGCTATCTCGGAAAAGTCAACACCGGCGGCGGGTCCGGTGAGCGGCGGCGGCGCAAGGCGCTGGGGCGGCTTCGCGGGCCGGGGCGGCGCCTTATAAAGGCCCCAGGCCAGGGAGTCCTGGCCGGGTACGGCCCGGAGTCGGTTTCCTTTTTTTAGAGAGTCCTGACGTAGTAAAACGGGCGAAAAAAATAATACTAACGGAGTCCAAAAATTCGGAAATAAATTTTCACCGTCCTCTAATAATATTTAGGACAAAGTGAACATTTTTCCCGGACCTAAATGCAATATTGAAAAACGCGTATTTTTCCTATGCAAATAAAGTCGCAAATAAATCCAGAAAATACCAAAAGTGATTTTAATATTTTTCCTCGAATATTTCTGTTATTTTGGAGAAGTCATATTATCTCTGCTCATATATTTTATGTAGAAATATTTTTAGGAGAGAAAATAATTAAAACCAACACTATCCTTGCACCGGTATTCGAGTAAACTCAAATACAAAACGGTAGAATTCCCAACTCTCTCCGTAGGTCCTTGAGTTGCTTAGAATTTCGAGGATCGCCACGCACAAAATGCAAAGAAATATGCTATGCAATATGATCTATGTATAACATTCCAAATTGAAAATTTGGGATGTTACAAACCTGCCCCCCTTAGGATGAATCTCGCCCTCGAGATTCGACTTGGCTAGAGAACAAGTGTGGGTGGTCCTTGCGTAGATCATCTTCTCGTTCCCAGGTGGCTTCTTCCTCGGTGTCGTGACTCCACCGAACTTTACAAAACTTGATAACCTTACTGCGGGTGACTCTGCTCGAAAATTCGAGAATCTTAACACGCTTCTCCTCGTAAGTCAGATCACTATCTAACTTAATTGCTTCCAGGGGTATTGTGTCTCTAAGCGGGATATCGGCCATCTCTGCATGGCACTTCTTAAGCTGTGAAACGTGAAACACGTCGTGCACTCCTGACAATCCTTCGGGCAACTCCAACTTATAGGCAACCTCTCCCATGCGTTCCAAAACACGGTAAGGTCCCACAAATCTCGGGGCTAGCTTTCCCTTAACTCCGAAACATTTAACTCCGCGCAGAGGCGATACTCTCAGGTATGCTCTGTCTCCGATTTCGTAAGCTATCCCCTTGCGCTTCGAGTCTGCATAACTCTTCTATCTGGACTGTGCTACCTTCAGTCTATCCCGAATCAGCTTAACCTTCTCTTCAGACTCTTTAATCAAGTCCGGTCCAAACAATTGTCGGTCTCCAACTTCATCCCACATTAACGGTGTTCGGCATCTCCTTCCGTACAATGCTTCGTACGGTGCCATCTTCAAACTGGCCTGGTAACTGTTGTTGTATGATAACTCCACGTAGGGCAAATTATCATCCCAACTAGATCCATAATCTAGCGCACAGGCTGTCAACATGTCCTCCAGAATCTGGTTGACTCTCTCGGTCTGTCCATCGGCCTGCGGATGAAAAGCGGTGCTGAATTCCAGCCTCGTTCCCAAAGTTTGGTGTAGCTGATGCCAAACCTTTGAGGTGAACTGTGTTCCTCTATCTGATACAATGATCCTCGGAACTCCGTGCAGACATACGATCCTGGTCATGTATATCTTGGCCAACTTCGCACTGGTGTATGTGGTTTTCACGGGGATGAAATGGGCTACTTTGGTCAATCGATCCACTACTACCCAGATTGAATCCTATCCTAATTTGGTCTTGGGCAATCCGGTGATAAAATCCATGCCAAGCTTCTCCCACTTCCATTTGGGTATCAGCATAGGCTGTAGCAATCCTGCTGGCTTTTGATGCTCTGCTTTTACTCTCTGGCATACATCACATACGGCTACATACTCGGCAATATCCTTCTTCGTTCCCGTCCACCAGAAACGTTCCTTCAAATCCAAATACATCTTGGTGTTTCTGGGGTGTATCGAGTATGGCGAATCATGTGCTTCCTGCAGTATCAACTTCCTGATCTCCGGGTCGTTGGGCACATAGATTCGATCCTCAAACCACAAGGTGTCGTGTTCGTCCTCACGAAATCCCTTGGCTTTTCCTTCACTCATCCTTTTCCTTATCTCAGAAATTTCCTTGTCATCCTTCTGGGCTTCGCGTATCTTTCCCAGCAATGTTGACTGAACCTCCAACGTTGCAACGAAACCTCTAGGGAGTATCTCGAAACGAAACTCCCTGAGATGTTCTGCTAACTCCTGTGGCAATTCCCCTTTTTCTAGGGTATTTGCATAACTCTTCGGGCTCAAAGCGTCTGCCACGACGTTGGACTTACCTGGGTGATAGTGTAGCTTCATATCATAATCCTTTATATGCTCCAACCATCTCCTTTGTCTGAGGTTCAGCTCCTTTTGGGTGAAAATGTACTTCAAACTCTTGTGATCCGTGTACACGTCACAACGATTTCCAATAAGGAAATGTCTCCAGGTTTTCAGTGCATGCACTACAGCTGCTAACTCCAGATCATGCGTCGCATAATTTAACTCGCGCGGTCGCAGTTGACGAGATGCATAAGAAATAACTCTTCCTTCCTGCATAAGTACTCCTCCGAGTCTTAAGCATGAAGCATCGCAGTACACTTGGAAATACTTACGTATATCTGGCAATATCAGCACTGGGGCTGTCGTCAACCATTTTTTAACTCCTGGAAACTTTCTTCGCACTCTTCAGTCCAATCAAACTTTGTCTCCTTCTTCAACAACGTCGTCATTGGCTTAGCAATCTTGGAGAAATTTTCTATAAATCTCCGGTAGTATCCCGCGAGTCCAAGAAAACTGCGGATCTCTCCAACTGAAGTGGGTGCCAACCATTCAGTGACTGCCTGCACTTTGACGGGGTCCACTGCTATACCTTCTCCCGATATAAAATGCCCCAGGAATCCAACTTCCTTCAACCAAAACTCGCATTTGCTAAACTTAGCGTATAGTTGATGTTCTCTGAGCTTCTCCAATACCAAACGCAAATGCTCTGCATGTTCCTCTTCATCCTTCGAGTACACCAAAATAAACCACAACAAACTTATCCAAGAACTCCATGAACACCTTGTTCATCATACTCATGAAGTAGGCGGGGGCATTAGTCAATCCAAATGACATAACCGTATACTCATACAGCCCGTACCTTGTGGTGAAGGTTGTCTTAGGTATATCCTTCTCTCGGATCTTCAACTGGTGGTATCCAAATCGTAGATCGATCTT